>OW388085.2:13739921-14191442 GCA_936449025.2 Sarcophaga subvicina | reverse complement strand
AATAATTTTTTAAAATTTTAAACTATAGAGCATATAGAAAAGATAGATCTACACGTGGTGTGAGGTATTAAATGCGATCAGGAGTACTATTCCTCATAGCAATATTTAATACATCAAAAGTTGAAAACGTATCTATTATAATAGAAATTAATGGTCGACCAATCAGATTCACGTAGACTTAAAGGAACATCAAATTTATCTGAAGATTTATCAAAAATCACAAATTCGCCATCTGAATATTTTATACTCAGCAACTTTAATGCAAAACACACGAACTGGAATTGTTACAGCAATAACCCGGCAGGTGTCTGGTTGTACAATCACCAATTAAGAAATAACTATTATGTTTGTTATCCTATGGATTTTACTCGTTTCAGTCAGTGTATTCATCCAGCTACACCTTCTACTATTGACGTAATTTTAACAAACTGCACTTTAAATATGTCAACCATCGAAACGCTTATCGGCATGCTCAACTCTGATCATGTCCCAATCATCTGCGAAATTTATGGTTCTGTCATATAAAAAGTGCTTCGTTACCATTATACAATTTGGCAAACTGGAATCTAATAAATTTTATTAAATTGATGGTAAGATAAATTTGAATAATTCTCATCACGCAGCCGAAAATTTTTAGAAAAACTAACGGTTATAATGGCAGGCACATCCAAAAAACTTCCATTTGGTGTAAAGAGAGCGTCAACGTAAAAGATTCCGACGCAAACTTCAAAGATGTAATAGCTATTCTAATAGACTAATCATTTCGAGTATCAGAAAACAGCTTACAAAAAACAAAAGTTAGAATAATTTTTTTACAAAACCAAAGGTAAACAAAAATTTTGGAAGATATCAAAGTTAGTAAGAGGTAAGAATAACGGTGTTAGTAATTTGATAAATAATGTCCAAGTTCCGTGTGACAATGTTCGAAAAGCTAACATCATTGCTGATATTATCGAAAACTATTACGAAATAACAGTGACGACAAACTCAACAGCTAATGATAATGTAAACAAACATATAAGGTGGTTGGAGTTGCAATCAACGCAAATCAACACTTGTGAATTAACGACACACAAACCGTATGAAAAATAAAAAAAACTCCGGGAGTAGATGGAATTTCAGCAGTTGTCATTAAGAACCTGCCCATTTCATTCTTTCGATTTATAACAAAAATTTTCAATTGGTATTTAAGTAACGGATATTTTTCAAAACATTTCAAAAACGGCCATTTTAAAACCTGGGAAGCCTAAAAATTCTCCCTCTAGATCAGGGTTCGTCAAAAAATTGTTGGTTATGTGTTAGGGAGTAAGAGAGAGAAAATAAGTTGAGAGAATTTATTTATTTACAGCCATAGAAAAATGTTAGTAATATACGCTATTTTTATTTTCATTTCATCAGCATACATATGTAAAGCTATATAACTTTGACTTAATAATTTTAGATAAATAAAAAATCCATTTTTTATTAAAAGAGCATAAAGCTATCCATCTTTTTCTTAAAAATTATGCCATGTTTTTTACATAAATAAAAATAAAAAGAATAAAAAACCCATTTTTTATTAAAAGACAAAAAAAGCGAGCATTCCAAAGCATTTAAAAAATTATACTATGCTACAAAATAAAAAAAATGAAATACGCCTAGCTAATAACATAGAACCTTTTTAACATAAAATAGTTTTTGAGTGTTATGCTGAAATAAAATGATAAAGCATCCACCGCACATGTGTTCTTGTCGGAGTCTGATCGACAACTAAATAAAAAAATACAAGAATGCGTGTGAGTTCTCTTTGCACAACTGTGCTATGAAATGGTAAACTATGCTCTAGATATAGGCCCATTTGTATGCTTAATGCATTAGATAAAGTATTTGAAAAAATAATTCTCCAAAGGCTAAAAGAGTTCACTGAAACCAATAACATTATAAATAATGAGCAATTTGGTTTCAGGAAAGACCACTCAACAGTTCACCAGTTATAAAGGGTAGTAAATATAATTTCGGAAAATGAAAATAATAGAAAAAGTACTGGAATTCTCTTCTAAGATATCGAAAAAGCCTTCGATACCTTGTGGCATGATGGATTAATATTTAAACTTAATACATTAAATTACCCATATACCTTCAAAAAATATAAAAAAGTTTTTTATCGTTCAGATTATTTGAGGTAAGAGTGGAAGTTGGGGCTTCAACTCACAGATTCCAGCTGGAGTTGGCTCAATATTGTTGCCAATTTTATACTCCATCTTTTATCTGGTTTTAAACCAACCAAAGGTTTTTTATGCGGATGATTCTGCACTTATTACTTGCGGTAAAGTCTCTAACGCCATCATAAAGAGAATGACGAAAGTATTATTGGTTTCCCAAAGTTTTTTGATAAATGGAAAATTAAAATCAACCACGAGAAAACTCATTAGACTATTTTTCCTTATAAAAAGTCTCCGAAAAGAATATCTACGCATCCTCTTATAATAAATGGAACAATTATTTCAATACAGGATACTTTATTTTTGATTAAAAAAATATATATAATATATTTTGATAAAAAAAACTAAATTTTCGCCAACATGTGAAAAGGCATTAAAATGTGGAAGAGCGCTTTTACCACTCCTGAACAGAAATTTAAATTAATTTGTGGAAATTAGTTATTACTGTATAAAATGTGCATATGCCCCATTATATTATGTTCAAGCTTGGTACAAAAAAATTAAAGGCAAACTTGAAGAAGCTTCAAATAATTCAAAAAAAAATTGAAAACTGTTTATAATTTGCCTGGAAGATTTTTCACCAATCGCCTACACAATAATTTTAACCAAAAACTGCTTAAACCCTATTTGTTGAATTATTACTTAGATTCGAAGATAAATGTAGATCTTCAAGTTTTGAAACAATAAGAAATTTGACAAATTAACCCTTTCATGTCCGATGTTGCCTATAGGCAACATTGTGCATTTTTGTTCATAAATTCCGTAATTTTTAATTTTTTTAAAAGATTTTTTTTGCAAACAAGCTTTGTTAAAAACGTGTAAACCCAGAATACGTAGGACTCTGAATTTAATATCACTTCATATTAAGGCCATGACTAACAAACACATGTCCTTAAAAAAATTTAGCTCTGGCCCAAAAAATTTGGGCATGAAAGGGTTAACTAAATCTTCACGGCTTCTATAAAGACGTTACTGAAGTTTGTTAAGATAAAATTTCTTAAAAATTCTAAGGTTACTTCTACCTCTTTACCTAAATCGTTAATTTAAAAGTTATTAATGTGATAAATTATGTTTTAAGTGTTGTAATACTATAAGTAAAATCTCATATCATGTATATAGTAAATATTATAATTTTAAATGATTGATTACAGGAAATAAATAAATTAAAAAAATAAATTATTGCCTACTTCTTCTACTTCCCCATACAGCATAACAATAGGAAAAATTTGCTGCATCAATTATGTTCTTTCCATATATTAGTATTATATGGACAGTAATAGACATGAAGTACCAGTTATAATTTTTGCCGTCTGAAATCTATGCTTGTTTTAAAATCAAACAGACATATGGGTGCCCTGGTAGTCTAGTGGGTAGTGTGCTAGACTATTAGCGTGAGGGTCGTAGGTTCGATTCCTACCAGAGACTGTGACACTACACCGAGCATTTGGTCAAAGTTACTCAGCTCGTATATAATTAGAATATAATTTGTAATTGTATTGTAAAGTTTCAATTAGTTATTGCGCAATAAATACGCAAATTGTAATGTAATATTGAGTAAAACTTAAAATGCAGCACTGTCATAAGTATGTTCAGTGCGCATATTACAGTTATCCGAACACTTTCTGTTGATATTTGACAACTCAAATGTCAACAACTACAAAAAAAAAACAAAAAACAATAAAAACAATGTTGGTGAAACAACCGACTGTTATGTTTACCAGCTGTCAAATGAATATTGAATAAGCAGGCGAACTGCATATATTATTATGTCTGAACAGTTAAAATATTGTACTCAATAAACCGAACATTGACTCAATAAAATTGCATATCTGAACACAGTATTATCAGATCAATGAACCTCCGTCTGAAAATTACATTCCCTAATTCTCGCCTTAAGCCTTTATATTCCTTGGAGGAATATATCTAAAGAAATTTTTATTCCTAAAGCGGGGAAACCATTCCACACTAAAGCTAAGGACTTTGTTCCTTCTTTTAAAAACATTGGAAAGGGTCCTTTATATTCATATCAGGACTTCGATCGATCCATCACTGTTAACTGTATCCCAAGAAGCCTATACTAGGCGTAGAAACAGCACTATACTCTCTCATCTCACAGATAGAAAAATCCTTGCATGTAGAAGAATACACTCTGGCTATTTTCCTTAACATCAAGGGTGCCTTGAATAACGTCAACCCAAAAGCTATAGCAGATTATAGTAACCTATGACAAGGTCTGGTTTAGTTCAATGAGCTAATTTTCAAGTCAAGAATAGCAAGCTACGCTGTGGGGACTACATATTGTCAGAGAATTTTTTGTTGAAGTACACCGCAAGGCGTAATTCTATCACCACTTCTCTGGAATCTCCCAGTCAACTCGCTCTTGAAAAAGTTATAATAACACTATAGCTAACGCTGACCTCATTCCCATTGCCAGTCCACAGACGCTATCCGAAAAATTAAATTTCGCGCTGTCAATTGTATTAAATATGAGCAGGGAATATGAGCCGCTCCAAGACTGATGTTTTCACTAGAAGATACAAGACTCTGATCTTCACCTTTAGTATAAGCGGGACTAGACTTACGTTGTGACCCGAAATTAATTATCCAGGCCTGATTCTTGACTCCCAACTTAACTGGAAAGCCATCCTGAATGCTAGGACACGCAAAGCGGCATGCGCTGCTTACTTCTGCAGAAGAACAGTTGGATCTAGATGGGGACTCCGCCCCAATATCACGCGCTGGATCTGTTCTGCAGTAATTGAGTCCAACCTCCTATATGTAGTTGCTTTCCGGTGAACTGCTGTGAACAGATTATATAATATCAGACTTTTTGACAAAGTCATAAGATCTGCAGCTATCCGTATCATGCTCATGCGCCGGGTGTCGTGCTTTAGTGTGCCACCCCTACGCTGACCAACTTCTTCGATGAGTTTTGGTCGGTACAAGAACTGCGCTTACCTGTGACAACGGGCCGCTATGCGTGCTCAAGTGAGCGTTGGTACCAAAGCTGCCACCTAACTAGCTACTGGATTGGATGGAGGGAATTGTTAAGTTCGGTGTTGGCAAAAGGAACTCTAGATACAATCCTAAGCCACCCTTACAACCCAACATATGGTTCAAATCAAAGCTGACAAAGGGGAAACAAATAGCGAAATTGAATGATTTTATGGTACTACACCCTACAAGAAATGAATGACCGAAACTAACACATACTATATGCACTTACTAATCCATACATAATATTTTATAGTACTTTTCAGCTGTAGAGATGCATTTCCAACAATACATCATTAGTGACGTTAAAATGACCGGTCTTTGGATACATCATTACTGACGGTAAAATGACCGGTCTTTTGATTATCAGACTTGACGCCATCAATATATTTTTGACAATATCTTTCAAAAGAAAAAATTTCACTTGTGACAAATTTTAAAATGAAAGTTTTAAAAGTGTTAAAAAATTTTAAATTTTGGAAATAATTTATAAAAAAGAGACAACATTAATAAATTAAGATAAGAATTTAAAAAATTTTAGGATAAAAAATATAATAGAACAATAATCGAAGTGCAGTATTTTTTTTATATAAAACCAGCACTCAGGGGGATGGCCCCTACTCATGCAGTGCATTGTGCAGGTTTAGGAAAATAGGTAATATGAAGGTGGAAAGAGGGAGTAGTGTTTCTGGACATTTGATTTAAACTCAAGATGCGAACGGCAAGGAAACGAGTTGCTGTTAGGTGACTATATAATGGCCAGTGCTATACCTTCACCATTAGACAGTCTACAGCAATCGTCCCCAAGAAGCCCGCATCATAAGGTTATTTGAGTTAAAATATTTAAATATTTGCGGTTAAGTGTATGTAATAGGTTATTTTTAATAAATAAATACTTCGTTTGATGGTGTTGTTGTTTAAAAACTCTAGTTTGTTGTTATTGTCTTATTAATATTTAAATTATTGCGGTTAAGTGTATGTAATATGTATGTATGTATGTAATAGGTTATTTTTAATAAATATTTCGTTTGATGGTGTTGTTGTTTTAAAACAGTAATTCTTGACCGCGAAATTGTTTTTGTTTTATTTTAATTTGTTTTCTTTTTTAATTTTAGCATTTTAGTATTTTTATATTTTTATGTTATTGTTTGTGGATTATTTTAAATTGATCTGGTTTTCGTAAAATCAAATGCACGAGCAAAAATAGACGGACGACACAAAATAGACGGACAGTGCGATTACATCTGCCATACCAATACCAATAAGTGTTTGGAAATGTAAGTATCTTTTCTGTGTGAATCATCTGATCAGTATTTAATAAATCTTTTTACTAGCTCGTACAACTAAAGCTGATGTGAAGGATAAAATGTAGGAGGAATGCGTCAACCATACCAGTGGCAAAAAAGAGACGGCAACTGAATTCCGTTGTGAGCCACTTCTTTACGAAGTCGACTGTTTTATATATTTATATGAAATTTTTATTCAGATATCAAAATGTTAACTATTAACAGTATTTATTTTTTAGTCAACTGTGACCCAAATACATGTCAATCGTGACCGGTATATGCATCAAGTTTGACTAGTCAACAGCGCCCTTTTTTCAACACTTTTGATGTGTCAACTTTGACTGATATGTGAATCAAGTTTGACTGGACAAGTGTGACCGATAATAAGTACTATTTATATCATCTGTGATTTTAAAACAGCGAATGAATGAGCAGGTTAGATATGTGTTTTACAGTCGGAAGAATTCATATGTTAGGAAGAGAAGCAAAATCACAAGTACACGAATGTTTAAATAAAGTTGTTCACATTGCCCTTAATAACTTTATGGGAACTTGTGATGTGTTTACACACCACAAATGACTATGTAACGACACGTTTCCGCTCGGGTGCTGGGGTATATCAGCGGTGTCCAGTGGTTACATAAAAAACACTTGAAGCTATTTATTAACACTCACTGAAATAACTTATGTACGTACTTAGCTAAGTTAAAACTAAAGAAAGAAAATATTAATTTTGAAATCAATTAAAAGCCCTAAGCCGGCCAAACAACTGTCCGTCAAGTAACAGTGCCGAAAGCGTCAAAGGGGGGGTCAGAACAACAATCAAACGGCATACGCTCAGGATGACTGCCCGATGAAATTTCCCCGCCACAGTCGTCAAAATACCAAAGGAGGATATTAGAACGACAATCAAAGGGCATACGCACAGGATGATTGAGGTTCCTAGGCCTCTAAGGCACAGTCGTCAAAATACCAAAGGAGGATATCGGAACGACAATCAAGCGGCATACGCACAGGATGATTGTGGTTCCTAAGCCTCTAGGTGTCCGTCCTCAGGAAGATATCACAGAACAACAATTGCACGGCATACGCACATAACAATTGCTGTACAGACTTCGCAGTCAGTTGCCTATGATTTGCTGATAATCAAATTTACACTAGTGGGGACAACCACACCACTAATGATTTAATTTATGAGCGAAAGTCAATGGCATTAAATAAATTAATAAACTAGACCTCACTTATCAACAACTCATCACCAACTGACCCGCCTGCTCAAGCCATGCACACTTTTATTCCCAAAAGTAACAAATAACCAATCAAACAAGATTGAACAACTAGCAACATCAAACATGTTGCGACATACTCTACAAATTACCAATGGGAGAGCAAGCAACAATAGAATTGAGCAGAGAAATCTTGTGCGTACACTGTATGTATGTAACTTGCAAGTCGTACAACAACAGTTATAAAAAGAATCACCTTTTGTAAAAATAGATCAAAAGATCTACTCAGTAATTATATGAAATATTTTATGCACAATGGGGCCTATTATAAACTTAACCCCTAAAATATTAAGAAAAGAAATTGTATTTTCAATAATTCACAGCGAACATAATAACAAAAGAACTACTCCTAGTAGTATTACTATTCATTCTAATAATAAATGCGGGATATAATTAAATATATACATAATTACAGGTATATAGTTAGTAAATAATATATAATGATGAATTGGTCGAACCGGTGGACACACGTAAGTAGGTATGGTGTGGGCAAAAACAAGGTCTCCGCCTTTTGTCGTCACAACTAGTTATTTGGCCGTCATTGTTCTGATAGGGACAGTATCATTTATAACATACATACAAATGACCTAAACTAACAAATACAAGATTCACTTACTAATACATAAATAACATTTTATAGTTCTTTTCAGGTCCAGAGTTCCATTTCCAACAATACATCATTAGTGACGTTAAAATGACCGGTCGGTCGTTTGGTTATCATACTTGATGGCGTCAAATATATTTTTGACAATATCTTTCAAAAGAAAAAATTCATTTAAGACAAATTTGAAAATGATTTGTAATCGTGTGGGGTAGTAAAATGTTTAAAAATTGTTAAAAAATTAAAACTTTGGAAAAAATTAATAAAAAAAGATACAACATTAATTAATAAAAATTTTAAAAGAATTTAAAATAAAAAATAAAATGAAGGGTGCTCTGGTAGTCTAGTGGATAGTGGGCTAGACTATTAGCGTGAGGGTTGTGGGTTCGATTGCCACCATATACTCTGGTCTGTGACACTACACCGAGCATATGAACAAAGTTACTCAGCTCGTATATAATTAGAATATAATTTGTAATTGTATTGTAATTAATAAATAAATAAATAAATAAATCAAAGTTCAATATAAAAGGACCAGTAAGTGTTTGGAAATGTAAGTATGTGTGAACCACTTGACTATTATTTAATAAATCTCTTTACTAGATTGTTGTAAAACGGTGACCGGTATATGCATCAAGTTTAACTAGCCAACTGTGACCAATTTTCTATTCAACTTTCAGTAATGTTTACATCAAGTGTGATTAAAAATAGCAGTAGAGCGAACAGGTTAGATACATGTTTTATTGCCGAAAGAATTCATAGAAAGAGAAACAAAATCACACGTATACAAATGTTTACATCAAGTTTTTCACATTGGCCTTAATAACTTGCTGGGAATGAGTGATGTGTTTACACATCACAAATGACAGTCAAATGACTAGTCCTTTGACCGTCATTGTTCTGATAGTGGATATGCCTCCCAAGTTGTGTAAATGAGAATTAGTTTTACATGCTGGTGATATTTTGATCTACGTGGAAGGAGATACGGAGGGAGAATGTAAGGAATATTTACTATATGATATTAACAATATAAACAATTGACTTAAAATTAACAAATTTAAACAAAATGTAGTAATACTAAATAACGGAGAGAGACATGAAAGTGACATTGAATATATCGGTTTTATTACTGATAAAGATTTAAATTAAAATAGCACGTTAAATACATTTTTAAAAAATAGTCCAAAGATTGGTTTTTTAACGAAATAAAGTATACGAAATAAAGTATCGATAATAATGGTAATAAATATACATATTGTTACGGTTTTACCTTTTTAAAAACATTTAGAATATGAGTTCAGTTTCAATTAAACTCTGTTATTGTTCACACTACTTTTGTGTGCCACCGTATACAACTTGTTACAACAATTAATTTGTTTTGCTCGTTATTTTTCTTCTGCTTACAACCTTTTTATAAGCAACAACACTTGTTTGGTAGATCTTCACAATAGCGATCTTCAAACTGTTTACTTCGCACGCAACGTGTCTTCACACATGACTGACAGAATTATTACTGACTGTTGTCTGCTTTGTCTTGCCTTTTTATATGCTCACCTATCAGTCTGATGAAGGCGCTGGAAGTAGAATGTTCGTCTTCGCCTTCTTGAGAGTTCTATCGCGACTACATTGTTGTTTGTGTATTTTGTTCACGTTGTTTGCTGTTGCTTTATTCCATACTTGTCTGTCTCCTTTTCTTATACTGATGCTGTTGGTATATGTTGAATGTGTTTGTGTGGCTTTTGGTTTAACGTTAATGTTAAACGATGTTTTCATTTTCGTAACAACCCTGTCGTACACTCAGTTGACTTTAAATTAACTTAAAACCAACTATTTCTCAAGCAGTGGTGGTTGACACTTGGATTACTTTTGTATGGAAATGACTAACTATTTTAACATTGCGATGTCCTAGGAAGTAGTCAATTGTCCGACTCTGCATTACTTTTAAATTAATTTAAAGTTAATTACTTAGCAGTTAACTTAAAGTAAACCTATTTGTAGCTAGCTATAAACTTACTACTTTTAATTAGCTTTAAGCTAGTTTTTTTAAACTGACTATAAGTTAGCTAAATTTCAGTGAATGAAAAGTCAGTTCTTTACACGTTGGCTTTAAGCAAACAATAATAAGCTATCATATTATCATATCATTCGAAATGAAACAGTTTTTTAAAATTTATATTTTAATAGAAAACAAAAGTTTATTCATGTAAAAAGAAAATAAATAAATTAATAAAATAAATAAATAAAAAAAATTAATAAATAAAATAAATTCATTTCAATACATCACAAGTAATATTTTGCACATTTGTTGGTAAAAAAGATAAAAAGAGTTTCTAAATATAAAATTTTCAAATATTTCAATTTTTTTGATTTGCGTTCTTATTTTTAATGCACTTAGCATGAATACAACGATTTTTTTTTTATTATTTTTAAGGCGTTACGCAGCTCAGTTTCCACATCCTGAGAGCCGAGTGATCGACAGGCATCTGTTTAAAAAATATGTATATAAATTTTTACATGTTTTAAGACTTCGTTGAAAATTATATTTTCAAATTAGCACTTACCTGTTAAGGCGTCATAAAAAGCAGCAACGTCTTTTAAACACTTCTTGCCATGAACACCATCCAAGTTTATGTCCATTCACAAATTTGGTGGCATAATTTCCGTAAGCTTTTTTGGCAAGCGGCCCTTTAATATTGTTTCACTTCACTTCAAATAAAAACACTTCAAATCTTTCGAATTTATGTATTTTTTAATTTAGTGTATTTTTTAATTATTTTACGCAAACAATAAATTTTTAACTAAAAATATAAAGCGAAAAGATGACACGCGGTTTTGTTTACTAATCAAATGTCTAAGACGTTAGTTATCTATTTCCAACGGCGTTAAGAATTGGTGTGTTTGTATACACTTTGGTTAATGTAAATTTTGCATTGCGTAGTAGTTAGCTTTAAGTTAGTCTATGCAAGCAAACTTAAAGTTAGTTTTTTTTGTAGTTAGCTACTCATTTGACGTCAGGGAATATATATAAATATACATATATGTATAACACCACGACAAAACCAGGTTTTGAGTTTAGTACAACAATCTTATACACCTGATCTACGACCTGATATTATATTTTTTTTTTCAAATATCAAAATGTTAACTATTAACAGTATTTAATTATGTACTAAAATTTTATTTACTAAAAATAAATTTTTTGTAAACGATATATGCACTAAGTTTGATTAGTCAACTGTGACCAATTTTCTATTCAACTGTGATTTAAGAACAGCAGTAGAGTGAACAGGTTACATACAGCTGCGTGCAACTAATTAAGGACACGAAGATTACATGTGAGCTTGAAGCAAAAAATACAAATGGTTATATGATATTGTCAAAATTTGTCCAAGTTTAGTTAATTAAACTGTTAGTCGTAGAAAATAACTACTTATTGTGTCAAATAAATTATTATTTATAAAGCTGTGAGCCATTTTTAAAGAATATTGATTTCATTCGTGCATATAATTAAGGACACACCGTAAACTTCATGAAAAGCATGTATTTATTAGAAAAAAAATCAATATTTTGTTGCAAAACCATTGTTGTCGATAACAGCTTGACATTTCCGAGGCATCGAGGTAACAAGACTTTCATAAACGCTGGTTGGAATGGCCTCCCAAGCTTTCTTTGTTTCGGCGAAGAGATCCTCAAAATTGCTTATTTTTACTGAGCTTACTTTGGTTTTTACAACTTGTCATAAATTCTCAATCGGGTTGAGATCTGGACTGCATGAAAGCCAATCAAGTACAGCGACCGAATTGTTTCAAAACCATTGTTTGATGGGATGAGCCGTATGCTTCGGGTCATTATCTTGTCGAAATGTCCATGTTACTGGCATATTCTCGTCAGTATACGGCATCATTTCATCGCTTAGGATTCTTACATATTGGAACTTGTCCATGTTAACGTCAATTTTGTGCAGCGGCCCAACACCGCGTGACGACATAGCACCCCAAAGCATAATATAACCTCCTCCATGCTTTAAAGTGGCCCGGGTGTATCTTGGATCAAATTCTTTTAACTTTGGCCGGCTAACATACTTTTTTCCATCGGGAGAGACTCTATTAATTTTAGTTTCGTCCGAAAATAACACTATTTTCCATTCCACAGCGGTCCAATGGCGCTATTTTTTGCGAACTCTATTCGCATCTTCCGGTTACGCTCAGACAAAAATGGTTTCATTCGGGAAATTCTTCCAAAGAGCCCAGCTGCTCGCAATCGACGTTTTACTGTGTCTACAGATGGTTTTGCTCCATTTTCACCAAAGACTGCTATCCGAATTTCATTTGCTGATTTATGCGGATTTTTTTTTTAACTCGCGGACAATCAGTGCATCTTCACGAACTGTCGTAATTCGGCTTCTTTGTTTACGAGGCACCTTTTCAGCTGTCGAATGTTTTGTGAAATATTGCACCGCCTATGGCAAGTTGTAAAAACCAAAGTAAGCTCAGTAAAAATAAGCAATTTTGAGGATCTCTTCGCCGAAACAAAGAAAGCTTGGGAGGCCATTCCAACCAGTGTTTATGAAAGTCTTGTTACCTCGATGCCTCGGAAATGTCAAGCTGTTATCGACAACAATGGTTTTGCAACAAAATATTGATTTTTTTTCTAATAAATACATGCTTTTCATGAAGTTTACGGTGTGTCCTTAATTATATGCACGAATGAAATCAATATTCTTTAAAAAAATGGCTCACAGCTTTATAAATAATAATTTATTTGACACAATAAGTAGTTATTTTCTACGACTAACAGTTTAATTAACTAAACTTGGACAAATTTTGACAATATCACACAACCATTTGTATTTTTTGCTTCAAGCCCACATGTAAGCTTCGTGTCCTTAATTAGTTGCACGCAGCTGTATATGTATTCTAGTCGAAGGAATTCATAGATTAGAACGAGAAACAAAATCACACGTACACGAATGTTTACATCAAGTTTTTCACATTGCCGTTAATAATTTGATGGGAACGAGTGATGTGTTCACACATCACACATGACGGTCAAATGGCTAGTCATAAACCTATCGTCAAAACCCCATGTGATTGTCGATTTCGTTTAAATTTTTTGATTTATGTGTTAGTAGAAAAGCTGTCAGTGTTTGAAATATTGAAAGGCAAACATTGATCGTGTCATTCCAGGGTAAGTGGGCTAAGCGAGTGTTTCGCGATACCATGAAGGCATGGCGTTTACATTCAATATACATTGTGATAAATTTTGGTGATTTTTAACAAAAAATATTTTCGATTCATGAATATTTTTATTTTTAACTATGATATACCATACAAGAAATGAATTCAAGATTCACTTACGAATACATACATAAAGCCGAAAGTCCATACCATCCGTTTCATGCGGCCTTGCGTTACATGCATATACCGATAAAGTAGAATCAGTGTAGTTGATTGTGACAAGTTACAGAAAAAATGCATAGAATGCATATACGCATAGAATGCATCAAGTAGGTTTACTTTATACTTTTCTATGCGACTCATGCAGTGTTGGAAAAAGTCAGCAGTTTTTTAAACTTGGCATGCCAAGTTATATACTATTGTGAATGGTTTTTATAAATATGTTTAAATAGTGCGTTACTATTTTCGCATTTTTCTTTTTTGCATTACAAAAATATTAATAAAAACATATTTCATAATAAAGTTTATTACTAATTTAAGAGGAAAATACTTTAAAATACATTTTTTAACACATTTCTTTCATGAACAAAATATGTATATGATGATTGTTTATATGTATATATATGATTGTTTTTATGTACTGAGTGTCTTCTATTTTGAATTTATTAATTTGTAAACAAGAAAAATGGAGGATAAATTAACTGAAAACACTCGTCTTGTGTTCTTTTGAGGATTTTCGTAGGCCTTAACAGCACAAAATGTCACATATGTAAACTCATAAATTTGTAGTTAATGCCATAAAATCTTTTAAAATTACAATTTGGTTTTCTATTTTTCCCAAAAATGTACTTGTTAGCATGTTTGTTGTTTACCACAACAGCTGATCAAAACAAAAAATCAGTCACATAAAACGCATTGTGTGCAATAAAAACGGCATAGAATGTAAGAATCGTATGTAACGCAAGGCGCATGAAACGTATGGTATGGACTTTCGGCTTAACATTTTATAGTTCTTTTCAGCTATAGAGTTGAATTTCCAACAATATATCATTAGTGATGGTAAAATGACCGGTCTTTTGACTATCAGACTTGATGGCGTCAGATATATTTTTGACAATATGTTCAAAGAAAAAATTTCACTTGTGACAAATTTTAAAATGAAAGCTTTAAAAGTGTTAAAAAATTTTGAACTTTGGAAATAATTAATAAAAAAGAGAAAACATTAATAAATTAAGATAAGAATTTAAAAAAAATTGTAGGATAAAAATATAATGGAACAAGAAATCGAAGTACAGTATAAAAGGACAAGTAAGCGTTTGAAGTCGCCGTGGTCTAGTAGGTAGTGTGTTGGCTTATTAGACGAAAAGCCAGGGTCGAGCCCCAGTTCAGACATCAAAATAAAATTCAAAAAGTATTTCTTCGGCGACTTCCTCTCTCAGCAGATTTCTGGCAAAAACACTGCGAGTAAATAAAAATTGCCATGAAAATTTTCTCAAAAACCTGTCGTTCGGAGTCGACTTTAAATTGTAGGTCCCGCCACTCATGTATAAAATCAACACACACAACATAAGTGGTGTGAGAAACTAAGTCGTAATCCTGACTGAAGGGTTGTAATAACCAATTATGTGTGTATGTATGTAAGTGTTTGGAAATGTAAGTATCTTTTCTGTGTGAATCATGTGACCAGTATTTAATAAATCTTTTTTCTAGCTCGTTGTAAAACTAAAACTGATGATACATTCAAGAACTGTGAAGGATAAAGTGAACGAGGAGTGCGTCAACCAGTGACAAAAAATGACGGCAAATGAATTCAGTTGTGAGCCACCTCTTGACGAAGTCGACTGTTTTAAATATTTATATGAAATTTTTATTCAGATATCAAAATGTTAACTATTAACAGTATTTAATTATGTATTAAAATTTTATTTAATGAAAATAAATTGTTTATAAAAAGATTAAGGTTTTAAGTAAAAACTATAAATCAATTTGGTAGTCCGGTAGATTGACATCTATTTGGGTCACAGATGCATCAAGTTTGACTAGTCAACGGAGCAATCAATTTCCAATTGAACTTTCAGTAAAGTTAACATCAACTGTGATTTAAGAACAGCAGTAAAGTTAGGTACATATTTTATAGTCGAAAGAATTCATGCGTTAGAAAGAGAAACGAAATCACACGTACACGAATGTTAACATCAAGTTTTTCAAATTGCCCTTAATAACTTGATGGGAACGAGTGATGTGTTTACACATCCCAAATGACAGTCAAATGACTAGTCATTTGACCGTCATTGTTCAGGTAGGGTATGTTTTCGACCTAATCAAGCTGCCAGATTTCTTTGTTTCATTTATTAAATTATGGGTTTGTTTAATGAACACGCTTGAAATCAGAATAAAAACTGAAAACATGTGGTACAAATGTTATGAATAATTGGCAGCACTGTGTGACAACTCTAAATCGACGTTGTTAATTCGTAAATCCTATATAAAACCGGACAAAATATAAGAAAACATAAAGAATTCGTATAAAACGTTATTTCAACGATTTATTTATCAAAATATATTTGTTTCCACTCAGTGACAGAAAGACAGGTATTTTTTGTATGACTTTAACAAGAGAGAAACTAGAATAACGTGTACCAAATCCCTAATACTTAGTGTATCAAAAGAAAAAGATTATTGTCTCGCTGCCATTTTACAAAAAAAAAACTGCATATATGATCAGGTAAATGTGTAATAGTTAAATATTAAATTAATCCTTGTAAAAGTTACAGAAGTTTTTAGTCATCATTGTTAAATAACCGATACAAAAAGCCTTTCGTTGTTAAAAATAATATATATATCTTCATACACTTTCTTTGGGCTATGACCACGACATCAAAATTTTATTTGTATATCGGAACTTTCTATATCTTAAAATTAGTGTTACATTTCAGTAGTATTCGTAATGAATAAGAATGATAAAAGAATTAAAACGAAGGCCGAAAAACAGTAGATATTTTTAAAATGTAACAAATATTTCCCCATTCCTTTAAATGCTAGAATTCAATAAGGAAAAAACTCGTTCACGTGTTTGTGTGTTTGTGAGAGAGTGTAAAAAATGCATGCTTGAAAATAAATAGCGGAATCGACGTTTAATGTATTCAATGTGGAATTTTGTTTTACTATTTTACAAGTTTGGTGCGATAGGCATTTTGTGGCTATGCTAAGGATGTAAACAAAAAAGATAACAACTTGCTCTGGAATACACTGTAGGGCAGTATATTAGAGGGTGCGGTAATTAATGTTTTATCTTTATCTCCTTTCCAGCCATTATGACTTTCTATAAAAAAAATCGTCACTATAGGTATGCCGCTCACAAAAGCTCATATTAAGAAAATGTAAACAATTTTATTTGAGAGTTCAGAGAAACTAGAAATTAAAGCATTGGAGTAATACAAAATAGTATTATACAAAATAATGATAAATATGGTACAAAATAGTAGTTACGTATATGAACTAAATTCGTGTGGGAAAGAAAGTGTAGTTTTGTTGAATAAAGATAAAGGATTTTTTAACGTTACCCGCTGTCTTTTATTAATTTCAAAGTTGAATTTGAATTCAGAAAATTAAGAATTTAGAAAAAAATAAACCAATTTACAAATTAGTATATGAACATTACCAAATACTAAAACTATCTACCTTCTAAATACTAATTCACAATTGGAATATGTGGGGCATGCATTGATGTAATTCACGCTCGAAAAAGTTAAAAAACATGTTAACATCCGATTTTTAAGAATTTCTGTAATAATCTGGCTCATTCATCATTTTCTTTTCGTAAGCATTATATTGTTTAATGTTATGCCAATGTCCAATCGCTAAATTGTTGACTCTAATTCCCCACCTTAAAGTATACTTAAAGAATATTCCAGCTAAAAGATGTGCTGTTGAAACCGGTATTAATATTTATTTTCGTTTGTAATAAAAGTGTTATAAATGAATAATTTAATAATAAATGAAAACGAGCTGTTCGTTGATTTTCTCAAAATATCGTGTTGAATATTTAAGTCGTGATTTATGACAACTATTTTTAGTAATTTATCCTAAAATTTTTTCAAAATCTGTTAATGGTTAACAATTAGTAAAATAGTTAAATCTCTCCATTGTCTTGGTCTTTGGCAGAATGTAGTGATCAAAAACGGAAATTAATAGTTTTGTGGCAATCAAAAGAAATATTGATATAAAATTTAAAAGATATTCAGATGAAGTTAGGTTTTTTTTTGTCTTGAAATTACATAATTATTTATAATTTTGTAAAATGCTTTATTTTTCATTTAATAATAATTTAAATCAATGCCTGAATAATATTCATATAATTTTTTCCTTCTACTTTTTCAAATATAAAGTTGTATTACTAGAGGAAGCTTTTATATAGGCAACATATTTAATAACAACCATCAAACTGTCTTCAAATAGGCAACAAGTATCCGATTCTGAAAAATTGTCTCTACCTCAGGATCAACAGGCATCAATTAGTGACCAGCATATAGTATATACACCGGTTTTCTACATTTCTGGTAAATATTAACCTGTCATCCTATGGGAAGTAACATTATAAAATTTTTTTTATTTTGATTTAGGGAACGGTGGTTATGTAGCGGCGCCATCTGCGGGTTATACATTACCCCAACAGAGTGGGCTGCATCAGCCAACTGTAAGTGCAGCTGTCTCTACCCCTGCTGCTACAACACAACCCACACTTCAACTTATACACGGCATACAGCCAACACTTGCATCTGGGCAACAACCCGATTTGTATAAAATGCAGCCCCAACCGGCGCAAAATATCGTAAGTTTCTGTTAATATTTTAAAATATTCGTTATATCCTTTAGTTTTTACATTTTTATATGTCTTGATAAAAAAGCAGGCATGCATCTTATACATAAGATCTCACTTATCAAAATTAATATTTTTAAGTTGAATTTTATTATATTTTTAAATTCCGTAATGAGAATTTGTGGATTTATGTATGTTAACTTGTTTTTCATTACTTTTTTATTTGGTTCTTGTTAAACAATCTTTAAGGTTCTAGAAGAAAATTGCTTATTGATAATAACAAATCAATATGACAAAAGATTCAGATTCGATCTAATTCAATTTGATCAATAGTTTTGGTATACTTAGCAACATCTTTTTATTTTTGGGCGTAAGTAAAATTGCAGTATGAACAGTTTACTGTTTGACTAGAATTAAATATTAGTATTAAGTATATTCCTATGCTCATGCAATTAAATAACATTTCATTTTGTGATAGTTGACAAAAACTAACTAACAAACTTACTTTTAATCAATGAGTGCTCATAAAACACTTTTACACTTTTTACAGTAAATTCTAGGAGCACTATTAAAAATATTTTAATTACAGGTATTCCCCGACTTACGACCGAGATAGGATCCTGGTCATCGGTCGTTAGTCGATTAAGTCGTAAGTCAAATTTCATATAAAAAAAATTTAAGAAAAAAAATACATAATGTATTACCAAAGAAAATAAAGTATAAAGAATGTGCATTTTAACATATTTTGGAATATTTTTCAAAAATATTTCATGACGCGGGGGGAAAGATAGAAGGGAAGGTTACAGAAACCAAGAGCGTAACAATGCGTTGTTCTCATCATGCGTTGTTCTCATCGTGCGTTTTTGTTGTTTGACCACTTTTTTATTTATTTTTCTGGTGTTAAAAACAGACGTCGGCACCAATGACTCTCAGGGTAAGAACATCTTCGGCTTTTTACACACATAGGACACGAACATCAAGAATGTTCGTTAAAAAGAGCGTAAAAATTTTGTCAGTTTTTAAAGAAGAAGGTTCATGTCGCTTTTTTCAGACTTCAATGATAAACCCAAAGAAATATCACAGTAGTATTCACTAATATCAATGAGAAATGATTTCGATTTTTGGAAGAATATTTGCCAAGTTAATTACGGTGTCTTAGGGCCGTTTTTTGAATGCAAGTTTAAACTCGAGATTAAGTTAATCTCCAGTTAAACTCCGTTTCCAGTTTTTGAATTCACTTAATCTTGAGTTTAACCTTACGGTTAAGTAGTTAATCTCGAGTTTAAACCAGCAACGTTGGTGGTTTAAACTCGAGATTAACTATGAAAAGTAGTTGACAAATTTTTTAAAAAAAAGCTTTTAAGTGAGGGGAAGCCGAATAAGACAAATATTTAAGTGACTATGAACTATATAAAACACAAATTGACAATAGGCAGTCTTAATTTATTTATTTTAAGAAAATAATTTTTTTACATAAAGATCAATAGTATTCAGCTTTTGTTTGTTTGTTTTTGTTATATACAAAAGCAAATTGTTGTGAAATAATTTGCAAAAAGTAGTAAACACAACAATATAAACGAAAAAAATGTTGCCATTTTTGCTTATAAGTACGGCAGCTCTACAAAGTTAATCTTCAGTTAAATTCCCATTCAAAAAATGAAAACTGAGTTAACTGGAGATTAACTTTAACTGGAGATTAACTTAATCTCGAGTTTAAACTTGCATTCAAAAAACGGCCCTTAGTGTCTTAGTGCAGTACAATTTTTCTATATTTTCCGATCATATATACCTATCATTGGGTTAATAAGTAGACTTGACATTATTACTAACAATTTTCCTCTAGGTTAACACATGCCTATGGTTATGGATTAGTGAGTGAGAGAGAGAAAATAAGTTGAGAGAATTTATTTATTTACAGCCATATAAAAGTGTTAGTAATATACTCTATTTTTATTTTCATTTCATCAACATACATATGTAAAGCTGTCTATCTATGGCTTAATAATTTTGGATAAATAAAAATAAAATAAAACATTGATTTTATTATTAAAAGAACATAAAGCTATCCATCTTTGGCTTAAAAATTAGGCCATGTTTTTTAGATAAATAAAAATAAAAAGAATAAAAAACCATTTTTTATTAAAAGAAAAAAAAAACGAGCATTCCAAAGCATTTAAAAAAAATATACTATGGGACAAAATAAAAAATAAAATACGCCCAGCTAATGCCATAGAACATTTTTAACACAAAATATTCTTCGAGTGTTATTCTGAAATAAAATGATAAAGCATCCGCAGCACATGTATTCTTGTCGCAGTCTGATCGACAACTAAATCAAAAAACACAAGAATACATACACATGTACATACGTACGATGAGAGCAACACATTGTTACGCTCTTTGTTTGTGTTCATTTTCCTTCTGTCTTCCTCTCCCCTCACCCAGAAATGATTTAAAAAAAAATTTGGTGAGAGCGGGTCGTGATGGTACGACCCGCCCTAAGAAATTTTACTTCTACATGATGCGCATTCTTTATATCCATATTCTTTGGTATTACTAACTTTGAGGGTCAGGAGAAATGAAAATACCCAAAATTCATATAATTAACTTTTCTCATATTTTAGGGATTCCCCGCAACTACATATTTGTCTTTTTTAAATATTTTCTATGAAAAAAATTGGAAAAAATGGTCTTAAGTGCGAATAGTCATAAGTCGAACGGTCGTAAGTCGGGGACTACCTGTAAAATAATTATTAAAAAAAAAACAGTCGTAAAAAAACTTCATTTATTAGCCCAATGAGTGATAAATATTGTTTAAATAATTTTATGCTACTAAAAATAAAACGTTTCGCTTACAACAACTCGTAAAGAACGGCTTGATTTAAGTCAACTGTTAACAAAAATCAAAATTGATCTATTGATGTTTGAATGACACACAGTTTTAATTAGCAATAAAATATTAAATGTTAAATTAAACCTCATCACATAATTTATTTGTAAGTATGTATGTATATGCTGCATATGGCAATTTTTCCCACCTATAGCTTTCAATTGTTCAATAGAAATCAGGTGGTCTTGCTCGCTTAATTTCTTTCTATTTTTATAACAAAATGTTGAATAAGAGACCAATTACTTAGGACACAAAGTTCCCTGTCCACAATTTTATCAAATTTGTTCAAATCTGCAGGTTATCAGGCTGTCATCCGAAAAGGAACTCTTCTGAAACCCTGCAGTCACTAACTATCGACCTCTCCATATTGGAGAGCATATTATAAATAGTACATCCATAAAGAATAATGAAATCCAAAATGGGTTTACCAATATTATGAATGTCACCATTGGATATGATGGGCATTAGCATTACATCTCTTCGAATGCTGAACCAGAAGTCGCAAAAGGTGGGGCTGCCTCATAGGGCATATAAACGGATGAAAAATTCTATTCGGTGCCGGAGTTATCCTTAACTGTCTTACTAAATTCAATTTTTTTGCTAGTACACACTTCCTTGCCGCCTTTGCTCGGTAAAAGCAACTAACTATTAGAATCACTCAAATCCATCGATATCAATATGCAGACGGAGTAGGGTATGGATAAATCACAAAACTCTCCCTTCATTTGCCATCAGGCACAACACAAAGCATTGATCTACTGCAATCTGAAGAAGAGTTGATTACCTACGAGCTGGTGATCAATTCACTTTTGTACAGGATATCATGAGAGCTCAGTTTTCTTTCCCAATAAGTACAGTTCTAAACTTTCGAAATGTTCATTCCTTAACACCAGTTATTTAATATCCTAAAAATCTTCGTTTAAAATAAATATTTCTTTGAAATAATGAAAAAAAGATTAATAATGACAATTTTCTCTGAATTAATGCCAGGTTCAATATGTTTGCGGGATATTTAATTTTATCTTGAATAAGCCTTAATTTTAAACAATGGGAGTTACTTCAATCTTAATCGAAATTGTTTTTGAAAAAAAAAACTGGATGCGGAACCTTGTTCTTCGAGGTTTGATTTAACCCGAAACGTATTATAATTCCAAAAAAATCATTTTATATAAATTTTTTGGTTTCAATTTATCCAATATGACATCTTAAGTAAAATGGTGTTTTTATATGTTCAGGATTTGATAGAGCAGGCATGTTATTCATTATTGCAACTTTAGGGGAAGAAGAAATATTTACGATAAAACACTGTTGACATTCTAGCCATATAAATATATAATCATGACTGTGTAAAAACACCGTTTATATCTGCAGATACATTTTTTCTTCAAATCTGAGCCCAAATCTTAAGCTAATATTTAAATATACAAGCTAGTGTATTTAATTTTATTCTTAATTTTTCAAACAAGTTAGTTTTCGCTATTAGCACTACTTAATTTTTAAAAATGTAATTTTTTAAGGATCTTTTCACCTTAAATATTCATTAATTTTAAATATTCATTCATTTAAATATTCATTAAAATAAATTAAATATTCAGAAAAATAATTAAAAAATAAAAACAAAAGTCAATGACTTCATTTAGCCTTTGATAAAACTCTGATTCTAAAATCAGTAAAAAAAATTCGGATAAGTTGCAATAAGTTTTCAAATACTATGACTCATTACGTTTCTTCGAAAAAAAGAATATAATATTCGCCCATGTTCCCACTATAGAACGGTTTGCATTAAGAACAATTCGGCAAAATCACTCGAATTTTCAATTTTGTGTTCCCAAAACATAAAATCCTTCGAGAATTCGAACTATTTTTCGAAGAGTAAATCATGTGATCCCGTATATTACGTAAGCGTCATATAGAACAGTGATGCCATTTGAATGTTGCCCAAATAAACTCTAATGTATTTGTATTTATTTTTAATAAAATTATTCAATACTAAGTCACAACAATTTAAATGTGTATAATCATTATTTTTGTATTCATTTACAACCTTCAAATTTGTATTAAAAACTAAAAATTTTTATCATTTAAAATAGGCTGGCATAATTTTCTTTTTCGAACGTTTTTCGAACATAAATAAAAACAATTCATTTTTTTTTAATTTTACACTTTTCAATAATTACCACACAATTAGGTAATATTAGCATTGAAAAACATGAAAAATATCATATATCACTGATATTAATCGGGTTTTTAGCCAAAAATAAAACCAGAAAAAATTCAATATAATACTCGCTGACATTTGTTACTTGGCAGTTTTAGAAAAAAGCACAATGAATTGAAGGCATTTTTTAATTTTTTAAATAAATTTTTACAATATTAACAGTGCAACTAATAATTATAAGCGGAAATACATAAAAAAGTCATATGATATTATAATTATAAATCGGTTTTTGTGACCTTAAAGTCCATTCGTTTTACTTTCGTACATGTATTTAACACAAAATGTAACAAATAAAAAACATTTTGTTTCGAATGCAGGAACACCAAAAATTTTACTTGCATTTTAGTTGTGAAGTCAGAACAGAGGGGATTATTTCCTATTCGAGTTTGTAATTAATTTTAGTCCATATATTTTTCATATGAACTATTAAATTTTCTATTTTCAAAAATAGTTCAGTATTTTGCTCTTTCTAAAATACATACGTCTTGTCGTTCTCTTTCATTAAAAGGTTTTTTGACTTTCTAATAAGTTTTTTTTAACAAAAATTAATTTATTGTTTTGGGATTGTAAAAAATCATATTTGTTTTTTAAACTTAATCCTCTTAAAAAGAAACTTAACACAAATTCTTGTTATTTACATTATGGAAAATCAAATCAAAAATGCCAAATAAACAAAAAGTATTGTAATATTTGTAAATTTATATTCCATCTTTTGTTTATATTAAGCAATTGTCATGTTTTTCATCATGTCTGAAATACCATTTAACATAAAATCGTATATATGTGTGTGTGTGTGTTTTAGCCATATGCGCTAAAGGCTTTTTCTGCATCGGGTGCTGCTTCCAATTATACTAACCTTTGTTGCATTAAAACTTCTTTCGCGAAGACACATACTGCGTTCCAATTTTACCATCAAGTTAACCACTTTATCGGGAGTCACCTGAGATGCGATCGTCGTATCCAGGAAATTTCGTTGGTATTCGTATCGCGGGCAAATAAAAGAAAAAAGTTTCGCGGTTGCTCTTGTATTCTGACATAATGGGTAATCTTCATACAGGTCGTATCCATACTTGTAGGGGTATGCTCTATAGCAGCCGTGGTCAGTTAAGATCTGTGTCAGGTACAAATTTATCTGCCCCTCTTTCCTCTTAGTGCATTCTTCTATATTCGGTATGAGTCTGTAGGTCCATCTTCCCTCAGTGGAAGTGATTCAATCGTGTTGCCATCTATTCATAGCACCATCATTCAGTTGTCTGAGGTGCACTAGCCCTGTTCTCCTTGCTAAAGTTTTTTCCTCTGCATCCACTACACTCTGAAGCGCCATCATCGCCGCAACCACCAAGGCTGCAACTGTAGAGTCTGTACGCAGAAATTACTTTGAAGGCGGATCTCCTGTAGGCCTCATCTAATTTTATCCCATAGGTCCTTTTATCCATAGCCTCGGCTGCATATAGAGTAATCGATCTAACCGCTCTCATCAGCAATTGCCTTTTCTCCTGCCTTGGAGCTCCTAAGTTAGGCATTATCTGCACGAGTGCGCCTTTGTCGCCCATTTTCTGCTAATGTACGTCAGGTGCTCTTTGAACGGAAGCCTGTTGTCAATCATAACTCCCAAATTCTTGAATGTCTGCTTCTATGTTATTCTCTGTTCCTCCAACAGGTATGGTGATGAATTCTATCCTCTACCTACTGCTTACTAATACGGCATCAGTTTTATGATCAGCAAGTTTCAGACAAACGTGCTTTTAACTCTACGAACGGCTGCATTGCATGCTCCTACCAATTCATCGAGATGTTTCCCCTTTATCACGAGGCCAATATCGTCCGCAAATACAAATATCTGTGCAAGCCGAGTCGAGTCGACAGATACGGTAAACACTTAGGTTCCCCCGTGTTTTTTTCTTTCTTGAGGCGAAGCTGACCTTCTAAAGACACTTATGTTCCAACGTAATTGTGCACGATTCACCATCGCACTAAACCCATCCCTTATATTTTTCAACCACTCTCTCTCGCGGGGCTCTTACGGCGGTATACTTCGCGGAGAGGTGGTTGGCTTTGAAGCTTTCTCACATTTAATTTCGTCTTTGTATCAGCCATACGCTGACTGTACTGTTTCCATAAGCTGGCTTGGCTCCGAACTCGTTTCAGCGGGTCTTTTAAAACTAGGGCAGCATATTGGAATATGCTCTGCATCTTCGTCCTCATCTACACAGCTTGGACATACATATAGGGGCGCTATCTTGACCAAATCTGTGAAGGTATTTTCTGAAGCAACCATGATCAGTTAGGAACTATGCCAAGGGGTTGTATTATGGATAAGGAGAAATGTTCATGTTCCCTTCAAATCGTTCTCCCATCGTGACTGCCACTTGTACATGGAAGATCTTCCGCTTTTATAATTGCGGCTTGTCCTATGTCCTTGAGGCTCATCATCTCATCTCATTAGACAATATGTCTATCAGTATTATTTTTCCTAACACCAGTACCGCCTCATCTGATGTTGTCCTGAAACCACTTATCAGCCAAATCGCGCTTTGGCCATACACCGAGTACAGTTTCCTCCTCGCCGTTCCCATTGGTTTGCAATGTTTGCTAAGAGGCACCGAGTTATCTTCAGGAACAAAGTTGATTTTATTACATAAACCCAGCCAGACCTCAGCCCAAAAAGTCTGCTTAGCAATTATGATATCTGCGAGCTTGCGAGGCAATCTGTTGTAAGGCATATTGAGAACCTTATTAATATAATTAATGTGCAATTTTAATGTATCAAGATATAGCGATTTTAAATCTGTTTCCAAAAAAAGCATATAGTTTGGAGTGTTTTTAGGTAATAGTAGCATCTTCTTAATGAAAAATTTAATAATTTTTCCACCACATCATACTTTTTATATCCCCATATTTGTGCATCGTAAAACATAACTGACCGAGATACGGCAGTAAAGATTTTGAGTTTATTTTTATTCGATATTTTAGGGTAGTTTATATATTTAGATCAAAACGAAGATACTGCCATTTTCGACGTAGTTAGTTTACTTTCTAAATGTTTGTTAAATGACAAATTATAACAAGTCAATTTCTAAGTATTTACACGAGTTTAAAATTTCGATTTCATTTGCTCCATACATCCACTTTACTTTCGATTTTGAAAGATTTACTTTTAAGTGCCATAGGTCGGAGTATACATGGAGAGCATCAATCATGGTCTGAAGATTGCTGGGAGAATCAGATAACAAAACAATATCGTCAGCATAGAGGAGAACTTTCACTGTGATGTCACCAATAGTTATTCCCATAGGAAGAGCGTCGTGTAAGTCATTTAAATACAAAGCAAAAAGAACCGAACTTAGAATACAACCCTGTTTGACTCCCAGCTTAACATCAAAAGAGTTGGAGAAAGAATTCCCAAAAAATATTCGGCTGGTAGTATTTTTGTATTAAAAACGTAAGTTGTATTAAACGTATTATTTTCGAAGATAGTCCAATATTTGCTAGTTTGTAAAATAACGAATTTCTGGGGATCGAATCAAAAGCACAGGTGAAATCCACAAATAATGCATACGTACTTTTACCATTTATCCTATTCAAATGTACAATATTTATTAAATTGAAAACATTATCAACTGTCGAGTACTCCTTTCTAAATCCAACCTGAAATTCATTTAGGATATTGTGCTTGTCAATCCAGTAAGTAATACGATTCATAAGGACGTTATTGAAGATCTTGCAAAGCGTATTAATTAGAGACAGGCCCCGATAGTTTGATGGGCAGTTCGGATCACCTTTTTTCAGAAGCGGAATTAAAATTGCAGATTTAAAACTTTCGGGAATAGATTCCTTAAGAAATATTGCATTGAAAGCATAAAGGATCTTATTAATAAAGCTGACAGGTGCATACTTGAAGAATTCATAGCTGATACCGTCTTGTCCGGGAGCTTTGTAATTTTTAAAATTTTTCAAAACGGCAATAAGATCTCACAATTCAACTGGAGAATCTAGGAAGGCATCTACATTGTACGGCAAGCACCAATGAAAAGTCTTAATGGGATCTGAATTATCCAAAATCTTGGTAAAGTGTTGAAGGAAATCATCAGCGCTTAAGTCACAAGGATTACGTATAGAACGAGCTTTTAATTCCTTTGACAATTTCCCTTGATGTTATCCTCGTCTTAAATGGATTTAGTTCGTTAATATTTAGTATCATCCTCGTCAGTGCTTCTTGGGTTACAGATGCCTTTTCACTGATGAATTTTACGTGCCAAATATTTTATTTCCATTTTCGATTCTATTTTAGTGTACCCAACGGTCACTTCCATCTTCTCCACTATTTTCGACCATTTATCAAGACGGCCTCTGCCTTGCGTTACCAAGCCATGCTCCGACTTTTTAAACCGCTGTGTTCATCGTCGAGATTATGACAATATCGTCCGCAGAATCTACAATTATGGTACCGTTTGGTAATTGTAGTCGAAGTATCCTATCATACATATTATTCCAGAGTATTGGTTCAAGTACAGAGCACTGCGGAACCTCCGTGACATTGTGTGTGTGTGTGAAAAGTAATAACAATTAAAAATCTGCTACAAGAAATTATTAGCTCACATCTGGTTCAATTATTTGTTTGTTTCAATGGATATTCTTTCACAAGTCTAATTATCAATTACGTAAAATAATGTAAAATATATAACAAACAAATTACAACTGACGATTATTTGTTATATACTATATGTACGTATATCAAATAAATCTTTGTTACTTAATAAAATCCTTTACATTATTTTATGTAATAATCCACTTCTGTTAGTTTTTAACTCTTAACTTGAGTAACTTGTAAAGGAAACGATATCTTATCATCTTATGAAAAAATGCCCCCAAACAGCATATTCCAACAAGGCAATGACTTGATGCAATCTAGTCGCTTGTTTCGTAACTACCTAAGCGACCATGATGTGCAAGTTTTGCATTGGCCGTCACAATCTCCCGATCTAAACCCCATAGAAAACCTATGGGAGATTTGAGATCGGAAAGTTAAGAAGAAAAATCCTTCAAATTTGGCGAAATTAGAGGAAAAAAATTAGTCAGAATGGGAAAAAATACCCCTGTGGATTTTATACCCTCCAGACTGCAAGCGGTAATAGAAAATAAACCAACACAACCTAGTATTAGTTTTAAGTATATTTTGTAAGAATTTGCATTTAATTTAAACAAAGTTATTGAATAACATAGCGTTGCATTTTTTTGCTCGCTGAAATTTGTCACTTTTTTTCTTAAATGTTAAAATAAAAATAAGTGGATAGAAAAATGTTTATATTGTAACCTGCATTTGTTAACTAAGTTTGTGGAGCATAAGAATAAAAAAAGTATTTAATTTCCGTAATGTTTTTTTTTGAAAGAGGCATACATAAAGGTCAATCGACTTGGCGTTGCATTTTTTAGCTCGCTACTGTATATATATACAGTGGGGAGCAGAAATGGATGCATGTTTTTAATTTTTGCGTTTATTATCTTGTAAAATTTTAATAGTGTGGAATGTGATTATTCTTGCTGAGGTTTTTTCTTCTAAATTTCATTACTTTAGTGTATTCAAAATAAAAATTCAAAAAATTTTACCAAAGAGAAATTAATTTAAATAAACGTGTTTGATGTCAATTCTTCCACTTTTGCACGTTATGCTAATTTTTGCATAAAAGCAAAAAACAATACAAATTACTGCAAAAAACGATACAAATTCTTTTATTTTATATTCTTTGCATCATTTTAATAATTAGAAGCTGTCAGTAGTGATTTGAACTTAATTATCGTCCCTATTAAGAATTGGTCTTATAATATTTATAAAATGAAAAAAATAAGTGTTGAAATTGAAAATAGAATTGTGTTGCTAACAGAAAAAGGTGGATCTGCAAGAAAAATAGGAAAAGCACTACATAATATCACACTATGTGGTTTTAAGTGTTCGAAAACCACGAAATATGCATCCAGTTTCTACAACTGGAGGTCGACCAAGATTGCTCACCGATGGCGATGCTCGACTTATAGAACGTCTTATGAAAAATAAGGAAACAAAAACACCAAAGCTAACTGCCAAGGACATAAATAAAAATGTCAACGAGTGGGCAGCCCGAAGAGCACTTCGCAGAATCGGGTTGGTATCCGCCATTAAGCTAAAAAAGGCGGCTGTATTGCATAAAAAAGTCAAGGCTCGTTTAGAATTTTGCAAAACTTATGGTAAATGGACAGTTGACGAATAGAAATGCGTGATCTGGTCGGATGAAACAAAAATTAAGCGATTTCAATCAGATGGAAAATAGTATTATTGGCACCGGCCGCATGAAAAACTTCAAATGCATCAGGTAAAACAGAAAATCAAACATGGAGGTGGAAATTTGATGGTTTGGGGATGTTTTATTTGGCGGAGTGTTGGTCCGTTAGTGAAAATAGAGGGTATAATAAGAAAGGATAATTATCTCAGTATCCTTTAAACAAAATTGTCAGAATTCATTGAAGAAAATGCGTGCCCTGAAGAAGAACTGTTTTTCCAGCAGGATGTCGATCCGAAACACACCGCCAAAATTGTTCAAAATTGGATGCCCCATCAACATTTTCAATTGATTAAATGGCCACCACAAAGCCCTGATTTAAATCCAATAGAAAATTATTGGACAATTATTAAGAGAACACTGGCAGCATATGAAAGAGCTTCAACCAATTTAGACGAACTTTTGACTAGGATACAGCATGTATGGAGAAAAATACCAAAAAAAAACATAGAAAATTTAGTGGAAAGTATACCCAAGCGCATTAAAAGCGTAAAAACATAAAGGACTATGGACAAAATATTTAAAATTAATAAATATTTAAAAATTTCGAATACGTGCAAAAGTGGAATAATCGAATTGTTTAAGTTTTTAGCAAATAAATGAAGTACATTTAATTTTTTTATATTTATTTTTATATCTTCAAAAAATATATCACAAAATGTAATATATACCTGAAGCTTTATTTAATTTGCTTATTTCTTTTGGATTTTATAGTACTTTTATTAAGAATGTGGCAGGATGCAGCCATTTTTGCTCGCCACTGTATATATATATATATTAGGGTGGTCCATGCTTACATAGAAAAAAAACTCCCAAGAAGAAGTTACGCCTTCCCCTAGTTTTGTTACACGTACCATTCTTATTACGTATTCAAAATTTCAGCAACATATCTTATATACAATATATATATATATATATATATCTCATCGACCTTAAAATATTTGAATTTTATGAAATAATCCTGATTAAGTAAAAAATGTAAAGAATGTTTCAAAAATATTTTTTTATTCAGCAATAGTATTAAAACACACACAAAATAATATAAATAAAGAAATACTTAAAAATAATATTAATTCATTTTTTTTTTTTCAACTTAAAACTAAGTTTGTTAACATCATTTTGGAAGTTTCAGTAGATGTTATTTCTGTTCAGTTCAACGACATGGAGCAAGAATTGTTTTAGCTCTTCATTGTTAGTGAGTATCGTATTGTAATCTTCAAATAGTTGTAGTTTTTTTTTTTTTTTTTTTTTTTTTTTTTTTTTTTTTTTTATCATTATAAGTATTAAAAATACTTTAAATTTTCAAATTAAACAAAATTATTACAAAACATTAAATAATACAAAATTAATACATTTTCGTTTAAAAATATTTTCATTTAATTCATTTTTAATATTTGTTGGTAATAAATTGTATAGCTGTAGTTCTTTATAAAACAACGTTTTCTGCATCTGGGTTGACTTCACTCTTTGCATTCGAAAGTCGTCCGCATTCCTCAGCATATAAGGTTGGCTTTCTCCAACATATTTAATCTGCTCGCATAGGTATTTAGGCGCGTCACCATTCTTCATTTTCTTAACAAACATTAAGGTGTTAAACTGTAATCTTTGTTTTATATTCATCCATTTCAGATCGTGGAGCATTGTATTTATATGTGTATACCGATCGGATTTTAATATTACCCTCATAGCTCTATTTTGAAGTTTCTGCATTCTTGTAAGTTGAATTGCGGTACTGCATGTATACAATATAGTGGAGCCGTATTCGAAGTGCGGTTTAATTATGGTGTTATAAATAGTTACTGCTGTAGATTTTGAAATTCTCTTTCTAATTCTCTTCAGGAAGCCAATTTTCTTGCCAATTTTCTTACATGTATAATCGATGTGTTCGTTTAAGTTTAGTTTTCTGTCAATTATAAAACCTAGGTATTTCATATGCTCAACCTTTTCTATTACAGAATCATTTATTTTAAATACTTCGTCAGAGTTCATGTTTATTTCCATTATTTTTGTCTTGTTTTCATTCAATTTCAATTTATTCATTTTAAGCCATTCATTTATTTTCTGAACATCGTATTTCATGTTATCCTGGCATTCCCTATCGCTATTTGTCACCGTATATATAAGAGTGTCATCAGCGTACAAAACAATTTTGCATCTTTCCAATACTTTTGGCATATCATTTATATATAATATAAACAATAAAGCACCTAATATTGAACCTTGCGGTACTCCGAAATTATTAATCGCTTCCTCAGACACAGTATTATTCAATTTTGGTGTTTGCGTTCTGTTTTCAAGATATGACTTGAACCATTCTAATTCAATTTCCCTTATTCCATACATATAAAGTTTCTTTAGCATGATATCCCTATCAATAGTCTCGAACGCTCTTTTAAAATCAAGAAATATTGCCATCATTCTATTTTCCTTTTCTACGGCCTTCCATTCGCTTATAACATAATTCACTGTAGTTTCGCATGAATGTTTTTTCCGGAAACCTGATTGTTGTTCAGATAATATACCATGATCCTCAATAAACTGCTCAAGTTGTATCTTGACTACTTTTTCCAATATTTTTTCACATACCTTAAGTGTATTTATGGGTCGAAATTCCTCACATTTTCTTGTCTTGGGCACCTTTTCAATCGGTGTTATCATTGATCTTTTCCAATTTTCCGGAAATATACCAGTCTCCAATGATGTATTAATTATTCTTAGCAAAATATTTCCTATTATATTCCAATTATCAATTATAATTTTATTTGAGACACTTTCATGGTCAGGCTTATTCTTCATCTGTTTCACAATGTTCTCAAGTTCTGCAATGCCTGTCCTACGAAATTTAAATAAATTGTTCGGTTCACACGTTATCTGACTAACATATTGAACTTTATCAATCGACTGTCTTATGGTACTTATACTATCAATAAAAAATGTGTTAAACTTATTTACTATATCACAGTTATCACTATATTCCACCTGGTCAAATATCACAGACTTAGTTAAATTTTCTTTCCTATTAAGTACCAGGGTTTTAATCTGTTTCCACATTTGCCTCTGTGTACATGCATTGTCAATTTTCGTATTTATGTAACTATTCTTACTATTTTCAATATGTACCTTGTATCGATTCCTAATTATTTTATATTCAGCCCAAGCCTGACTAGAATTCTCAATTTTAGCTTTGAAATATTTTATTATTTTCTCTCTCTTCATTGCCTGCAATTCTGTGTTGTACCATCTATTAACTTTATTATTCAAATGTATCTATTTTCTAATTGTTAATCTTTGTATTGCACTCTTCAGGCCGCTATCGAATAAATTAACATTTTGATTCAAATTTGTTCAGAACAATCATTGTGAGCTCTATTAGCTCTTTGTAATCACCACGAACTTGTTTTTTTTCTAGCTATATCAGTCGTAAGACTCTCAAGAGTATTTTCGGCAAACTGTTTCTCGACAGTATTAAAGTCAAGACAATCGTAGTGATCTTTTGGTAATGTATCCCAAACATCGCTGACTCGTTTGAATAATGGAATCTTAGGAGAGTTTGATGGCCCAAAGCAGTGTAAATATTTTTGAAAGCATTATTTCAAACGCGTGATGACGACAAGCAAGCCATAAAATATCGCGCCCTGTCTTTGCTTCGAGGAGAGTGTAAGCTCCTTCTTTGGCACCTGTGTTAGAGGCAGTAGTATCAAAACTCATACCTCGGACATTCTTTGTGACATTCCGCTGTTCGATTGTGTCAAAAACAGCATCAGACGTGTTTTTCCCCGTTCCAGCAGTAAGTTTGGGTACGCCTAACAGTTTTTCGCAACCAAGAATGGGAAGGCATTCTACTTTCTTCTTACCTATTATATAAGGCAGTATTTTCCCATCCCAATGTAAGACAAGTGGATACTTTGGGTCGAATAGTTCTTTTATATTCGCATTGAATTCTGTCCTTGCTTTTTTTCTTGCACGTCGAATTGTGCTCCGAGAGGTTGGGAGTGAAGCAGGATTACAACCAAGTGCAGCAGACAATGGAATAATCAGTCGCACTGCTTCTCTGCCGTTTATTTTGTTACGATCCAGAGCGCTAGCATTATGTTGTGTAAATATTCCACTTGTCGATGGCACAACGACACTTTTATTTGTCTTTTTTGGTAAAAACAAAATCATCTTGCATACCTTTCATATTTGTACTTGAACTCGAACTGCTACTGAAGCTTAAATCAAGTTCTATTTCTTGACTTGACACTACTGAAGTTGAAGCATTATGTTCAGCGGCATTTTTTCTCAATTCTTCAGCTCTATGTTTTCGTTTGAGAGAACGTTCTTTGTTTTTTTCTAGTTTCTTGTTAATTGATGTCATGATCATCTTACGCCCACTTCTTTGATCCATGAGAAACTCTCTGTCTTCTGCAATTTTGATTAAATGCATGGCGTTTGCATGGGCGATATCGAATAGTTTGTCCAGGTCTTCTTTAAACAAATGTTCTCTATTTTTCTGTGCTTGTGAATCTCTTGTTTTATTTTTCTTTAAAAGCAGCCAATTCTTATGAATTTTTATAAGTTTTTCAACGCAGTGATTTGGTTGCCTGGTTGGAATACCAGATTTGCTCCACACTTCTATGACTTCTTGAATAAGCATATGCGCAGAATCTTTCACATTCTTTGATTCATTTAATGTGTAATGATAACGAAGTAGAACTTGGCGAAGAGTTGGAAGTTGGTTAAACGTTACAAATGACTCAAGATCCCGACATCCAAGAAGAAAAATATCGTATTTTTTTCGAGTTGATGGACTAATTTTATTGCTCTGATTCACTGAATTTGACCTATAATAAAAGAAGAATATCGAATAATTTTTGAAAATATGCTTTTACGTTAACCGCTAGATCAAATCGTGTAAAAATTATTGAATAATGCATTGTCATTGCCTATGTAGTCGGGAAGGTAATGAAAATTCGATCAGAAAAATCAGGTAAAAGCATTAAAACAAAGAGATAAGGAGAGTTCAATAAAAGCATTTAAAAATAAAAATCAAAAATTTTTCTTAAAAGTTTCAAAAATAGCACTCGATTGAGCACCCTCTTCCGGTAAAGTTAGCCAACTGAAATTTTACAATGTTATTACTATGGATACATGTTACAAATTTACGGGGTGGCCAATCTGAAAAACAAAAATTTCTTTGGACCACTCTAATATATATATATATATATATATTCTATACATATACAACGGTTATATGAATATATAGGCTTTTTCAATAGGGGTTTCCGAACTCTCATAGTTGATGACGGCCATCTTGTTGAAGCTACATCGGTAAAATTAGTTATCATTAATTCCTTCTGTCTTGTCAGATCACCATGGACGGATAGACGGATAGAACCATAGACACTGAGTTGAATTTCATTGTCAATTTGGATATTTATCTGCATACATGAAAACCAAAAGCGTCCAATCCTTCGACTAACAAAACTGATACACAAAAGTTTTTGAGAATGTGAGTATATTTTTTGTAAAACAATAAAATTTAGCACATATGTGTCGTCAATCATTGAACAAAAAATTTAGTATATAAAAATAATATATACATACCTTTGCAAATTGATGTAAAATATTGACATTTAGGCCTCTATTATCGTTTACAGTTTACGTTTTTTGATTACGATTTACAATATCTATATCTTGTGTACGTCACAAAGTTTCATTTCATATGTAGTAAACTTTTCCGTAAAAATACATATCTGCGTGCCAAAAACAGCCAAGTTTAAAAGAATAATTGACAATACGTATACATATTTATATTGTTAGAACAAATAAAGCAATAAGAATCATGGATATTAACGTCGATATATTTTTAGATCATAATGATAATGACAGCAACATAAAAACACATATATCTTAATTGTTAATTCAAGTTTGGCTTTTATCAATTTCATTTGCAAATCAGCATTCTTTTCTTAATTCATAAATTTTTTATTGATTTGATAATTCTTGTATGAATTATTTTCTAATCGTTTTATGTTTTTAAGATCTACTGATTTTTTAATACTTACAAACGTTCATCCTCCAGTTTGTTTTTTGATGATCTGCAATTTTTTCGCAATTGTTTTACTGTAAAATCGACAGTTGATGAAGGTTCCTTAGGAGTAAATGTTGATTCCGCCCCATCGGAATCTTCTGGATTTTCCAAACCCATTGTATAACCATTTGGGTTTACTTGCGTTTGTATTGAGACAAGTTTCACAGTACTCTGTTCTAATAGGCTCAAGCTGATTTCTGACGACGGACCACCACCAGTAGCTTGAAATTATCTTTTGTTTGCAGCCAATTTTCTCTTCAAGTTGGCTTTATAGTGAGTCCATACCTACGGTAAAATAAATATAATTCTTAAGCAATATAATATAAATTTTATAGTAAAATTGCTACTTACTCTTTGCCATTCTTTAGTAATTTTAATCGGACGTCCCAGGCCATTTAATTGATTCCGTTTTTCTTTAAGCTGCATTTTGTTAAATCCAAATGGTAGCATGCCTCGGCCAATATCTGGATTAATTTTCGTGAGATCAATCAGCTTTTCCATTGGTTTTTTATTCGTAGTTTGCCAAAGGAATATTTGTAATTAATTATTTTTTATAGTTATATTTTGCAAAACAAATTTTGTATATTCATACTTACAAATTTTTCTCCATTTTCGTTTATTCAACTTGTAACGTAAATAAAACAACAGCTATTGAGCTGTTGTAAGATTTTGACAGTTCTGACAACACAAATACACATGTTGTAAACGATAATCGATGTCAATAAACATAGACAACTCAGAATACAACAGTGCTGACTACAGTTGACATGATCGCATTTTAAAAAATACAGCATTAAAATAACAACTGTTGTAAACGATAATCGGGACCTTAATTGAATAATTTGTTATTGCTTATTTTATGCATTTTATGTAGTCTTGGCATATTGTAAAAGTGTAGACTATCTAATTAATATATTGTTGATCCGTTTTTGTGTCATAGATGTTGATTTTAACTTTCTTGGTTTGGGTGTTCTCCAAATTTGACCATGTTTACTAATAAATCCGGTTTGGTATTGTTAGTAGTGGCTGCGAACTATTGCTAAAGAAATCTAAATTTTTCCTTGAAAGAAGAAGGATAACAAGCTACACGTGGCACTCACATTGTTTAGTAGATCCATAGATTCTCATAGTAGGTAACCTATGATACATCATAATATAGTTCGTACATGTGAAATCTTATATTTCCCATAACTGACTTCATATTTGCAACTACATCAAATATATCGATAGTTTTTGTGGTTATTGATATTTATATCACATAGATAAATGGTCATTACAACCCTTCAGCCAGGATTACGACCTAGTTTCTCACACCACTTGTATTGTATGTGTTAATTTTATTCATGAGTATCGGAACCTACAGTTTAAAGTCGACTCCGAACAACAGATTTTTGAGAAGCTTTTTCAATTTTATTTACCTTCAGAGTTTTTGCCAGAAATCTGCTGAGAGAAAGTCGCCGCAGAAATATTTTTTGTATTTCATTTTGTTGGAGATGTCTGACCTGGGGTTTGAACCGTGGCCTCACGTCTAATAAGCCAACACACTACCTACTAGACTACGGCGACTTCAATTATATGATTATTATATTTACCTTACCAAATTCATCATCTACCTCATCAGTTACACGCCACTTTCGTCGAGAAAAAAATTGTCAACATACATAACTTGTGTGGCCTGTATTCACATGTCTTTCCATTACCTGATACACAACATTTGCCTTTGATTTACATCTTGCTCTTGACCAGGCAACTTCCCAGAGTAAATCATTCCTTTGAAGGATTAAAATGAATTCGAATCATGCGTCCACCTTACCTATTTAAGTACTTGGCTGGTGGGTGTAGGGGGTAATGTATTGTGTAAACTTAGTGCGGCCTCTACATGGAAATGAGTGGAAATATATTTTTTGATGATGTGAATTTTTTTAATGATGTCGCTTAGTATATTGGAAAATTAGCAGCGCCTTTATCAAAGCTGAAAATGCTACAAAATGTTTTATATTTTATGTTTTCCATTTGTTTTTCTTTGTAAGATTTGTCGATTTCCATGAAGTTGGCTTTTCCTTAATTTCCCGATTTTACGCCATATCTTCAGTGGTGTGCGTGCGGAATATGGTGTAGGGATGTTTGCTTTTCGGCGGCCGTGGTTTCCTTCTTATATAGTTCATAACTTTATTACGATAAATGTAGGTATTCCATAGTGTAACTACATTCTATTTATTTGCCATTTTTAGATGCGTATAACTATTAGAAGTTTCAGTAGTAGTTTCACATTCGTAGTAAGTTTTTTATGAATAACCGTACACGTGATTAAACGTTAATAAAATGGAAACTATTGCTCGCATTGCTTCAATTCAATATAGCACACAGCATTAAGGAGTTGAAATGAGAGTTTGAAAATAGGAAAGTCTCCAGTGAGTGACCTTTGCAAAAACAAATGATCCGGTTTTAAAGGAATTTTCGAATTTTTATATACATATCTTACAGATTTGCAATTTTTGTATAGAGAAGTTAATTAAATCCACGGCAGCATTGTTTTCAAACCAACCATTTCTTCGCTTTCGAATTGAGTATACATTATTCAAATATACTTAATGATATCATATAGTATTATATACATAAATAACTTATACGATTTTCCACTACAATTCTGTTTGTCAGCAGTATGACATGGTTTTTCAGAACACTAACGGTGTGAGAGTTTATTCTTTGTAGAGCGTGTATAGTAATATAATGGAAAATATCACTCCGATTGGCGCATGAGTGTGATTGGAAAAAAGCGTCTATAAGTGCCTAGGATCGGTATACCTAGTTATACCTAGCAATGGTATCGAATGTGGCCTCAATAGTCTCCAGACTTTAATCTCACAGAGAGCACAAAATTCTGCTATTGAATTAATCTTGTGTTATACTTTAAAGTGGAGGTATGTAAAAATTATTGTTCTTAATGTCAAGACTCTATCTAGCGAATTTTAAAATATGTTATACATAACAAATAATAATTAATTAATTATTAGTTATTGTTTTTAAAACATTCTTTTAATACATTTTAAATGATAAGATTTATTTGGACTGGTTTCATTGCAGAATTAAATTAATTTTATAATCTATACAAGTCGCCGTGGTCTAGTAGGTAGTGTGTTGGCTTATTAGACGAAAAGCCAGGGTTCGAGCCCCAGGCCAGACATCAAAATAAAATACAAAAAGTATTTCTTCGGCGACTTCCTCTCAGCAGATTTCTGGCAAAAACTATGAGTAAATAAAATTGCCATGACAAGTTTCTCAAAAAAATCGGTCGTTCGGAGTCGACTTTAAACTGTAGGTCCCGCCACTCATATATAAAATTAACACACACAACATAAGTGGTGTGAGAAACTAGGTCGTAATCCTGACTGAAGGGTTGTAATGACCAATTATGTATGTATGTATGTATGTTATAATCTACGACCATTTCTTTCTTTTTAGTTTTAATATTTCTTTTTATGTATTGACTGAAGCTAATTTAAAAAGTTCAGAATTGAATATATTTTATCGAACACAACCGTTTATATTTTAATAACAAGGAAATATAGAGTAGAAAAATAATAATAAATCTATAAAAATATTTCCAGATTTATACTTTGTTTATAAACAATTAACTTTAATTTAATTCTTAAAAAAATAATCTACATGACCTGAATATTTATGATGCTTTCGATTGGCAGAATTTTTTGTGGAACTACAAATCTAATTTTTCGAAACCAGTCGAAAATTATTTAATTTATCCTAATTCAGTTTTGTTCTGTTTTCTTTTTTGTTTTCATTGTTGAGTTAAATTGTTTCTTTCTTTGTGTTTGTAGAACTTTATTTTTCCAAGACATACAAAAAATGTTTCAAACATTCAAAAATGGTCCCATGGTCCATACATATAAACCAAAACAAAACAAAAAATGTTTATTCATTATAGATTATAACATCTAATAAAAAGAAAAAATACCCTTCTCATGCTCAAGCGGCATCAACAGTCCTAGTTACCAAGCAGCAACAACAGGTTTTAACGTTACAGAACGTAAATCAACTGCGCCTTCAGCAGCAACAGTATAATTTTAATAAGGGTTTTAATGTGGTTTCAATAACCATGACTAGTAACGCTTTAAACACAGCAGGACTGCAACAACAATCTCATCATTCGCAACAACATCATGGCACCGCACTTACTTCTCAGTATCATCAGCCACCATCGCAACCTCCGGTACTCAATTGTCAAATAAATAAAAACTTTATATCACGACGGGGAAACATGTCGTTAACATCTCTTGCTCCAGCAGCTAATGGTACATCTGTTATTTGTACAACTAAAGCTGTTCTAACACTACATCACACTGATCATACTGCTTGTACTAAACCGCTTCATTCTCAAACTGTTTTTAATTTGTCATCTCATAGGGCTGTAGCAGATTTGAGTCGAAATACATCTGCAATAATTTCTAACACTAATTTTAATAATTATTCTACAGCACGCATTGATGCTAACACAGCTGGTTTGTTAACGGCAGCCACCGCTACTTATACAGGAAACACTGCTAAAGTACTTGTTCAAGACAACAGAGCACCTCTAAATGTGTACAGGGGAAATACATCAAATGCGACACATGGGAATATAGCTTCTGTGGTTAATCCGATGAACGATACTGCAGCTAATACTTTAAGTCTTTTATTGTATTATAATAGTCCTACAAATATCACTAATTCTAATACACCCACAAGTCTGCCTACTGCATGTGTCTCAAATTCATCCTATATTTCAAATACAACGATCGAAGAGAAAAATAATATTGGCCTTAATACAGCTTGTGTTGATTCTAGAAAACGTGATTATATAACAAATAAATATAATTCATCAACTTTAACACTCAGCTCATCAAATAGTCTAATCACCAATAATAATATTAAAAGCAATTACCAAACGCATGCAGAGGTATGAGATCTCAACGTCTTATAAAATATTATAGAGATAAACGTTAGTAGTACTAGTGTGCCTGCCAATACAATTTCTTTTTTACTTTTCTTAAATTTACCATCCATGTGTTGAAAATAGTACGATTATTGAATTACGACTCACTACTTTGGCTGCCTTCCAAAATGTTAGTTGCTTTGTGTTTGAACAAAGTATCGTGTTTCATAATGCCGCTGTACAAAATATATACAATGTATTCTATTTCAAAACGTGTGTATTTTTAACGCAGTCAAAAAGCAATCGGACATCGGATTTATACTTGATGCATTGTTTGGTTACTTTGCATACAAACTTTGTATTGATACATTTTGGAAACATATTGGAAACAAAAAAAAAAAAAACAGGTCTTCCAATTTCTACAAGCATTTTTTATTATTAACTTATACAGTCAAATCTTGCTCTAACTAATACATACATTCACACATAATTGGTCATTACAACCCTTTAGTGAGGATTACGACCTAGTTTCTCACACCACTTATGTTGTGTGCGTTAATTTTTATACATTAGTGTGCGGGACCTACAGTTTAAAGTCGATTCCGAACGACAACTTTTTGAGGAACTTTTCATGGCAATTTTATTTACTCAGAGTTTTTGCCAGAATTCTGCTGAGAGGAAGTCGCCGAAGACATATTTTTTCATATTTCATTAAGTTGGAGATGCCTGACCTGGGGTTTGAACCGAGGCCTCACGTCTAATAAGTCAACACACTACCTATTAGACCACGGCGACTATTAATCCCAGTTTACAAATAAAATTTTTTTTAAATACCGGACAGTACTTATTTCATGGAACATGACTTTCGTCAAGTCCCGTATTTAGCTTCTTGTTTGCTCTCAATCAATTGATACAATTGATAATATTCACATTAATAAAACTCCAATATAACGAAAATGATCGAAGAAAATTCGTAAAACAAAATAGCAACTATTCTAAGGCGACTAATAGTTAACAAAACAATAATTTAGCCACATGCTATCTAATTACTCCTTATAAACAGTCGGGAATTTAAGGACACAAATTTTTTTTCATCTTTTTTATGTAAATATATTTACGAAATTGGCAATTTTTGCCTGAAAATCTTGTCACATACCAAGAATATTCTGCCAATCGTGTGAACAGCGTAGATCGTCCTTGTCAGACGTAAGATCTCTTATTGACAACACGGTTCACACATGTTTAATGAAATATGGATATATGTAGTACAAAAGAATTATAAAAAGTAGAACATTGGGTAGAAAATTTGTAAACAGAAATATTGCAAGCAGAAATTGTAAGTACTTTATCTACTTAATTGGCCATAACAACCCGATTAACGGATTTCGGCCTGCCGCAACACATCCTTCCGGGCGCCTCTGCTTCTTTCGCGCCTACGCCAGTTGGTCACACCAATCGATGGCAGGGCTTCCTCGGTTTGGTCCTTCCAACGGATAAAAGGTCGTCCTCTTCGCCGACTTCCGCAGATCCCCGCATCAAATACCCGTCTCGCCGGAGCATCCTCCATTCGAACGACATGGCCCAGCCAGCGCAGACACTGGATATTAATACGCTGCACAACGTCTATGTCGTTGAGGAGCTCATACAGCTCACTGTTGAATCGGATGCGGAAATCATCGCCAACTCGCACTGGACCGAAGTTCTTACGTAGTACTTTTCTCTCGAACACTCTCAGGGCTGCTGTATCAGTGCTTAATAGGTTTCATGCCTCTGCGCCATAAAGCGCATGAGCGTCTTGTAGAGTCTTAGTTTTGTCGTACGAGAGAGGTCTCTGCTACTCAATTGTCTATTGAGACCATAGTAGCACCTGTTGGCAAGAGTGATCCTGCGCTTGATCTCCTGACATCACTTTTGGTGGTAACGGCGGAGCCAATATAAATAAATTCCTTGACTGTATCAAAAGTATAGTTATCGGCCGTAGTCTAAGAATCAATACGCCGCACGTCTCTACTTGCCGATAACATATACTTTGTTTTGCCCTCTTTACCTGCCAGACCCATCTTAGTAGACTCCCGTTCAATAGCACTAAAGGTAGCAGTAACATCTCGCTTGGTACGCCCTACGATGTCAATGTCGTCAGCGTACGCAAGCAACTGGACACTTTTTGTAAAATAGTGCCATCGAGACGCACTCCCGCCTTTCGCTGAACACTCCATGACGAAGTTGGATAAGTCGCATGATAAGGGGTCGCCTTGTCTGAAACTTCGCACGGTATCAAAATGTTCTGAGAGGTACATTTCTACCTTGACGGAGCTGCAGGAATTGCTCAACGTCATTCTGCATAGCCTTATCAGCTTCGCAGGTATACCGAGCTCAGACATTGCGGCAAAAACACGATGCCTTATGGGGCTATCGAAGGCTGCCTTATAGTCGACAAAAAGATGGTGTGTGTCGACTTGTTTTTCGTGGGTCTTTTCCAGGATTTGGCGTAGTGTGAAGATCTGGTCGATGGTGGACTTGCCAGGTCTGAAGCCGCACTGATAAGGTCCAATCAGTGTTTTGACGAGTGGCTTCAGTCGTTCACACAATACGCCAGTAAGAACCTTATATGCGATAGGGAGAAGGCTTATACCCCTGTAGTTGGCGCATGTCATAGGGTCTCCCTTTTTCAGGACAGGACAGAGGACACTGAGGTTCCAATCGTTGGGCATATTTACTCTAGCCATATTTTGTAAATAAACTGGTGCATGCGCCCTACCAACTCATTACATCCGGTCTGAAACAATTCAGCGGGGAGGCCCTCAGGACCTGCCGCTTTATTGTTTTTAAACCGCACAATCGCGACTTTGACCTTTTCTTGGATAGGCGACAGAATCTCCACGCCGTCATCCTCGATCGGGTTCGGAACATCTTCTCTAAAGGCGGAAGTGGTGTCGTCATCGCCTTGTAGCAGAGTAGAGGAGTGTTTCCTCCAGCACCCCTTGCGGATCTGTTAAGCGGCGTTTTTGTAATGAATGTAATGTTTGTGTCGGTCATTTTTGTGTTTGTTTTGCTTATTATAAAGGCGAGCACGCCGTTTGGGTATGTCTAATAAGCCGCAGTTTGGGTGAGAATAAAAATCTAATCAGAAAAATCAAAAATGCAAAAAAAATTTTACAGATCTGTTTCTCATTTCTATAATTGTATGGCATGGATATAATTGTTGCATCGCAATTTTCACGTAAGGGAGTCAGCATTTGTTTTCAGTTATTATTGCATAAATAACAAGTAAATGACATTAAATGGTATTGTATCGAAAATATTGTATGAGAAAATAGTAGTTCACTGTTAATACTAATAACATTTTTTTACTTTATTTCATATATATTACGTTTTAAGATTTCATAAGATTTATTTATCGTGGATTGGAAGATTGCAATTAAAATAAGTTATTACATATTTACAATCTTTATTCGTTTCTTTATTCAAATAAATTTTTACTTAACTGCTAACACTGCACTATCAATTTTATTCACGATTCTTTTGACCAAATATTGTAAGTTTGATATTGATCATTTTTTAAACACAACTCCGAGTTGCAGACTCACGCCTAAACACAGACTGACTAATCACTACAGCGTGTCTTTCTTTAAGCGTAGTTGTTGCATTTTTGATCTTTGTTTTATTCCGTTCTCGCAGTTTCCGAAGTATTTGTTTGTATAATATCTGTTTACAATAATACATTTTTGCTTTTTTGCATATTTTTGTTTAGTTTGTTTTTGCCGACGTAAAACTACTGTCCACTTAAGTCTATTTGCCCTGAACAGGCACATTATTGCCATTATCGTAATTTGGCAATTTGCCCAGGTATGAGACTTAATTTTAAATCTCGGGTTGTAATGATGTTGTACCCTATACATCACGTTATGCAACCTTCTAATCCTTTAAGGCGATGCCAAGATCTTATTGACTCAATGTCTCGTAGATGTGCTGAAGTCATTAAAAACAAAGGTTATTCAACCAAATACTAAAATAGCTATACTATTTTAAGATAATATGAAACTTTTGTGCCTTTTGTTTGAAAATTATTAGGTTGTGTACTAACACTCCTATTATTTTGAACAATTAATTTTAAAAGAAAGCTTTTTATTTACATGAAATACTTTTTGTTTTTATAGTTTTAATTAAATAATTAAATGGTAAAAATTAGAAAATTAATTAGAAATGAGTTTTATGTCAAAAGAATTTGATGTTTTCTTTTTTATTTTCCTTAATTTTAAACTTTGCTTTTAACTGAAGGGCACTACTATTATTTTGAACACAACTGTAAATAAGTTTGTTTCTCCTTTCTGTTGTGAGCTGCGCACCAAAACCAGTTCGCCTTCTATTAACCCTTTAGACTTGGGTTCTCGATCCTATGTGTCTTCTATTTTGTCTCTTTTTCAAGTCTTCCCGTTTTTTCGCGTAGTGACAGCCATCATCTGATACATGTTTGATATCAAATTCTAAATCATCATTCAAACTTTGCTTATTGCCGAAGACAATCTTGACAGGTTTTATTGCCTTGCTACCTTCCAAAGATTAAATTGTTCTATTATTCCGTATATTCTAGTTACTGTGCCAAATCTAATTTGGAAACCAATAGAACCATAATCCTTGATGGTAATAAATTCACTTATCTTTCCTTTCTGTGTCACAAAATTTATCTCCATCAGTTTTCTATAGAGTAGAAAGCTTTGTACCTATGTCAGCCTCAAAAGTTTTGTCTATGGTAAAAATCTTTCATTTACATCCGTTTCAACTTTCGTTACTTTTTCCGCAACACTCAACCACCCTTGTAACGGCTTCAACATCTTTTGCAACGATATTAATATATTTATCTACCGCCTATACACTGCGTTGCATATCTATAAATACAACATAGTTCGGTATAATTTTGTAAGATGTATATTTAATATATTACATTTCTTATATATTAATATATAAATATTATTAAATATATATTTAATATATTATATTTATTATATATTACGCAGTCATCGTCTCGCTTTCAAAGCGTACGGTTGTTTTTTTTCGAATCGCTTCGTCTCTTTTCTTTGAATATGTGTTTTTTTCTGTACCGTTACTTTCTCACAGCTTTGCCTTAATTTTATTACTTTTCTAAATTTCTTATTTTTTTTCTCGCGTTTGTTTGTGATTCTTTCTAACCTTCAATAGAAATTCGTGCACATTTTTATTAACACCATGGCTCCGGATCCCCCGGACAAATTCTCCAGCAACAGATTCTCTGTTCTGGGGGATTATATTGAATGCCGTCCTAAGAAACAGAAACTTACCGATTATCCCGATCTACCCATTCCACAGAGCAGCAATAATAATAATAATAGCAACCCAAAATATGTTGTAATTTCTTCGACTGACCCAAAGAAACCACTATCAACTCTTAGCCCGTTTGCTATAAAAAAGGCATTGAATGTATCTCCACAGAATACACATCCATAACCTCACTTCGTGATGGAAATCTACTAATCCTCATACGCAACACTCGCGCTGCCGACAAATTAATAAAAGCCAAATCCCTAGCAAATTTGTGTCCAATTTCGTGCAAATTTCATGACACGTTAAATTTCGTCAAAGGCGGTATATACGCACCCTGTCTCATAAATGTCCCAGAGCAAGAAATAGTACAAGAAATGAAAAGTCAAGGAGTCACCAGTGTTTATAAATTTACAAAACCTGGCGAAGATGGTAATTCACGTATTCCTTCTGGTAAGATCATTCTCACTTTTGATCTTTATCGTCTTCCATCGTCGGTAGATGTGGCCTGGTACAAATGCAAAGTGGATCACTACATCCCGAACCCAATGAGATGCAAGAATTGCCAAAAATTGGGTCACACCAAAAACCGCTGCAACGGAAACACTACATGCCCCACTTGCAGTCTCCCTCCCCATAATCCCGAAAAATGCACCCGAACGCTCTGCACAAACTGTTCTGGGGAACATTCTTCTGCCGATAACAACTGCCCTCGTTACATTCAATTAAAGGAAATATTGAAAATAAAAACAAGGAATTATTGTAGCCTAAGTGAAGCCCGGCGAAAATATAGAGAAAACAATCCCATTCAAACAGCTCATAACAACTCCTACGCATCAATGGCCTCTGGTCCCCTTACACTACAAAAACCCAACAGCAATAAGCAACCTATCAATAATACAAACTCACCTTCAGCAAATAACGTATCCGAAAACCATCCCACTCAAACACCCCTTCAACCTAAAGTCAATACCCCATCTACCTCTAGGCAAATTACACAATCTAACGTCAAAGAATCAGCCCAAACCAACAACATCAACAAACTTAGCAACCTCAAATCACAAAAAAACATTATCTCAACCGAGAATATATACCAAAAACAAAACATCTCTATCGTGGATAAATTTAAGTCACCTATTTCAAATTTGACTCAATCTCTATTAGCCAAAAATAATTATTATATCCCGAAATCGGATGAAGAAGACTCAGACGAAACATCAATGGATATACATTCACCTTAACTTCTCACATATTTCTTCCATCTTGATAAACGTCTTTTACTCTAAACTTAATTCGCACTAATATACATATAGTACATATTTCGTTCATATATATTTTCATGGAGTTTATTGTTTTACAATGGAATATCAACGGCCTCATCAATAATTATCAGAATCTTCAACTACTCATGGGAGAAATAGACCCTTGTTTCATCTCGCTACAGGAAACACACTGTCCCTACAACTTCAACCCCATTCCGCCAAAAAATTACACTGGTTATTTTGTTAACTCACCGGATAATAATACCTCAAAACAAGGTGCTGGTATCTTCATAAAGTCCAACATTCCTCACACACTAATACCAATCAACTCCACATACCAAATAATTGCCGTCCAAGTTAGTTTAAATATTAAATTCACTATTTTATCTTTTTATATTCCACCGAATCAAGACATTTCCTTAAGGGTTGATAGTAACATTATATCATCGTTTGATACACCGCTACTAGTAATTGGAGACTTCAATGGCTGGAATACTCTGTGGGGTTCTGCAAGTAATAACAACCGAGGCATTATACTTGAGAATATCGTACTACAAACTGGCCTTTGCACATTAAATGACGGTAGCCCTACCCATTTCTCCTCACATAATACCCTCACTAATATAGATGTTTCGTTCTGCTCAACAAACCTTCTTCCGTTAACATCATGGACCACTCTTGATGATTTGCATAATAGTGACCATTTCCCAATTAAAATTACTATAAAACTATCAGAGGAAATCTACAATCCAATAAAAACTTGTAAATTTTTGCTACACCTCGCGAACTGGAAAAAATATGCAGCCAGAGCAGAATCCGAAATTTGTACTCGTATGTCTAGACCACTAACTTCTTCCAGTAACAAAGATGCTGCCAGCATTACTAAGGCAATTCGAACTGCAGCTAATGTCCACATTCCTCAATCAAAATCGAACATTAAAATGAGAAAACCTCCTGTTCCCTGGTGGAATCCTACACTTGCCATCCTACGAAACCTTAAAATGAAAAGTTGGCAAATCTTCAAAGCCAACCCCACATCGGATAACCTTTTAATTTACAAAAGACATAACGCAAAATTCCGAAAAGAAATAAAAATTGCCAAGCATAAAAGCTTCGAAAACTTTACCAAAACAATAAACAGAAATACTCCTACCTCTATAATATGGAACAAAATCAACAGCATCACCCGTAAGGGCTCTTCTTCCTACATTAAAGCAATCGATAGCCCGAATGGGACACTTATCGACCCATCAAAAATAGCTGATTACTTCGCTGTAGTTTGTGCTGAGTATGCTTCCGACTCTAATTTCTCCCCATCATTCAACTCAGCAAAATCCACCTTCGATTCAACAGCCACCACCACACAGGACAAAAAAGCCCGCTTCTTAGAACACCCCATCACCATATCCGAACTGAACAACTGCCTGAGTAAAGTGAAAAGTAAAACACCAGGACTTGACCGGATCTCCTACCCAATGATTAAAGCTTTATCACGGGCAAGCAAGGTTAAATTACTTCACTTATATAACACCATATTTCAAAGTGGCTACATCCCTCACGCTTGGAAACTTGCCATCGTTGTGCCTATACCGAAAACCAAAAACACATCTTCTATCGGTGCATATCGTCCTATATCGTTACTTCCGTGCCTATCCAAAATCATTGAAAGGATCATAGCGACTAGACTTGCTTGGTTTTTAGAAAATAAAAACCTTATAGCTAAGGAGCAAGTGGCTTTCAAAGCTAACAAAGGATGTGACGACGCGTTATTACACTTGGATTATTACATCACAAAGGCGCTTTCTGCTAGAAACCACATTACTATTCTATCAATCGACTTTGAGAAAGCATTTGATAGAATCGGCTCTCATGTTGTTTTGAGCATTCTAAAATCTTGGTCGATAGGCCCAAAAATATTTAACTTCATTAAATCTTTTTTATCAAACAGGCGTTTCAAGGTAAAAATTAATGGCCAGCTGTCTAAAACAGTTTCTCTGGAAAACGGTATTCCACAGGGGTCACCACTTTCTGTGATACTATTCCAAATTGCTTTTAACGAAATTAGCAAGATAATTAGTGCTAACCGATTTGTTGATCATTGCTTGTATGCCGATGACTTATACATTATGTGCAAAAAAAATAGTAACAATGACTCAAATAGAATCCTACAAAAAATACTTCTGGACCGAATACTCCGGCGCAAAAATTTCTCTTTTGAAAACAAAAAAATTCCATGTTTGCAGAAAGCACAATTGCGATTCATCTTCACACACAATAGTTATTGATGACACTTCAATCCAAAATGTTTCAAATTTGAAAATTCTTGGCCTTACATTTTCGCGTAATTACAACTGGAAAGACCACTATCTTCAAATAAAAAGCCCACTTACCTCACGCGTCAACATAATACGCTATCTGTCCAATAAAAGCTTTGCTCATTTCAATACTTTAATATACCTCACCAGAACTCTAGTTTTGAACAAAATGGACTACGGTCTTTATTTATATGGCAACAGCAGTAAATCAAATATCAACATATTAAAGCCTATTTACCATCAAGCCGTCAGGTCCAGCATCTACGCTTTCCGGACAACTCCCATAGACAACATACTCCATGAAGCCAATCTCCCCTCCCTAACCGATAGAATTTACGAAATGAAAGCCAGATTAATACCTAAACTTCTCAACAGTACCAACTCAATCCTCGATGGTGATATCTCCTCTATTATTTCTGCCGCTAAGCCTAAACGAATTAAATCTGCAATGGCTTCATCTTTATCATTATGCTCCGATCTAAACATTCCTCTCCACAGATTTAAATACCTCGTGAATACCCCCCCATGGAAAAACATTGCCTCATGCTTCGATTTGTCTCTTGCCAAATATAATAAAACTACGACACCAAAGACCGTCTTTCTTAACTTACTATCAAAACGAAATGACTGTTTGAGAAACAATGGCTGGCGTTTTCTCTACACGGATGACACTAAATCCCAAAACAACATTCCAGCTTACGCTGTTGTTGGTGATTCCGGTGAGAACCTATTGCTTAGCACTCTATACCAACACTCATCAGTATTTACAGCGGAATCCTGGGCAATTTACCAGGCTATTCGACTAATACAAAGGGACAAGATTAAAACTGTCATATTCTCAGATAGCCTCTCGGTTTTGAAAGCAATTTGTAACCCATTCGACAATAAGTGGATAACAATAAATAAAATCAAGGACTGTCTTGTAAAAAACAACAACATAATAAAAATACACTGGATTCCCAGTCATATCGGCATTGCAGGTAATGAAAAAGCAGATATTGCCGCTAAATACGCTTCCTACGCACCTGTTATAATGGACAACACGCTTGAAAAAACCGACATTCGCCGTCATATCGCCAATTTCATCAACTTGAGACTCCATCAGAAAAAAATTATTCATTCCCATTATTCAATCATTAATCCACACCACATTAACCCAATCTACCCCACTTCCGTCAACAATCAACAAATTCGAACGTTTTCTAGGCTACGCTTGGGACACACTATTTTCTCCCACCAATGGCTTTTAAAACAACCAGCTCAACCCCCAACGTGCAACCGATGCAACTGTCACCTTACAATAAAACACATCTTAATGAATTGTCCATCTTACTCAAACCATAGACGTAAACTTTTTGGCAACTTCTCTGGATTTGAACTCCTCAGAGAACCTACCTCCACTAATATCATCAAAATACATGACTTCATTCTTATCTCCAAACTAATCATTTAATCTTACTATAACTATTAAAATTTTTGTAAATATGTATATAGTACCTCCTTAATAATCTTAATTGTAGTTTATAATTTATATAATTTGTAATTCGAGCTGATGGCCTTTGCAGCTAGTGCTCCTTAACTAAATATAATCCTTGGATTTATTCCCTTGGTTTTATATGAATAAATAAAATAAAAATAAATAAATATTATATATTAAATAATGCGTTAACTGAGAATATTATATACGATGATAGTAAAGATCCTAATGAAAACGTTAAATTGTTTGAGACGTTTGAAAAGCAAGTGCACATAAATAACAAAGTGAATAACTGGTTTAACGAAGAACTGCGAACAATGAAAAGAGAAAAAATAATAAAATATTTACGGGCCAAATTTGAAAACACAAATCAAGCTTGGAGAGAATATAAACTAATAAGAATTCAATACAAAGTACAAATTGAAAATAATAAGAATAATTACATAAAAAATAAAATTAACAACGCAACTAATCAAAAGCAAATGTGGACACACATCAAAAACCTAGTACTTAATAAGAGGCAAAACTCAACTAAATCTATGATATTCGACCAGATAGAGTATAACGATATATGTGATATAGTAAATAAGTTCAATGCATTCTTTATCGATAGCATTAGTAGTATAAGGCAATCTATTGGGAGCGTGCAATATATTAACCAAATAGAACATAGAGTGAATAATGTTTTTAAATCCCGAAACATAAATAGTATTGAACTGGAGCGCATCGTGAAGTGTATGAATAACAAATCTGACCATGAACGTGTATCAAATAAAATTATACTTGGCAACTGGAATGTAACAGGAAATATTGTGGTAAAAGTAATAAACACATCTTTAGAAACAGGTAGTTTTCCTGATAATTGAAAAAAAATCAACCGTAACGCCAATTGAGAAAGTGCCCAGAACAAAAAATGCGAGGAGTTTAGACCACTAAACTCTCTAAAAACTTGCGAAAAAATAATTGAAAAAGTAGTTAAAGATCAGCTTGAAAAATATATAGAAAATCGCGACATATTATCTAAATACCAGTCAGGATTCCGTAAAAACATTCGTGTGGAACCACGGTAAACTATGTCATAAGTGAATGGAAAGAAAAGATAAAAATTATAGCACTATTTATTGACTTCAAAAGAGCTTTTGAGACGATCGATAGAGAAATAATAATGAATAAACTATATATGTATGGAATAAGAGGAATCGAGCTAGATTGGTTCAATTCGTACCTGAAAAGAAGAAGGTAAACGACAAAATTAAATGACAGAATCTGTTGAGAATCTGGGAGCGTTGTTGTTCATAATTTATATAAATGACATGCCAAGTATTTTTATACTATAGCAAATAGTGATGAAGAATGTCGCGAAAATATCAAGTATGATATGAAAAAAATAGACGAATGGCTTAAAATGAATAAACTCAAACTAAATGAAAATAAAACAAAAATGATGGAAATAAACTTAAATTCAGAAGAAATATTTAAAATAAATGACACAGTAATTGAAAAAGTCGAATATATAAAATACCTTGGTTTTATAATCGATAAAAAAAATTAAATTTCAATGAACAAATAGATTACTTATGCAAAAAAGTTGGTAAAAAATTAGTTTTTTAAAAAGAATAAGAAGCAAAATATCCAGGTCTACAGCGATAAATATATACAGCACGATAATAAAACCACACTTTGAATATGGTTCCACTATTTTATTCACATGCAGCAGCACAAATCAATTAGCAAGGATGCAGAAACTTGCAAAATAGAGCTATGAGAATAATACTAAAATGCGATCGTTACTCACATATAAATACAATGTTAACTAATCTAAAATGGATGAGCATAGCACAACGGCGCCAATTTAACACATTAAGGTTTATTAGAAAATAAAAACAAGGAGACGCCCCGAAATATCTATGTGATCAAATACATTATGTGGGAGACAGCCAACCATATCAACTAAGAAATGCATGTGACTTTAGGATCCAAAGAGTGAGGTCAGCACAAATGCAGAAAACGCTATTCTACAAGGGTCTACAGCTGTTTAACTCATTGCCAAACAACATTAAGAGTGAAACAAATGAAAATGTCTTTAGATGAAAGTGTACTAATTTTGTATTATTTAATAATAATTTGTAATATATACATTTATTGTAAATTTGTTGAAAATTTAAAGTATTTTTAATAATAATAATAATAAAAAAAGTATATAAAGGACAACAGTTTTACCTATTGTATATGAAATAGCAATGAACTGTAATTAATAAAAATATAAAACAATCCAGTTTTTCTTTATTATACTACCAAAGAAAATTTTAACAAAATTCTTAGTGTTTCATAACTATAAATACAATTAACTTAAAATACAAAAATTCAAAGAAATATTAGATTTTAGTAATGTGTGAGGGCCCCTTTTTCTGAATCAATTCGAAAATTCGATCAGACATACTATCAACAAGATTTTTTCTCATTTCCTCCGTTATTGATTTTCAGGCATCAATAACTGCTTCTTTAAAATGAAAAACGCTTCCATATTGCCGGTTATTAGCATACATTTTACGTACCAATATTCCCCAAATATTCTCAATTGGATTTAGATCTGGGGAACATGCGGGCTATTCAAGTACTTAGATATTTTTTGAATATAACCATCCCTTTGTCTGACGACTTACATGTACAGACGCATTACCTTGTTGAAAAATATAATGTTTTTCATTGTTGCTTTCTAAAAAGGCACCAATTTATATTCAAGTAACTTTATGTATTCCGAAGAATTAACTTTTGTACTTGGAAAGGCCAAATCAAGCATACTGTTTGTACAGGAAGCTCCACAAACCATTAATGAACCGCCTCCCAAATTTCGTTTTGAGAAATATCGTGGTTCCTTGCGAAGATCTCTCCAATAGCTGTTAAAACCATCTGGGCCATCAAGATTGAATTTTTTCTCATCGGAAAAAATAACCTGCCAAATAATAAAAGTGCAATTTAGTCTTGCCATTAACATAAGTTTTTGACTTACCTTTCTCCAGGGTGTCTAGATTTCTTTTAGCAAATTCAAGGCGTGCGCTTTTGTGACGACGTAACAATCTTGGCACGGACAAGAGTTTTTGACGAACAATGGTCTTAGAATTCTTAAGGAGTCTACTTATGGTTGATTTTGACGCTTTTACCTGACACTCACTTATAATTTGTTTGCGACTTTTCATCGAGTTGCTGGCACAATTTATTATTTTTCGCTTATCTGTTTCAGAAAGCTTTCTTTTTACCATAAGACTCCGGATTTTTAGCAAAATTTTTAACTACAGCATGTGAAAGGTTAATTTTTCTTGTAATTTCTCGGAAACTTAAACCATTTTTAAATAAACTGAAATTTGACGTCGCCGTAGTCTAGTAGGTAGTGTGTTGGCTTATTAGACGTAAAGCCAGGGATCGAGCCCCAGGCCAGACATCAAAATAAAATAAAAAAAGTATTTCTTCGTCGACTTCCTTTCAGCAGATTTCTGGCAAAAACTCTGAGAGTGAATAAAAATTGCCATGAAAAAGTTTCTCGAAAATCTGTCCTTCGGAGTCGACTTTAAACTGTAGGTCCCGCCACTCATGTATAAAATTTACACACACAACATAAGTGGTATGAGAAACTAAGTCGTAATCCTAACTGAAGGCTTGTAATGACCAATTATGTATGTATGTATGAAATTTGACCTTTTCCAAAATCAGCAAGATATTGACCACGCGGCATTTTACTTAAAATTGTTTTAAATTGCAAAATAAAAAAATAACTGTTCTATTTTCATTTTTTAGCTATTATTTGTTTATCGTAAAGTGTAATTATAGTTATGAAACACTAACAAAATATTAATGCACAATTTCTCTCTTTTACAAGTGATGTGATATCTAAAATTTTGGAAAATAAGAGATCAGTTATCGTACTCTTAAAAATTATTGCTGGGTTCTAAAAACTATTCTAACTTAAGAGCGATATCAAAAAATCAACTGTTATTATAGTAATGTAACGCAGTGTATATAGCCTTCTCAAAATTTAAGAACTTTTTCTCAGCTTCTTTCGCGGCTTTATTCTCTTCCCTTATGAACTTTGTTAACTGTTTAGTCGCAGCTTTATTCTATTCTGGGGATTCCTTTATAAAGCTAACGTCGTCGCAATATCCAAGGCGGTAGCCATTGAACGCATGGTGTAGACTTCCTTTTTCTCATCTTTTTTGAAGTCATAAATGGTTGTTGGAAGCCCTTTATCAATCTCCTTTGTTATTCATCTCTCACCGGCTGTTGGCAGGTCTAGTTCGACCAGTTCTCTTTTTAACCGGTGCACATTAAGTTTTTAAAATGTAATTTTATTTCGTTTATTGAAATTTCACTTCTGACACCAATTGTTAAGCCGAAAGTCCATACCATGCGTTTTGCATAACATGCGTATACCGAAAAAGTAGAATCAGTGTATTTGATTGTGACAAGTTACAGAAGAAAAAGCATAATATGCATAGACGCATACAAAGTAGGATTACTTTCTACTTTTCTATGTGAATAATGCAGTGTTGGAAAATGTCAGCAGTTTTTTAAACTTGGCATGCCAAATTATATGCTATTGTGAATGGTTTCTACAAATATGTTTAAATAGTGCATTACTATTTTCGCATTTTTCTTTATTTGTATTATAAAAATATTAATAAACACATATTTCATAATAAAGTTTATTACTAATTTAAGAGGAAAATACATTAAAATACATTTTTTAACAAATTTCTTTCATGAACAAAATATGTATATGATGATTGTTTATACATATGTATGTATATGATTATTTTTATGTACTGAGTGTCATCTATTTTGAATTTATTAATTTGTAAACAAGAAAAATGGAGGATAAATTTACTGAAAACATTCGTCTTGTGTTCTTTTGAGGATTTTCGTAGGCCTTAACAGCACAATACAATGTAATTTTTGTGTAAAACTATTAATAATAAAAACAACTAATAACAATTTTTAATTTTTCCTTCCAAGAAATTAAAAAATTTTGGCAACTTTCAGCAGGAAAAATTTTTTATGAGCAGTACGTCTTATTTTGATCTTATTATATTTAGCTTCTTAATTAACTCTTGCTCAAGAAACTATACTCATTGTGACCGAAATTCACCAACATTTCGATTAATATTTAAATATTTAAGAATCTTTAAACTTTTCATTGACGAAATTAAAAAATATTCCAAATTTTCCCCTTTTTAACACAAAATAAATGTTTGTTTACATTTAATTTTTTTACTTTATCTGCCAGTTTTCACTCTGTATATCTGTTGCTTCTAACACAGTTGCCTCGCAAAACTTATAACATTTTTTTTCTCCCTCTAAATTGACCTGTCCTTTTGTTATGAGCGTTTTTCAAATGTAAACTCATAAATTTAAATAAACTCATAAATTTGAAATTAATGTCATAAATTCTTTTAAAATTACAATTTGATTTTCTATTTTTTCCAAAAATGTTCTTGTTCGCTTGTTTGTTGTTTACCACAACAGTTGATCAAAACAAAAAACCAGTCGCATAAACGCATTGTGTGTAACTTGCAATAAAATCGGCATAGAAAGCAAGATTCGCAAGGCGCATGAAAAGGATGGTATGGACTTTCGGCTTTATACCTTTTTTATTTCTATGTCTGGTAACTTTGCGATCTTTCTTTATGTGTAGTTGTAGTAGTTTTGATCTTTGTTTTGTTCCCTTCTCGTAATTTCCTAAGAATTTGTTTGTGTAATTTCTGTTTACAGTAATACATTCGACGTTTGTCGTTGTTTAATTTCCATTATTATTTTTGTTACGACGTTTTATTTATGTGTACCTAATTGTATATTGCATATATATAACTTTTGAAAATGGTTTCGATAAGTAATGGTTGTTGTTGTTTATCTTGTTTTTGGTTTAAGTAGGTTTCCAACTGCTCGAGAGCTCATTCAGCCAACACATGGTTGTCTATGGTGACAGACAAGCAATTTAATGGATGTAGTTTCAACGTGATGGCTGTTTTCAAAGTGGAAATCTGCAATTGTTAAAAATGTGTGCAAAATATAAACAGCTTCCTTTGAAATTTATTATGCAGTAAGGCTGACTTTCAAAATTTATCAATACAAAGTTTGTATGCAGTTCTGCTACGGTATGTAAATTATGTAGATATGCAAAGTTACAAAACAATACATCAACAATAAATCCGATGCCTGATTGCTTTTTGACTGCGTTAAAAATATACCTTGACGACGTTTTGAAATAGTATACATTGTAAAAATTATGTATACCGGCTTTATGAAGCACTATACTTTGTTCAAACACAAAGCAACTAACATTTTGGAAGTCAGCCTAAATTAATTTTAATTTGTTTTGCATATACAGTCCTGAGCTTGTATATTCTCTTCGTTCTTGTATCTTAGTCTAAATTCGTTTCGGTATCTTTTTATTTTGAGCTTTACTGCAGAATGACCACCCTATTGTACCCAGTTTTTTGACTGTGATCAACGCCCCGTGGATTATAATAAGGAGATATCTAATTTCTGCCGTTATTTGCCAACCATTTGATGTTTTTTATGTCATATTGGATTTAATAAAAAATAATGCATTTAATCCGCGTTTTTTTTTTTCTTTCTTTCACAGAGAAAAAAATATAATATATATTGGAGGCATACAAATTATTGGAAACAAAAAGTTGTGGGATAAATTTAAATTATTTGTCTTTTGTTGTGTCTCTACAAGTAATACCAATATACATTTCTTATTTGAAATAATAGGAATAAATGTTTTAATAAATGAATTAATTAAGCAAATGTTTTACTTAAACCAAGTGACTGCGCAGGCATAATGCCGCCAACACCAATGTTGTGATCAATTCGATGTGTGTTTCGGGATACCTATTGTGAAAAGCAATATTGTGCATTATAATTTTAATATATATATATATTTACTTTTATTCTTCTTCGTATTTGGTGACGTTTCAAATATACAAAATTAAATAAAACAAATATATTCAAATCAAAAAATAGAATACTTTTAAGCAGCTTCGTATGAATTTTGGAAGTTTGTATAGTCTTTGTTAAGTATGTTATGTCTTTTTAATAAAATAATCAATTAAAACACAAAATTACGAAAATTATTTAGAAAGGACAATAATGCTAATGCCCTATGATGACGCAAATCGTAAACCCTACGCAAAATTTGTGTTGAAATTTTACACAAGTCTACTGGAAAGAAGTTTTTGTGGAAATGTCTCAGAACCTTCCAAATATTAAAGTGACAATAATTTTACATAAATGTGAAGTCTAAAAATTATAAAAAGGTTGCAACAATTAGTGATCTTATTAACAATAAAAGTATTGTTGATATATTTCCTTATCACTTATAACTCAGATATACGTGTTAATTAAATGTTTGATCAATGATTATATCCATACATACCTGTGTCAGGCAATTGCCGTGATCGCACGTTTGTTCTTTCTTTAAGCGTTCTTGATTCTAGCGGTTTATTTCAATTATCATTTAATCATAACAAACTCTCTTTTACATACATAATTAGTAATATATTTCTGTGCATTAAATTTATTGAAAAAGGGGAAGAATATTATATTTGAGAAATAAGCTTTTGTAGTGTAACATGAACGGGGTTCATCCCCCGGACTACAACCGGTTTCGGGAATTGGACTTTCCGACCGGAAAAACTAGGCAGAATAAAAACAAGAGACCACGACCTGAGGATTTTGTTCCATTATCACCAACCTCTTCCAACCAGCAAAACCTTCCTCGCTATCTAGTTGCTTCCGCCGTTTCACTTACAGAAGGATTACAAGTCCCTCCATTGGCTTCCCATAATGTTTTCCAGGTAGAAAAAGGTCTTGATTTTATTTCGCGAGACCGGCTTGAAGTAAAAGAAATGAAAAGCGGGGATCTATTAATAAAAGTACCGGACAGTAAGTCAGCGGATAAATTTCTTAAGGCATCATACATTGATTGTATTCCGGTTAAGATCTCACTACACAAAACCCTTAACACGGTACAGAGACGATTTTTTTCTAAGATAATTGAAATTTCTGAAGAAGAGCTTTTAGCATCTCTTAAGGACCAAAAAGTTGTCGATGTGCGTAGAATCATGCGACGTGATAATGACAAAATTTTTGCTACAGGAGCAGCAATCATTACATTCGACCTTATCTATCGACCGGAGACCCTGAAACTTGGCTGGGAGAGAGTTCAAGTAGAGGAATATATACCAAATCCCATGCGATGTGTTAATTGCCAACGTTTAGGTCACACCAAAAAGTGGTGCAAAAATGTCGAACAATGCAGGGAATGCGGCTACTCAGATAAACATGAAACCTGTTCTCGTAAGTATTGTGTTAACTGCCAATTAGAAACCCACACCTCCTATGACCGAGAATGCCCTACATACTGGAAACACAAATCCGTAAATTATATAAGAATTTCGCGTAGATGTACAACTAGAGAGGCATGGAAGATTTTTAACGAAAACCCATCTCATAATCTGCTCCAAATTAATCCCCTCAAAAGTAAAACCACATACGCACAAATAACTGTTTCTACAGTAGCAGCAAATGATAAAAACACAGAATGTAAGACAAAAAATACCACACACACAAACCAAAACTTTTCATTAAACAATACCACTAACCAGAAACAACCTTCTCTTCCAAAATCAAAAATTTCGACTCAAAACTCTCTTAAACAAGCGAAAATCTCTTCTTCTTCCTCTGATAACTTCCCACAACTTTCTCAAGACAACAACAACAAAACCAACGTTACAATAATAAATAATCAAATATTAAATTCAAAAGATAAAACTGCAAACTGTCTTACAAATTACCATCTCTCTCATACTCAACCACAAAACTCTCCTTCACAAATAAACTCACTAAACAACGAATCTGAAATCTACTCTAATAAAACAGCTGACAAAGTTAATTCTAGTGAACTTATGGAAGATGAAACTATAATTGACAACTGCTCTGGCTGCTGTCCAGAAGAAAGCATCCCAGTGGGAAAAGAAACGGAGGACGATATCAATGCGGACTTAGGTTTATACACTCCTCCAAGAAAGGAAAACTTAAGTGATATTGATACACGTATAGCGAATCTATATAATAAATTTCCCCAACTAAACGTCTTAATAACACCCAATACTCTTAAAAGTACTCAGAGCTTGTTCCAAAGGGGCAAGTTTGATGAATAAATCTTGTCCATGTCTTTCCAACAAAATATTACTCTTCTCCAATGGAACATTCAGGGATTTATAAATAACAAGCACGCCCTGGAATTATTAATAACCAAACATAAACCCAATATTATAGCTTTACATTGTGCAGAAAAATCTTCATATGTTACATTTGCCAGGTTTTCATATATTTCACCACAACAAAAACTATGATTACGCTAAATCGGGAATTGCAATAATGGTGAAAAATAATTTAAATGTGATTCATCATATAATTTCCACCACAAATCTCTTATTTCAGACCATAGTAGTGCAATGCGGAATTAAACTACATATCACGAATATTTACAAGGAAGGGGATATTAATCTTTCTCCTTCGGTTATTGATAATTTACCAGTTATTAGAAACAACCATCACATTGTACTGGGTGATGTTAACTCCCAGAATGTATTATGGGGTTCTACCTCAAATTCTGCCAACGGTAAATTACTGGAAGATTATGCGAATGAACACGGCCTGGTTGTGTTAAATGATGGTTCGCCAACTCTACTAAACATCCATAACACCTTAACGGCGGTTGATATTTCTTTGTGCAGTCCAGATATCGCCCCTGGTCTCACATGGTCTTGCCTACCATTACCAGAAGCCGGGGACCACTTCCCAATAAAAATTACCAACAACTTTGTGGTTTTTAAGAAAAAGTTTTTATCACGATTTTTAGAAAAAGGCGCTGACTGGCAACAGTTTCACATGAAAGGGATTGAGATTAACTCCCAGTTTGAAGAATCCAACAACATTAATAAAGAAGCGGCTCAGATGAAACGTATTCTACGAAAAACAGCTAATGAGTCTATCCCGGTAAGCCGTCAATCAAAGGAAAAAAACAACCCAATTTGGTTTAATTCTGACATTGCCAAATTAATTCAACAGCGACAAGAAGCTTGGAAATCCTTCAAAAGATGCCGAAATTTGACCAACGTAGTTCATTATAAAAAGCTTTGTGCTATGGTTAAAAGAGAATGCAAAATTGCAAAAAGAAAAACATGGGGGAATTTTGTCAACTCTTTGAACCCGACAATGGACATTCGTTTCCTGTGGCGAAAGGTCAATAATCTTAGAACAGGTAGATCTACTAATTTCCCAACTATTTTCACAAACGGCAACCACTTTTCACATCCGTTGGACATTGCCAATTGTTTTTCAAAATTTTGGTACTCCCTCGGTTCAATGCCTTTGAGCCGGAAATTATAGCCAGGAAAAAATATCTAAGAATGGAAAATCTCCCTGAAAGGTCTTACCAGTTTCCTGAAATAAGTGCTGAAATAACAGTGTCTGAACTCACTGATGTACTTAAAACTCTAAAAGGCTCAACACCTGGACGAGACAAAATTACATATTCAATGATTAAATTTTCACCTGCTATTCTAAAATCTCGTTATGCCGACTATACAACAAAATTTTAAACACCGGTCTTTTTTCACATGACTGGAAAATTGCCGTGCTAACACCAATTCCTAAACCTGGCAAAAGTCCAAACCAACTTGAGGGTTATAGACCAATTTCATTATTGCCTGTCCTTTCTAAAATATTGGAGAAAATAATTGCCAAACGCTTTTGGAAATTTGCACAGGGACAAATATCTAAAATGCAACATGCCTTTATTCCTGGACATGGTGTTCACACTTTATGTCACCAAGGTTCTGCGCAGAAATTTGAAAGGTGGTGAACATAGTTTGGTACTCTCTTCGGACATCGAGAAAGCATTCGATCGCGTGACATCATCTTCTATCATAGAAGAACTTTATACCTGGGGTGTTTCTCGGCAATTAATATGTTTTATTAAATCATTTCTTGAACATCGTAGAATTACTGTGAAAATTGACGGCTTCTTCTCTTCAGTTCGTGGCTTGGACAACGGAGTGCCTCAGGGCTCACCGCTGTCGGTGGTATTATACACAATTTATGCAAATTCTTTGACAAAAGCGATTACGACATTACCGGGCATAGACTATGTCGGTATATATGCAGATAACATCTTTGCAATAGGTTCGGGAAAGCCAGAGGTGGTTGCACACAATCTCAACTACATGGACCAAATTATTGCAATTTGGGCAAAAGAAAAAGGTGCCGTCATACCTATTAACAAAACAGAAGTACTTCACGTATGCAGAAAAAGAGGCTGCAACACTAATACAATCAATATCCGAAATGAGATGATTAATCATTCTAGTGAAATGAATATACTAGGTATATTATTTACTAGAAACTTACTTTGGAATAGTCACATTCGAAAACTAACAGATAAGTTGGGCAAGATTAACAACTTAAGCTAATTTGCTCTCGTAGTAAGGGTCCCCACATGGAAACCGCACTTAAGATTTGTAATTCTCTAACTGGTACTTTAATAGATGGGTTGACGATCTATGGATGGACCTCAAAAAAGAATATTAACAAAATTAACGCCGCATTAAATATGTGCTACAAGACGGCTTCAGGCTTACTCCGTACAACACCCATTGCAAATTTAAGATTCGAGGCTAATTTTTGTGATTTTGAAAAATTATTGGAAAAAAGAGCGGTTAACATGGCATCAAAAGCAATTGCAATTCCAAATAATAGCATGCACAAATCATTTTGGAACCATATAATATCCCCACAGAATTCAGCCACTTCAGCTATTAGAAATATAATATCGTTATTGAGAAGATGGAATATTTCCATCCCTCCTAAACCGAAAGAACGCATTAATGCAAATAACTTCGTCAAAATAAACGATTTTTTGAGTAGGTTGAACAAAAACTCCACCAATGATATTTGTTTTAAAAAAAATTTCCTGGAAAATGTGTCTAACTTTGCTCCTGATCTAATATATTATACTGACGGTTCTTTTCGAGATAACTTAACTGCATACTCTATTATCAGGGAGGTAACCTCTAATCAATTTGAGATAGTAAAGAAATCAAGACTTCCAGATCAGACTGGTATTTTTATAGCCGAAATTTCAGCGATTGAAGGCGCCATAAATCATGCTGTTGAACTTGGCAGGAAAAGCTTGATATTGTCCGACAGTTTAAGTGCTGTTAGAGCCTTAAGGAAAAATGTAAATGGTATATATGATCATATACTGAAATTTGAAAATGACACAATTGAAATAATGGTTACTTGGATCCCGTCACACATAGGAATTTTGGGAAATGAATTTGCTGACTACTGCCAAGGCAGCTTTGATTTTACCACACGTCACTGAAGTCCCGTGTTTCCCTATAGCTGTAAGAAAACAATTCTTAAGTAGGAGACATACTCTAAAAAGACCTGGATATAATAGTAAACTTTCAAGAAAACATTGTATAATGTTGGCGCGCTTAAGAGTTGGTAAAGCAGTTTTCAATTCCAAACACTATTATGATAAGACTGACCCACCTAAATGTAGACATTGCAACGTAATCCTCACAATTCCGCATATATTGACGGAATGCCCAATTTCGAAGATAGACCTACCTCTGGAGAAGATACTTGACTGCACTACTGAGTTGAATATTGGCAAAATTAAGATGAGCATGGCAAGGCATGAAATTACAGAGATCTAGAACATTCCTCATTGAAGAATATTAACGACACATGCGCATATGGTCTCGATACCCGGCACATTTTCTTCTTGTATATTTTGTAAATTTATTTTATAAAATATCTCTTAATAAATAAATAAATAAATATCCATACATACATAACATACATAATTGGTCATTACAACCCTTCAGTCAGGATTACGACCTAGTTTCTCACACCACTTATGTTGTGTTAATTTTATACATGAGTGGCTGGACCTACAGTTTAAAGTCGACTCCGAACGACAGATTTTTTTGAGAAACTTGTCATGGCAATTTTATTTACTCATAGTTTTTGCCAGAAATCTGCTGAGAGGAAGTCGCCGAAGAAATACTTTTTGTATTTTATTTTGTTGTCTGGCCTGGGGCTCGAACCCTGGCTTTTCGTCTAATAAGCCAACACACTACCTACTAGACCACGGCGACTTCATATATACATACGTATGTTTTATATTACAGTTAGGATGTAAACATTTTGTCTCAGTCGAAAATAGGCGATACTGCTTGCAAACTTTCTGGTAACACTATATATTATCGATAATTTTAGAGATAAAAATAAAAATCGGAAAAATTCGAAATATTTCGAATTAAATTCAGTTTTTTCATCGTTTTATTTATTTTCAATACTTCGCTATCATGTTATATTGTTGTAAAGGAAAGGTAACTTAAACTCGAAATAATTAATTTCTAATTTTAGAGATTTTCAGATCTGGAGCTTATAATCATAAAAATCGGAAAAATTCGAAATATTTCGAATTAAATTCAGTTTTTTCATCGTTTTATTTATTTTCAATACTTCGTTATTATTTAATATTGTTGTAAAGGAAAGGTAACTTAAACTCGAAATAATTAATTTCTATTGGTTTTTTTTACTATTTTTCGCTATTTTTTTGATGTAATTGTAATTTTTAAATAAATCATTTACTTATTTTTATTATTTCATATCTGTGGCAATAAATGGTAATGGCTTAAGTTGACATAAGTGTTTTTTCGTACTTTTTCAGCTAAATTTCATGTATAAAATGTCATTATTAATAAAACTATACCTGTTTATGTATTTGTATTTACCAAACACAATTTATTTTAGACAAACCACTCAATATCTCTAAACACGAAATTTCGACTTAAGCTATTATTATTTAATGCTACAAATATGTATACAGTTGAAAGTTAGTCGTAGGTATCACAGATCTTGGCTATTACTTAAAAATTAACTAGATGTTTTAGTAGTTAGTTTCAGAATTATTACTATTTATCTATTTAGCATCATAATATAATCGAGCAAAGATTATGGTTATTAGGTGAATCTAAGGTGAAGGGTAATTATAAAAAAGTTTATAATTTTTAATTTCAAAATCACAAATATAACAAGTTTTCTATATATATATATATAATAGTGTTTCGAAATTTTTCTGTTACTCAGGTATTATGATGTTTTAAATTTTCGTTAATAGCGCTTTACATGCCATATTTTGTTTACTTTTAGTATGCGCCGCCCAATGCGGCTAACAATACAACAGCAAGAACAAATCAGCCAACAACTGGTAGTATATATAGACAAAATCCTACAAGTCCTGCACCAAGAAACAGATTTGTTCAGGCCGCTACAATGTATCCATCAATGCATCAAAGTGTAGTGTTAGGACAGTTTACAGCACCATATGCTACACGTACACCACAACTACAGCAATGTCAATATTCACCTCAATATTATCCACATATGTATTATCCGTATTATATGCCACCTCCACAACAACAACGTGCGAGCGTCAATCCAGGAGTTGGTTTAAGCAGTGCAATGTCTGTTCAACCTGGTGGATCTGTAAGTGGAGCAACTGGGACTCAAAGTCAAATACCTCTAGGAGTTGCACCTGTTGCTCCAAATACTGTCTTGAATGTTGCAAATACAACTTCGCCTCAGCCAGTTGGAGTGGCACCATTGGTTGGAATGCCACATCAACCACCTCCACAGCAGCAACAACCACAATCAACAATTAAAGCTAAGTTGCGTGCGCATGCACTTCAGATAATTCACCCTGTTACATATAGAAATATTTTAGAAGATTTAAATAATGATAAGGTATAAAAGACACGTTAACGAAAAGAATATTTTGACTAATCTTAATGTCTTTATAGAAAGAATCTTCTAATATAACACCCGGTAGCACACAATTACCCACTTCTTTGGCACAAAGTAAAGAAACAAGTTCAGAAACTGATGTTTGCTCAGTTTCAACAGTATCATCTATTCAGCATTCAACTACATCTACTCAATCGGTTGCCAAAATTCCTGAAACGTCTAAACCATTGGAAATTACACACTCTATTGAAACATCATCGCATCTAGAGAATACTGCTACTGGTACACAATGTTCTTCAACGGAGAGAAATTTCAAAGGTAGACTATCGCATATTTATTTCTTTTTGTTATAACTTTAGTATTATTTATAACCTCCCATTCATACTTAATGTGATTCTTTTTAAATACTTTCATCCAACATAGTAGTTTTTACGTAATTCTTTTAAGGGTAGTTTCTGTTATGTAACAGTAAAATCACATTAGTTAATTGTAACGGTGAACAATTTTAGCGAGCAAAAAGGCTAACTCCTTCATTATATATTAACATTACATACATACATAATTGGTTATTACAATCCATCAGTCAGGATTACGACCTATCTTCTTACATCACTTATATTGTGTGTTTTAATTTTATCCATAAGTGGCGGGACCTACAGTTTAAAGTCGACTGAAAACGACATGTTTTTGAGAAACTTTTTCATGGCAATTTTATTTACTCTTAGATTTTATCCTGAAATCTACCGAGGGGAAGTCGGCGAAGACATATTTTTCCACATTTGGTTTTGTTTGATATGTCTGAACTGGGGTTTGAACCATGGCCTCACGTCTACTAAGCCAACACACTACCAACTAGACTAAGGCGACACTAACATTATTAACATTAAATTTATTTGTCTTATAAATTTAAACGTAAAACTATTATTTTATGGTATAATAACACTTCATCCTTATAAATGAGATTGGTTAATCTGGTCATTGAATGTGTTGTCTTTGGATTTAAAAATTTTTTATAAATCGTAATTTACGTGAACTTCCCGCTCTGCTAGATTCCATAGGTCTTTGTTCGGTCTGGATCAGGAATTTGTGATATCTTATGTGAAACTTTTGAAAAGTACAAATTTCTAAATATATTACCAATCACAGAACCATTATACCGATTTCACTGTAAAAGAAAGCATCGATAAATATAAGATATGAAATTACTGATTTAGGGTTAAACATTTCTCTTCAAACCCCATATATTCAGTTTAGTTGGTAAAAAAAATATCAAGAGGAATCTCCTCCTCTGCGAAATAAATTATTTGATTTCGTTTTTTTACAGGACCTTAGTGCTTTGTTCATTTCATTTCTTCGTTTATGTAATTAATAATCCTGACTGAACGGTTGTAATGACCAATTTATGTATAAAAAATGACCAATTTATGTAAAAAAAAAAATATCAAGAGGAATCTCCTCTGCGAAATAAATTATTTGATTTCGTTTTTTACAGGACCTTAGTCCTCTGTTCATTTTCTTCTTATATGTAATTAATAATTCTGACTGAACGGTTGTAATGACCAATTTATGTATAAATATGTATCAGAGATCAACAATGAATCGTTTTTTCGCTACTCATAAGTACTCATGAAATTTTGAGTATGAGTGAGTCAACAGTATTGAAATTCAACTACTCTGATTCATTCGTACTCCCTACAACATTGATTTACACCTACAGGTTGCAATGAGTATGAGTACAACGTTGACATCAAACTCATAACATTCGAAATATGTTTGATTCATACGCCTACTCATTCAGATTCATATATTTAGAAAAATACTTATAATACTTATAAATGGTTCGAGTGATTCGAATCATTCATCAAAATTTACAGTCTTAGTTGTTGCATTTACAAAAAAAGAAGAAAGACAAAGACAGCAAGCAAAGCAAACACACAACCTTCTAGTGAGTATTGTAGTGTTCGTACGCGAATCATACTTATTTTGTGATTCTTGTAAATGTTAAGTGAAGGAGAGTCGAAATCAACAACATCATGTGTGTTGTTAAGTATGAGGATGATATTAAAATAAGTATGAATGCGTATAAGTATCAGAAATTATGAGTATGATTCGAATCTACTCATCATTTTGAATACTCATTGCTGATCTCTGATATATATGTAATTTATATTTATTTTGAACTAATGACCATTATCCCATTAGGTTATTGTATATAACGAAATAGGACGTTATAACTCAGATTTCTGGTATTAGCACTAATTTCAAAAACAAAATAATGTATAGTTTTGTAGCGCTCTGAAAGTTTTAGTGGCCGCGAAAGTGTTTATAAAATCTGGGTTATTATAACAATAAAAATAATCTAGGCGGTCCAATTCTAATTGAACATTTTATTTTAAGAAAATATTCAAATTCAAATTTACATTTGTTTATAAAAATATTTGAGGTCAAAATTTTGAAGCAGATGTCGAAAAATTTTGATTGGGAGTTGTTTTGTTGGAATATGGTTACGAATCTATGCCTTGGTTGTTAAATAATGTTTCAAAATAACTTATAACTTCTTCACTGTCATAGACTATTTATAGCGTATTGCATTCTTCATGTAATAACATCAAAACAAATTAGAAAAAAATATCATATGAAGAAATGAAGCGGCGTAATGTACAGTTGTGTTCAAAATAATAGGAGCGCCCTTCATTTAAAAGCAAAGTTTAAAATTAAGAAAAATAAAAAAGAAAATATCAAATATTTTTTACTTAAAATTTATTTCTAATTCATTTCCTATTTTTTTAACACTTAATTATTTAATTAAAACTATGAAAACAAAAAATATTTTATGTAAATAAAGCTTACTCTCAAAATTAATTGTTCAAAATAATAGGACACAACCTAATAATTTTTAAACAGAAGGCACAAAAGTTTGGTATTATCTTAAAATAGTAAAGCTATTTTAGTATTTGGTTGAATAACCTTTGTTTTTAATGAATTCAGCACATCTACAAGGCAATGAGTCAATAAGATCTTGGCATCTCTCTAAAGAAATTTGATGCCATGCACCGCGTACTGTGGTCCATAGTTCTTCTGCATTTGAAGGTTTTATTCTGCAACATACTTTTTAACATCTCCCCATAGATGTTCTATGGGATTAAGGTCAGGAGACTGCACTGACCACGCCAAAAGCTTTACCGCATTAACCCGAAACCACTCATTTGCCAATTTACTGGTGTGTTTCGGGTCATTATCTTGTTGGGATATCCATTTTAGAGGCGTGGAGTATGGTAACATCACTTCTCTCAAAATGCCTACATAGACGTTCCTATCCATTATGTCTCTAATTGGATGTATTGGGTCTACACCATTATATGAAATCCTTCCGCATATCATTAGTTTTGCACTACCATATTTAACTGTCTTTTGTGTATACTGAGCTTTATATTTGGTGTTGGGCGGACATCTAACATACTGTCTAGACCCAATGCCATCAAATAAAACAATTTTGTCTTCGTCGGTCCACAGTATGTTTCTCCATTTTTCTTTTGGCCAATTGATATGTTCTTGGGCAAACTTTAAGCGTGCTGCTACCTGTTTTTTGTCGGCAATGGCACCTTTCGTGCACTTCTTGCGAATAAATTGTTGTCCATCAGACGCCTACGAATAGTAGGGCCACTTACGACAAGACTCACATCCTTTTGAATTCATTTTGGATTCATTTTGCTGTATCGCACAATTCTGCGGTCATCGACAGTTGATGTTTTGCGCTTGCGCCCGAGCCTTTTTTATATTTTAACGCATTTCTGATCGTTTGATTGGAGCAACTTAAGGGTTCCTCAATTTATTTAGAAGTTTTGCCTTATTTTTTGAAGATTTTAATTAGTTTTCCCTCTTCAGTACAGTGCTTTCCTCGTCCCACTATTACAAAAATGTATCTGAATCACTGTAGAAAAAGTTTTAACTACATTTTTCCGTACTTATTTATCACTTTTTTCTTAAATTATGTGCTGTTATATTTTTATTTTTAAAAGTCAAAACCTGCAAAAATACTTGCAAAATTTGGACGCGACGAAAGACTCGGACTACAGTTTATGGAAGGCAGTAAGGAAAATGAGGAGACCTACTTTGCATGAATCCCCTTTACGACTACAGCACGGTGATTGGGCAAAAAGCGCAGAACAGAAAGTGGACGCTTTTGCCAACTACTTAGATAATGTTTTTACACTAAACAATTCTGTTTCTAGTATTGCCCCAGTTACAATCGACGATGTGGTTAGTAGGCCGATCAAGTTTCGGCTGTCTGCAGTGATTGCCGTCATCCAGAGCCTAAAGCCGAACAAATCACCTGGTAGTGACAAAATAACTGCGACAATGATTAAAAATTTGCCTTCATCGGCCGTGCGTTTTTTATTTTTCATCTTTAACTCTATGTTGCAAATAGGCTACTTTCCTGCATCTTGGAAATTATCTGATTTAGTGATGATAACTAAACTAGGCAAGGACATCACGCAAGTATCATCATATCGTCCAATAAGTTTACTCCCAATACTTTCTAAGATGTTCGAAAAATGCTGAATGCTGAAGTGGAAGATAAAAGTCAATGTTTCTAAATGCATGCACATCACGTTTACACTGAGAAGGGGAAATTGTCCGCCCATCAAGATTAATGGTGTGACAGTACCAGAACATAGTAGTGTAAAATATCTGGGCATCCATCTCGACCGTCGCCTTACCTGGGCTCGCCATATAGCTGCCAAAATTACACAGATCAAACTCAGAACAGCACCGCTTTACTGGCTTATTGGACCTAAGTCAACCCTTGATATAGAACTAAAACTGCTTTTGTGTAAGTCAGTATTGAAATCTATTTGGCTTTATGGTATCCAACTGTGGGGAACAGCCTCACCATACAATGTAGAGAAGCTTCAAAGGCGGCAATCTAGACTTCTTAGAATAATAACAGGTGCTCCTTGGTATATGAGAAACAGTAACATCCACAAAGATCTGAAGTTGCCCTTAGTTCGAGAGGAAATAAAAAATAGCAAGTGTCAATTACATCTCTAGGATTACAGAACTTCCCAACCGTCTTGTAATAGACTTACTTGTATTTGAAGGTCACAGACGTCTCAAAAGGGTTCAAACAAACGATCTGATCAGATAAATTTGTTTTTGATGAGCACTTTTAGTTGTACGTTGCAGTGGCAATAACAACTTTTATTATTGTATTATTTTAGGTTAAGATTTGAATACTTATTGTAAATTCCGAAAGGAAAGATTTAATAAATAATATATGAAAAAAAATTCTTATATATCGTTGTAACTACCATTAAAATATATCATGTTTTGCAAATTGGTACAATACAAAATTTTAACTTTGAAAATATTACATGGCAGCCCTCCTATTATTTTGAACACAGCTGTATACCGTGCAAAACAGATAGTCAATCTCTTATTTTACTTTTTGACTTTTTACGCTGCTTTTAGCATACCTATATTAAATCGTTTTTAATTTTGTTGTATTTTTTCTTGGAAAAGTCGTCATGTGTCTAATTGATTGAAATAATTAAACATAGTTTCACACATTATTAAAATTATTTTGCTTTGTGGAATTCAAAAATTTTCATATAATTCGGTCTGTTGAGATGGTAACTCTTGAAGTTACAATGTAACCCTTTCTGACCACACATTTATCGATATTTTTCATTATCTTTGCTTGTTAACATTTATGTTTTATGTATATATTCTCATTCTCTAACTGAACTTCTGATAATAAACATCATTTTGTAAGAAATTTTTGTGTAAATTATTTCCTACGCTTCGGGCAAGAAGAGAGAGTTTTTCAAATTTCACAACACGGTCACACTAAATCCTGAACATGTATTTTGAGTATAGATTGAGCAGATTTTTAATAACATATTAATTTCAATATAAGTGTCGACGTATTAACCACACGAACCGCGAACAGTCTAAATTTTTTTAAGACCAACAAACAGGAGGCGAACTCCTACTCATGCAGTGCATTGTGTTAGAATAACAGAAAGATAAATATAAGAGAAAGGAAGAGTGTGCGAGAAATATACTTTTTTATTGATAAGTGTAAAACCTTCGTCACGTTTTTCCTTGAGAATTGCTTTGTAATATTTTCTAAATTTTTGTCTGTTGTTAATCATATATAATGTCAATACATTTTTACAAACCGGTGATTTAATTTTTAACCTTCGCCTAAACATCTGCCATTTTGTACTCAAGCTTTTGACCTGGTTCCCATCTATAAAGAAAAAAGTGATACTTACTGTCCGATATGAAACAGTAAAGTTGTTATATCATTTCGAATATATGACGGAAACTTTTTGTCTTAAGTTTTTGTCCTTTAATGTGATATTTACAATCAACATTTTTTTTATTTATTTATTAATTACAATACATTTACAAATTATATTCTAATTATATGCGAGCGGAGTAACTTGACCATATGGTCGGTGTAGTGTCACAGACCAGAGTCTCTGGTGGGAATCGAACCCACGACCCTCACGCTAATAGTCTGGCACACTACCCACTAGACTACCAGGGAACCGTACAATCAACATATTACGTATTAAATGTGTCAGATAAAAGTTCTTCAATTAATGTAACATAATTTCATATTGGAAATAAAATATAATATACAAATAATATATAAAATAATTATTTTTTGTAGAAATAACACAGCAGACTCCAGTTGTATCAGCAATGACTGACGCACCATCTGTTGAAATTTTCCCCACTCAACCGCAAAAAACAAGAATCAAAAAGTAAGTACATTTGATTTGAAATATGGAAAACAGATATCTAGCTTTTGTATTGTGTAGCCTTTAAAAAATACAATAGTTTTAAATGAAATTGCAAAACATGATTTGTATATTTGATGAATTTAATATTTATTTATTTTGTTTTATAGATTACAAAATGTGCCCTTTAACAAACCAGAACACAGCATAAATCAAGGTAAGTTTAAAAATATTGTTTTTACTATAAAAACGTTAGTTAAACACTATTTTCTATTATGAAAATATTTAAGCTTTTTTTAACGAAACTCATTAAGAAAAACGAAATGAAACTTTATTAAAAGTTTTGCTTTGCATGAATTCGCGTTTATTCATATTCTTTTTTGTAGATAATGGTTGCATAATTTTGTTAAGTTAATAGGAAGTAATTGAATGCGGAAGTAATATTAACCCTAGAACCCTACCCATATTTTACATTGACTTTTCCCACCCTGGGTACTCGAGCACCCAGTTTTCACATGAGTTATAAATTTAGGAAAACAAGTTGCAAAATTAATTTTTTTATATTCTTGTATTTATTGTTTATTTATGATAGAACTTTAAAGAAAAAAAGAACAAATTTAGCTTTATAAACATTTGGGACACATTTTAATTTGATGCTCTCCACAGAAAGGCGTTTGGCACTTGTTGCAAAAAGTCTTACTTTTTCTATCTTTTCTTTACTACCCTGGGTGCCCCAGTACCCAGTATCAACTATTTAAACGACTTGCCGCTTAAGAAGCTCTCTGAAAACTAATGAAATGTGAACAGCATGGAAATCTAGGAAAACTAACAGAATTTAAATACTGTGTTGCCAAATTTCAATGTATGACAACACTTTAAATATTAAGCTGGGTGCCCGAGCGAGTGATTTTAGAAAAAAGAGTTTGTAAACCTATTAAAAGGAAAGGAAAATATGTTAGCAGTTTGCTTACGGGTTACTAGAAATCGCTATTTTACCAGATCGAACGTCGAAATCCTACTCTCACAAATTACAATGTAATCCATAATAAATGTTTATAATATATGTGAATATACTATAATATATAACATATTTACAGTGAGCATCAAAATAAAGTGTACAAGAACATTTATTATAATATTGCTTTTATTTCAGTATTTTATTATAAGATTAACCTAAATATTTTATGTTTTTTCAAAACCGGATTTAATTCTCTACTTAAGTCTATAAAAAACAACAAAATTTTTTTACATAAACAAAAGTTATAGACAAAAAACTAAATATACTCCATATTTTATGCGTCAAAATAAAGTGTACATTTGTGTACACACTTTGTGTGTATATTTGTTTTGTGACCTTTTTAACTATTTAGTATTTGGTTGATTTTCCTTTTGCCTTAATAACGGCATTTAGTCTTCGACGCATCGATTCTATCAATTTTGTGGTTACATCAGGAGAAATTTTCTGCCATTCCTCCATTATAACAGATTTCAGCACATCCTTATTGCTGATTGTTCTCTTTTGGACTTGGCGGTCAAAATGTTCCCACAAATGCTCGTTGGGTTCAAGTCTGGTGATTGCGGAGGATGATCTAGCATCTTAGGAGTGTGGTGGAGCAGCCATTCTTGTACTACTTTTGCTGCGTGTTTGGGATCATTATCTTGTTGAAAGATCCAAGATCCCTGTAAGCTCAATTTCTCCACGCTGGTTAGCACCTACGCTAGTACCTGACGTGGATGAAACTTCCTCTGTTATTTTAACAGTGCTTTTAAATGGATTTTGTTTTCACCAAGCACTATGGACCTTACTTCAGCCACATTTAAAACTTTTGGTCGGCCAGCACCCGGGCGATTCTTTATTTGACCAAATTTTTTGTATTTATCAACTATTTCTTAACAGTATTATGGCTTCTGTTGATAATTGACCCAATTTCGCGGAACCTTTTACCTTCATTACGAAGTTTTAACACAAGTTGTCTAATGTCAGTGGAAGTTTGTTTACCCATTTTGAAAAAATAATTATTTACTTTGCACAAAGTTATTTAATCTGCCAATCACAACTACTTAAGTAATATAGAACATTAATAATGTTTCAGCAAAATGCAAAAAACAAATAAAAAAAACAAATATAACTGTATTTTTTACAGTATTTTGTAATAAAAATAACATTGGATGTTTTGTTTTTATCCCACAACTTTTGCTGTGTTAAGAAATTTTTGTTGTTTTTTTGGTATTAAGTAGAGAACTAAATACTAATTTAAAAAAACAGTAAATATTAAATTTAGTCGTAGAGTAAAAATATGAAATAACAGCAATATTATAACAAATGGTGTTGTACACTTTTTTGACGCTCGGACAAAGCTAAAGCATGGTATATTTGTTTTGTTATCTTATGGACAAATCCATAAGATAAGCGGCATAATGGATCGTTTTATCTACAAATTGATATTACAAAATGTTATACTACCACATGCACAGGAGGAAATGCTAGTAAAGTGAATACATCAGCAGGATAATGACGTTTTTTATAACTTAATTAAGTCAATGCAACGCAGATATGCTGCAGTTTTGAAAAATAAGAGATACACAACAAAACATTTTAAAATTTTTGTTAATTTAATTAAATATGTGCTTTAGTTTTTGTTTAGTTTTGTTGCGCAATGAATTGTTATTTTTTATGAAAAATTTTATATTTAATGAAGAATATTGTCAGATTTTTTTTAATTTTAGTTAGCAGAGCGTGAAGTCGCCGTAGTCTAGTAGGTAGTGTGTTGGCTTATTAGACGCAAAAGCCTGGGTTCGAGTCCCAGGCCAGGCATCAAAGACAAAATACAAAAAGTATTTTTTCGGCGACTTCCTCTCAGTAGATTTCTGGCAAAAACTCTGAGAGTAAATAAAAATTGCCATGAAATAAAAATCTGTCGTTCGGAGTCGACTTTAAACTGTAGGTCCCACCACTCATATATAAAATTAACACACACAACATAAGTGGTGTGAGAAACTAGGACGTTGTACAATGGGTCAATTCGACCTCCGGGTACTGTACTTGTCTTAATTGACAAGTACACGTCCTCTGACCTAACCTAACCTAGTTAGCAGAGAGTATAGTCTCTTTTTTTGTGTTGTTTGCTCATTTTGTTTATATTTGAAGTTGCCATATTGAAAATAATACACAATATGGCAAGTTCAGATATAAACTTAACTTTAAATGTTACAGTTAGGATGATCTTTCCTTTAGTTAACCTCATTGTCCACTTATAATAATGAAAAACAATTTATCTGCCCGTTAAAATCATCCCTTTAGTTAACGGTAAGTTGTAATAATAGCCCTGAGAGTTAACCTTTCCGAAAGGTAGTTTTATAATCTTTAATTCTATAAATAATAAGTTTCTACATATGTTGATTAATGTAATGAAGACAAAAAGCAAAATGTCATTGATTTTAAACCAATATATATATATATATATATATATAGTAGGTTTAGGTTAGAGGATGTGTACTTGCCTTTTGAGACAAGTACAGTACCCGGAGGTCAAGTTGACCCATGGTACAAACGTCCTAAAGGGGATAGAATACTAGGGGAGATAGGGAAAAAGGGAGGAAGTAGGAAAGGGAGAAGAAAGAAGGAATTACACAGTCTAACAAGCACACAAGATAGCGCGACTACACTACTGAAGCTCTAGCACTTCTCAACCAGCTTAAACTAATCATGAATCTATGGAGAGCCTTGATATCGGCTCTCCACACAAAATTCAAACCCTCAAAGGGCCCCTGCCGAGGGTCTTCAACCGCAACCTACTAAGGGCTGGACAGTTACAGAGGAGGTGTTCGATAGTCTCCAACTTCTCGTCGCAACATACCCTGCAATAGTCCGCCTACCATCTATTCCAGATCCTTGTCAGCGATCTAATCTCGCAGTGTCCCGTAATAAACCCAATAACTAATCCTAAACTCGCCTTTTCCAATCCTAGCAGCCAACCTGTTCTTACACTGTCGATAGCTGGCCATAGACACCTAGAAACATAACAACCCGATCCATTCCCTCAACGTCTCTCCTCTTCCCCCCTGACCTATTCATTGATGAGGCCGTAGAGGTGGCAGATTGGGAGATCAGGAGCAACTATCAAATCGCCCTCAGAAAGTGGACCTAATCTGGCGAGAGCATCCGCCGTCTAATTACCGAGTATTCCGCTATGACCCGGAACTGGCTCTTAGGGCAGCCTGACTGTCAATGAAGATCATATAAGATTCCGAATCCGAAGTAGGCTCACCAGCTATGGCCTTAATAGCCTTCACGATTTTAATTCGATACATGGGATATTTAGGTTAGATGAAGTATTTGTTTATTTCTTTATAATGGAAATAGTGGTATCCGATCATACAAACATTTGTTTTAATTTGAGATTAACTTTTATTAAATTATTTATATCAAGTTTCTCTGTTCTTACTTACGTATTTAGTGCTTTCACACTTCACTGCTTTGTCAGACCACGCATGTTTTGTTTCCTAATTTTATCCATGAGTGGCGGGACCAACAGTTTAACGTCAACTCCGACCGACAATTTTGAGAAACTTTTCATGGGAATTCTGTTTACTCTACTAAGAGCCTGCGCCAGAATACTGTGGAGACGAAATGACCAAAAGGAATATTTTTTTTCATATTTCGTTTTGTTCAAAATCTCTGAGCTGGGGTACAAGTTTCTAAACTGAGTATGTATAGATAAAGGGTTATGTGTTTCAGTTATAAATTGGTATTGTTATTTATAGCAGTTAGGGTATGAGCGGATAAAGAGAGAATGAGAGTTACATATTTGTTTTCCTATATTTCTCACAAGCAAATACTTGTAGTTAATGGTGGAATACAAAAGTAAAAAAGGGGGAAAGGAAACAGTTAGAGCCTGGAAGTATAGTGATGTGAATTTAGCAGCCCTATGTTAAGCGGAGAGTGTTTTTCCCCTTAAAGCGTCGGCGGGTCAGTTGATGGTGAAAGGTTCTTCCATTAAGTATAGGTCTCGCGACGGCCTATGACCTATATGGCGGTTATAGATAAGTTCACTGAGCGCACGCTTTATTGTTGTTATTAATATTTACTCACAGCACCGAAGTCTACTTGCTTTGCCAACAATATTTAAAAACACTTATGGTTACGACAGCTATTTCAGAGAAAGAAACATAGCCTATGACATACTCTACTCAAAACAATAAACAACTGTTTTGGTTTATAAGAGCATAGCGTGTGTGCAAAAGCAAAACCATACAATATCAGTTACACTCATTCTCTCATTTATACCCATAGTAACTGTTATGTATATGGTGTGTTTCTTTTGTCAATACTTTGAGTAATGCCCTTGCACGCCTTTAGTAGTATAACCACGGACTCTCGTCTTTTAAACCAACACTCTACCTACTAGACTACACCAACTACGCTTTCACTTTTCTGTTATTACTTTCAGTATTTAAGGCGCTAGACAAGTTGACGTTGTCTTTTATTTTTTTGTGTCGTTATATCCAAAGTACAATATGCTTAACTTATGTACAATATACATATACCCAAAGTATAACGTGTTTAAAGAATCTGCTTGATGATGCTCCACCGTAAAGAGGTTGGGTTTAAATCATGGATTTGTTATTAGTTTCGAGGTAGCTATATGAAGCTTCGGCAACAAATATTGATGAGTAATTTGGAAGATTTAGGCATTTCATATTCTTATGATGTTGAATTGTTCTTACCTTCTGACGCATTCATAAGCATGAGACCAACCGTTTTTGCAATTACGATTGTTGTTTTCTAATTAGTGCTCTAAAAATACAGTGGTCAGCATAAAGCTAGGTATCCTAATTTGTTTAAACAATTTCAATCTCACAGCCCTGCAAATTTGGACTTTTTTTGTGCAAATAAAATGGCTTCAGGTGTTTTCGAAGGCATTTGGCGTGCTAAACACGAATCTGGTTTCAGAAATTTTCCAGCACGTCAGGTTTTCGAGAAAAAGGCGTAGGTACCCCCAAGAAGGAAAGAGTAAATTTAAAATTTAATGGTCCAATATATTAAAATGTTGTACCTAATATTTAGTGGGATATAATACCTTAAGGTCAAGCACTTTATTTAACTTATTTGGCATTGAATATACCAGCTTTTTGTGTTCTCTGTTAATATTCACTCAGCTAAATTGTCAGTTGAGGTTTGTTTTAGATCAAGCGACTATGCAACCTTTTTCTAAATAATCCCCTAAACACTCTGTTTTAGAAAATGGGGACTTTGGTAGACAAAGCACATCTTGACGTTAGCAGCAGCATACTTCTAAAAGAAAAAAAATGAAGAAATCAATCCAAAAAACGTATGTGAAATAGTTAAGCATGGACATGGTGTTATAATGTAGTGAGATTGAGTATCGGCCCAGATGTGGGCAGTTTGGAATTTATTGAGGAAACAATGTAAACATTTCAATGAACGACTTGAACTAAAGTTCGGAAAATTTAGAATTTTCATTAAGAATTAAGAAGTCAATGATTTCAAACATACGGCTGCTAATGTTCAGATGTGATTTGCGTACCAAAGTTCCTACCGGTTTATTTTTTTGATTTGATGTATGCATTAATAACACTATGCGACAAAATACAAATAATTAAATACACCCGAGTAACTGCCTAGTCTAAGTTGTTGAGTGAAGACTAAATGAAAGAGTATAAGTGTACGTGTAAATTCTCTTTGCACAATTGTGCTATGGCGTAGGTCCTCTAATGCATAATATACGGCGCGAATTGTCAAGCCGTCGTAGTCTAGTAAGTAGTGTGCTGGTTTATTAGACGTGAGGCCACGGTTCAAACCAGCAAAACAAAATACAAAAAGTATTTTTTCGGCGACTTCCTCTCAGCAGATTTCTGGCAAAAACTCTGAGAGTAAATAAAATTGCCATGAAAAGTTTCTCAAAAATTTGTCATTCGGAGTCGACTTTAAACTGTAGGTCCCGCCACTCATGTATAAAATTAACACACACAACATAAGTGGTGTGAGAAACTAGGTCGTAATCCTGACTGAAGGGTTGTAATGACCAATTATGTCTGTATGTGGTACACATGTCTGTTATATATGTTGCCAATATCAGCCGTTTTGGATTGTCAGTTTGTTTTTGACAGATAAAAAGATTAGTCGTGTTTTGGTGTGCTCTTCGATTTTTTACTATTAAAAAAATGGATCAAAGAAATTGTCGACATATAGTTATAACAGACATGTGTACCAACATAACAGAAACAAAAATGCGAAAATCGAACATACGTAACTCACGAAATTTGAAAATAACGGTTATTGTTTGATCACACCTCGTATGTATTTAAAATTTTTGCGTTATTATCAATATCTCTAATTTGTAGAAAATTATGTTTTTATGAAATTTATTTAAAATCAAACCTATTTATATTTCAAAACTGTAAGATGAAGCCAAATAACGTCTTTCTCACAGTGCATTTGTTGCTCGCTAACCAAGGCATGGACACTTTTTAACGTCACAGCTCGTTTTTTCCTTCTCCCTTACATACTCATGACTTTGCAATGTACTTTCAATGTGCACAAGTCGTCTTAATTACTACGTTTTTTAAATCTCATAATTTCTTTCTGGTTTTTGCGTTATTTGTTGTATTACTATTATTATTTTCAATTTTACTTTTATATTTACTTCTATTTACATTGTAATCAGTTCGAGCATTTTCTGTATTTCATATTTTAGCAATTTTGTATTTAAAATTAATTTTCCTATTAACCCGTTGAACCATTTATTGGCATTTTTTAATCACTTATTTATTAATTTTTTTGTAATTTTCCAAATTGTGTTTTCATGCAAGTGTATTATATCATGACTGTTAGCAACATAATAATTTTCGTTATATTTTGTTTTTGAACATTTTATATTATTATATTCAAATATTTCAATTTCCTCTATTCCCTTTGGTTGGGGCTATTGGTGTTTGTTATTGTGTTTCAGTCCTAGTATATTCGTTTACTATTTGTTTAAGCCCATTATTATGTTTTGTACTTTCCTGTCTACCTTTATTCTTCTCTGTTCCAAACCATGTTGACAGCACATGTTAATATAATATCATATATCACAGACTTCTGCTTCACTGCTACTTGGTGATCTATAGACCGCTCTTATTACGATTTAAAATATTTTTTCCCCATATATGTTGTATGAATCAGAAGTTTTCTCTCCAATATTTGTAACTTTTCACTATTTTTACATCAAACACCACCAACAATCCTACATGAATTTTCATGTTTATTATAATTATCATATTCTTTTAATTGTATTCCTCATGTGTCTTTTGTCAAATATGTTTCTGTAAGTATTAAAGAATCTGGGTTTTGTCCATACATAATTATTTTCAGTTGTTAACTTATCCATATATTATTATGTAGATTCCATATAACTTCTGTAATCGTTAAATTATTAACCGTACGTATATACATAATTGGACATTAGCGGAACCTACGTTTTAAAGTCGACTCCTCATGACAGATTTTTTGAGAAACTTTTCATAGCAATTTTATTTACTTTCAAAGTTTTTGTCACAAATCTGTTGAAAGGAAGTCCCGAAGAAATATTTTTTCGTATTTCGTTTTGTTGGAGATGTTCGACCTGGGTTTTGAACCTTGGGCTCACGTCTAATAAGACAACACACTACCTACTAGACTACGGGAGTGGGAAGGGGGGAGTGGGAAGCGGAGGAATCACACAGACCAGACACAACAGAAGGATGAGAGAGCGCGACTACACCGATGAAGTCCTAGCCTCTCAACCAGCCTAAGCCACTAATGAATCTGTGGAGAGCCTTGATGTCGGCTCTCAACACAGAATTCAAAATCTCAAAGAAGGGCCTACCAAGGGTCCTCAACCTCAATCTACCAAGGGCTGGGCAGTTACAGAGGAGGTGTTCGATAGTCTCCAACTCCTCATCGCAACACGCCCTGCAATAGTCCGGCTGGGATCTGTTCCAGGTCCCCGTCAGTGACCTAATCTCGCAGTGCCCCGTGATAAAACCGACAAACAACCTTAAGCTGGCCTTATTCAAGCCCAGCAGCCAACCTGTTCTCTTACTGTATACAGCAGGCCATAGACACCTAGAAACAAAACAACCCGATCCGTTCCCCCAACGCCTCTGCTCTTTCTCCATGACCCATCCATTGATGAGGCCATATAGGTGACAGATTGGAGGGTCAGGACCAACCATCAAATCGCCTACTGAAAGCGAACCTAGCCTCGCGAGGGCATCCGGCTCATTGCCCGGTATTCCGCTATGTCCCGGAACCCAGCACAGACGGTCCGGTCCAAAAGTCCTCAACGACTCCATGCACTCGCGAACAAGCCGTGATTTGCACCAGACCGACGCAATGGCCCTAAGGGCAGCCTGACTCAACGAAGATCATGTAAGATTCGGAATCCGAAGCTGGGCCACCAGCTATGGCCCCAATAGCCTTCAAGATTGCGAAAATCTCCGCCTGAAAAACGCTGCAGTCATCATTCAACCTGAAGTGGAGTTCAAGACCGAGTTCCCTACAGAAAACCCCAGCACCTGTACGTCCACCTAACTTAGACCCATCTGTGAAGATGGGTATACCACTCTGCCCCTGGAGTACCCCACTATTCCATTGTGCCCTATCCGATATAAGTATTCTTAAACCAGGCAGGAACATAGCCTCAGGCACAATATAGTCAGTGGCTTTTTCTGAAAGCGCATATCTTCCATCAGGAAGGACGACATTCAGAACTTTGGAGTGACCTATCGAACGCTGTTCCCAGCAGCCCGATTCCCTCAGGCGTATGGCACTACGCGCTGCACACCGCTTGACATACAAGTCAAGCGGAGTCAGGCAGAGCACAGTGTCAAGAGCAGCCTGAGGGCAACTCTTCCTCACTCCAGTGATACTCAAGGAGGCAATCCGTTGAACCTTATCTAAGATTTTCCGTTGAAAACTCTTATCTAAGGCACTCCACCAGACAACGCAACCATAAGTAATAACCGGTCTAACAATCGCCGTATATATCTAGCGAATGGCCCTAGGCGGAAGACCCCAGCTCTTACCTATGGAGTTCCTACACTGGTAAAGAGCATTCAGTCCCTTCTTCATTCTTTCCTCGGTGTTTCTTTTCCAGTTCAGCTTACTGTCCAGGACAACACCCAAGTACTTGACCTCAGAAGACAACGGAAGCTCCCTACCAGCTAACCTTGGCAGTCTGAAGGTTTCAATCTTGTACCGACGTGAGAACAAGACGAGGTCCGTCTTATTTGGATTTATGCCTAGACCACATTTCGTAGCCCAAGAGGATAAAATTCCAAGAGCAGACTCCATCAGTTCCCCCAGAGTCGGCAAAAATTTTCCACCCACCAGAACAGCCACATCATCAGCATATGCCACAACCCTAAAGCCTTTTCTTTCCAAAATCCTCAGACCAACATTAGCCACCAAGAGCCACAAGAGAGGGGATAGGACACCCCCCTGCGGTGTACCCCTGGTCGCACGCTTGACGATAGAACATCCACCCAGATTCGATCGGATTAGTCTATTACCCAGCATGTGGGTGATAAACCGCACCAGAAAATCTGGGGCATGTATATCCCTTAGTTTAAAAAATGTGGAACGCTTCACGATTTTGTGTGTCATCCTTGCGCAGGGGCCATGCTAATCTTCTCTGTATCGTTCCAATTTTAGTATATGTTCTGCCGAAGCAAGAACCATAGTATGTCTGATTTTTTTTGTCTATTTTAAAAGATGTCAAACTAAGAAAATAATTTGAGAGAGGTAATTCCCTGTAAATTTATTCAAATCAAAATACAAGATCTTAACATAAAAATGTCTTGAATTCTCATAAATGGTTAAAAAAAAGAACAGAAACTGTATGGCAGCCCAACCACGTAATGCCAAAATATGTTGTTTGCCTTGGTATATTATTTGCGTGGCAACGTTACAGAAGCCGCTCCAATCTTGTAGAATTTAAGAGATGCCAACTTTCCGTATTTTTAGTTTCATTCATCGTGTTATATTTCTGACGTTTTAGTACGTAAATTATAGCCAAATTTCTGTTTTTTTTACATAAATTACGTTTTTAGTATTCAAATGAGTTTTCATAACAGAAAGTTAGCATTACTGTCGATTTCTTTTTCTCATGTGTTGTTTAAAAGGTTGTGTCTTTCGAACAAATGAATGAAGAAACTAAAAAAAGAACAAAAACGTGGGCAAAGTTCAGTTTCATAAAGCATTATCGTTGTGTGCAAAAATTTAAAAATACTAAAGAATATTGAATATAATTAATACGAAAATATATATTTCGGAGAAAATAATTTAAGTGTTTATTAACTCATTTTGATAGAAATATATACTTAAATATTTGACAGAAAAAAATCTCTAGTTGGCCTATTCTAACAAATTAAAATTATCTATAAATATTAATTGTTTAAAAGAATTTAAACTATCTGTGATAAATTAAAAAATATATATAGCACCTGTACGCAGTGTTCATAATACTGCAATTATATAGATCTAAATATAAATGAATATTGTCGTAAAAGTTTAAAAATATTTAAATGGTATGGATAAATGAAAAAAATGCAATTTTTTAAATGTTTATGCTTGATATTCGTTTGATTATAACATTATTTCGCCAAGTACCGCATCAACATTTTTATACCCGACAAAGTATTGAGGTTATGTTTATGTATTGTCATATATGAGACGTTAAATCACCCTATTCAAAAAGTGCTATCAAAATAAAACAAAAAGAATATTTATTTATTTTTTAAATGACAATTGATTTTCTTTATCAATAGTCTGAAGTGTTATTCACTCATGTGGATAAAATGTAAAAGAAGAGCCGGCTACATAAAATGTGATTAGTGATATATTGCCATGAAGGGTGCTGCAAATATTTTACGAACTAGCTTTCGGAATTTATGCTAATCCAAATTATATTTTCTTTGTAAATGGACTACGTGAAAGTATATAAAAATAATTTTAATTCAGAATTTTACTTCAGAGTACATGTTTGAGGGTGTTTCAATAAAATTTGGGTATATAAAATTGTTTTGCAATTTCAAGTACTATATTATATTATTTTAAGCAGACAATAAATACGAAATGGCCCATTATGGTTACCATTGCAGTAGTTTAATGTTATAAAACACGTAAACTGTAATATATGTTTTGTAATGTTGGCACATCCAGTGTTTTTAATAAATCCAAGAAATAAGTTTCTCTATAAAATAAAGCTATTGTAAAACTACTGGATTTTGCTTTATTTTGATGTGGTATTTTACTTACATTTCACTATATACAGTATTCAAGTACATCATGGGAATATTAGACGAAATACTTATCATATATATATACAGTGGACAGCAAAAGTCTTAGTACGGCAATACATTTTAGCAATTTCATAAATTTGTAGCAAATGTTCGTATAAATAATTCAAGTTTTTATACTTATTATATTAATTTATTTCTGTTTGTTTATAAAACAAAAAAATTTAATCTTTTTTAGAAAAATAAGAATAAGTTTTTGCTGACTCCTTATTTGAGCACCGCAAAAGTGTAGGTACCCCTGACAAGACATCAGAGTAAATTCAAAATTCAAAGGCTTAATATATAAAAATGTTATTCCTTATATTTAGTAGGATATCCCTAAGGATCATTCATACCATTTAACCTATTTGGCATTGAATGTACCAGCTTTGTTTAGTGTTTTCTGGTGATATTTACCGCCATGAACTCATGAGCAAGTATTTCGGTTAACTTTTCTTTGAGGTTTAGCAACTACGTAGCCTTTCCTCCAAATGATCTCCTAAATAGTCCTTTGGAATCATATCGGAACTTTGTGCAAGAGTATTAAGCCTGTGGGGACTATGGTAGGCAAATCACATGTTCACATTAGCAGCCGTATGATTGGGTTCATTGACTTGTTGGAAGTAATGACCAATAGAAAGTTCTTCCGAACTTTTGATGAATTTGTTCTTTAGAATGTTTAAATAGTCTCTCTAATTCATTAGTATTATTATTATTATGCATGACGGTCGCCGTAATCTAGTAGGTAGTGTGTTGGCTTATTAGACGTAAAGCCAGGGTTCGAGCCCCAGGCCAGACATCAAAACAAAATACAAAAAGTATTTTTTCGGCAACTTCCTCTCAGCAGATTTCTGGAAAAACTCAGAGTAAATAAAATTGCCACGAAAAATTGCTCAAAAATCTGTCGTTCGGAGTCGACTTTAAACTGTAGGTCCCACCACTCATGTATAAAATTAACACACACAACATAAGTGGTGCGAGAAATCAAGTGACTGAAGGGTTGTAATGACCAATTATATATGTAATTCACCATTTTCTCATTAAATTCCAAATTGCCCGCACCTGGTGGCGATATACATTATAGTACTACCACCGGTTTCTTGAGATCGAACACTTCATTTCGTTTTCCATATTAAAGTACATCCGTACAAATTAAAATGATATATTTTGACTCGCCTGAAGAAAATACATTATTCCAAATCTCATTAGATAAGCTTTAGTATATATACAGTATCGGCCAAAACCTAAGCACCCCTCAGTACATTTTTTTACGAAAACAAAGTTATTAAATTTTTTTTATTTATTTTGATTATTTCAGAATTTAATAAAAAAAAGTTTAAATTCAAAAATCATTTTAAGTCGCAAATATAAGTGGACAAAACTAAAGCACCCCCAATTTAAGGTACAGAAAAAAACTATTGAAATCAATATTTCGTTTATTCTGGATGACGCACGCACATCTTTTAGGTATAGAGAATATTAAATTATTAATTATTTCAGGTGATATTGCTTCCCAGGCTATTTTTGCGGCTTCAAATAAATCTTTAGTTTTGCAATTTTCTCGGTTGATTTTTAAGTTAACGATCTCCCACAAGTTCTCGATTGGGTTAAGATCAATTGGGTGCAAGATATTCGATTAACCGATTAATTATTCCTAGGCTGATTAAAAAGTTTTTGTAGACTGGTCGCACATCTACCCATTCTGGAGGAAGGCCACGTGAAACTTCGCGACATGAAGACTCCTTAATTAAAAGGACAATCCAATCCATCTTCTACTCACATACAAAACCGCCTAGATTAAAAAAATTAGCGAAAGAACGATTCGCAGAAGGACGTTAGAGCCCGGATTATTCAGTCGACGACCAGTAAAAAACCTTTCACATCGCCAAAAATAAATAAAAAGCGAGACTTGAATTCGCCAAGGCCCATCTCAACTGACGTGTCCAAAAATGGGGGACTGTGCTGTTTTCTGACGAATCTAAATTTAATTTAAAGGATTCAGATGGCATAAGGCGTGTACGCAGACGATATGAAACGTTTGACGGGAACACATGTTATTATTCAGTTAAGTTAGCTCTAGAATATAATCTAGAATAATAAGAATATATTAATTGAAGAGTATTTAATTAATATCTTTTTCTTGTTCTTGGTCAAGCCTGGATTCAGCCAATCTGTTACAAATATAGCGCAGTCAAGATAAAAATATAAATGCCAAATTGATCATTCTCAGAAATAATAATACATAATTAGTAAAATGAATATAAAAGCATGAACTCATGTAGTGCTTCCCTTAACCTATAACAAAAATATTATTGGTGAGAAGGTAGTTTTGAAATAAAAACGATTTTAGAAATATTAAGATGTTTTCTCAAAAACTATATCTTAATATATTAATTGATTTTTAAAGAAAACTACAAATTTTAATTGTCAAAACTTGACAAAATTCGAATTAACAATCTTTTTATAGGTACTATTTGTAATACTTTTAAATTGCAATTAATCTTCTTTCACAAAATAGTATAAAATAAATTCGGATCAAATATTAAATACTTTTATATAATTTACAGCCCTTTTAATAAGTTTTATGAACGTTTCATTATTTACGTCATTAGACATCGTGTTATATAGGTATAATCCTTTGTTATATAACGATTTTTTCATGGAGTTCTCTAAATCCTGACATCTATGGTATTCCTCTTCCCCTACATTATTTTACGGATATTTTTTTTAGGTTTTCAAAGTGACCACTTCTCGATTTTCTTTCGAGCTACAACAAAGCTGTCAATAAATTGTTTCTACTTTTTATTTAAATTATTAAAATTGTTGTAATTGATGCTATTATTAAAATCCATTATATCTGTATACAAAAAATAGAAGTGGCAATAACAATATGTGTTAACAGTTCCTCTTTAGGTCAATGTATAAAGAAAAAATCGTCAAAACAAACGAACTCTAATATTCTTGGATAAAAAAAATTGTATAGGAATGAAATTATTCCGATAACTATAAAAAATTAACGAGTATTTAGACAATTTAGATTTCATATAAGTCCATAAATGTTCTTTTGAATTTAAGTATGGGCTTTGGAGAAGCTGAGGTAAACATTTTTTGTATTACAAAATAGAAATTATTAGGCTACAGAAGTCGAGTATTTTCGAGTGTAATCTTGAATGAACACAAAGCTAGCTCTCAAACCCATTTTTCGAGCAGATTAATACGTAAATAATCTATTTAATTATACTTTCTCCAATAAGGTCAAAGTTACTTTCTCCGCATGCACGTATTGTACCCGAAACCATTACATTACCAACTTCGTGTGCTTTAGAAAATTTTAATTTAATTTAGAAATTTCTATATTGAAAATATATGTAAAAAATGTGGGGAAAATCTGTTAACCTGTTTTTGATAAATAACAATTGATAACAGGGCTTTAAAATACATCGCAATTCTGTCGGATACTAATTTTTTTGCTGTTAATTTATAAATATAAAATTAAATTCCCTTTGTATTTCAGGCAAGACAGAAGAAGCTATAAAGCAAACAACTGATGTTCCAATAACAAGAGCTAATAATACTAATTCCATTTGTGTTCAAGAATCGCTTCTAACAAATTATATTGATCAACAAGTGCCACAGCAAGAGCAAGTAGATAAGCATCAGGAGATAAATATAACATCATCATCTTGTGATATTAATAATATTACAAAAACAGAAGAAAGTGAAGAAAGCTGTACTGCGAAAAAATTTGGTGCTAGTGACCAAAAAATTGAACAATCTGGTATTTGTATGATATCTGAAGCAGTAAAAAATATGCAACTAGGAGAAAAAGAAATTCTGACATTACCTCAACAGAAACAAATAAATGATAATGAGCCACAACATCAAGAAGAACAATACGAGGTAGAACAACATCATATAAATGTTGCAAACGGCAATGCGTTAGCTACATCTCCAACTACTACTTCGACTGAATCAATAGATAACAATGTTATAACTACTAATGATACGATTAATAATAACAATACTAAAAACCACACCGTAACCAACGCAAAACCTATTTTAGTTATTAAAAGTGTCGATAAAATAGTCAGAGAAAATGACAATGTTACCAATAAATCACAAGCGACTGAACGACCTGGAAATGGAACTAAAATTTCTAACAATACAACAAAATCAACTGAATTTGGAGATCGTGATGAAACGGATAGAACTAAAGTTTTCCAAAAAACTGTATTGAAAGATGGAAAGACCGAAAAACATTCAGATAAATCAGCCGCCACAACCTCCACCATTTCTCTTGCGCCACTTAGTAGCACCGATAGTTATGAAGATAATACAAAAACTGAACCTGATAATGATGACCACGCCAGTGGTAAGAAGGAAACTGAAAGTGTTAGTAGTCCAACAACATCTACTGATGAAATATCCGCCCATAATAATAACAATAATAGTAAGCAATCTTTTGAATCACTTATTACTTATAATGAAGGCCAATGGTCGCCCTCAAATCCAACTGGTAAAAAACAGTATAATCGTGAACAGTTAATACAATTACGAGAAGCAAAGGCATCACGCGTTCAACCCGAAGTAAAGAATACTTCAATATTTTCACAGACAAACTTAATGCCGGCGTTCGCATCTCGCGGGAATAAAAAAGTTTCATCTATGGTTGGAGGATATAGCGGAGCCAGAGGAAGCAGCGGTGGTGACAATTACCAAAATAATTATATGAAACAGAGTTCAATGTCTGGTCGTGGTGGCGGTGGAGGTGATGGGGGTCATCATAATCGCAATAGTGATAGACCAATTATACGATTAAACTTATCCCTGAATCAAGATGTAAAACTCAATGAAGCAGATAATGCTTGGCGCCCAAGAGTATTAGTCAAATCTACTGATCCACAGGTTGATCCCGAAATTAATGCTAAGCGAGAAAAAGACGAATTAATAAGACGTGTTCGCGGTATTCTTAACAAGTTAACACCTGAAAAATTCGAACCCCTCGTCGAGGAAATAATAAAGTTAAAAATCGACACTATGGATAAAATGGAAGCTGTTATGATTTTAGTTTTTGAAAAAGCAATTGATGAGCCTAATTTCTCAGTGTCATACGCTAGTTTATGTCATCGTTTAATTAATGAAGTGAAAGCACGTGACGAACGAATGGAGAGCGGTACCAAAACAAATCTCGGAAACTTCCGCAGTGCATTAATAGATAAGACAGAGCGTGAATTTACATATAACGTAATCAAAAGCTCTGCTAAAGAAGAAAAACTGAAACCTATCAAAGAAAAAATCGCTAACTGCAAAGATCCTAATGAAAAGGTGGAACTTGAGGCCTTACTCGAAGAAGAGGAACGTAGGATACGTCGCCGTTCAGGTGGTACGGTGCGATTTATTGGTGAATTATTTAAAATCTCCATTCTTACTGTCAGAATTATAAATACCTGTATCGAAGCTCTTTTAAAAGAACCTGATAACGAAGATATGCTGGAGTGTTTATGTAAACTTTTAACTACCGTTGGTCAAAAATTTGAACAGACGCACATATCAAAAGATGAAAAACGACAAAAATACTCATTGGATAGCGTTATCGAGCGGATGCAAGCTATTGCTTCGAAAAGTGAAAATTCAAAAATTTCCTCGCGTGTTCGTTTTATGTTACAAGACGTCATTGATTTGCGCAAAAAGAACTGGCAGTCCACTCGCAATGAAGCACCTAAAACAATGGAACAAATTGAAAAGGAGGCTAACAATGAACAGTTAAACAGTTCGTATCACTATATGAATTTAATTAACTCTGGAGGTGGTAATAGCGGTGGGGGTTCGGGTAAACGTGATGATCGTGGTGGTCGTAATGATGGAAGGTCGGGCAACTATGCTGGTAGCCACAGCCAACGTGGAGATACTAACGGTCTCAAACGTCAACAAGGAGGTGGAGGAAGCCATAGCCAATCAAGTAACTCGAATAATGATGACACTTGGCATGTTCAAACAGGAAAGCGTAATTCGTCACAGGCTTTGGATTCCAACAAACTTGGAGGTCTGGTAAGTACTTTTCGATTTTTGGCAGATATTTTTCCTATATATACATGCACAGTGGATCACAGTAAACGTGCTCCACTTTCAAGTAAGTCCTATCAATCAATGAGAAATTGTTGAAATTTTTATTAAAGTACGCACAACAAAAAACATCACTCATCTAGTGAGAACTAAGACATAAGTCCGTCTAACAAAGCTTTTTACAGAATGTAAAGAAAGAACTATCAACCAGATCAAGTATAACGAAATTGCTAGGTATGGCTACAAAAGATTTTGACAAAGCTTTTTTGACAACGATTTAATGTTAACATCGCATGCAAGAAGTCATTTGCAAACAAACGAAGTAAAACGATGCGACTGCAGTTTGTTCATTGCTACGTTGGTAAAACTCTTTTTGGGAAGTTTGTTTTGTTAACACAAGAATGCAATATAACAGTTTTGGTTGAGAATGTTAGGTGAAAACCTAATTAAGACATAAATTTTAAGCACCTACGTCCTATTGTCAAACATGGCGGTGAGTGTTTGTTCAGCCACTGCTGCAGGTAAATTGCTTTTACTTCAAAAATGCTTGAGATAAAGCACTTATTTGATTTACACAAAGGTATTGATCTTACACATACAGCTAGAGTGGAGTGTTTGTTGAACAATTATACTCGAATTATCAAAATTCAATCCCAGTCAAAAGAATTGATTATCGTTGAAAATTTGTAGAAAAACTGGAAATCGAAATAAGTAAACAACTTATGTTATCAAACAGAACTAAAAAGCTAGTTTTGGAGGAGCGGAATAACCTCTCGGAATAAAGACCCGGGCATGAACCCATTATTTTTGCATATTTTATATACATATATTCTCATATCTTCTGATATATAAATAAAACAAATATGTCTGTTGGTATTTATGTAGAAGGTAAAAATCTTAAATTATTGACACCAAGACCACAGCGCTCGTTAAAAATGTACGCAACGTAAGGTGCACATACATATGTGTTCTGGTATTTCAAGAGGAGAAATTAAGCCCCGAATATGCCAAAAAAAAAAAAGGTTACTGAATCTGTTCCAAATCTCTACCATCTCAATATTTACCATGAAATCTATCCAACTAACTATTAAAAATATTTTAATTTTTCTCTATGATGAGTACAATCCAACTTTTATTGTTCAAACGAAAGTTATGGTTTATAACATATGGTAATGCAGGGTACGAAATTTCTCTAGTGTAATTCATTTCCTTATATAGAGTGCAGACGTATAAAAGTGTAATTGTTAATAAAAAAAAATTAATTTAATTAATAAAAATTTGGTTTTTAAAAATAGACAGGACTATTCAAAACCTTATAAAAAGTGAATATAATAAGTGGGAACTTAAGTTTATTAAAATAAAATAAGCTGAGTGTAAATATAGACTAAAATGGATTGCGCCAAATGTAATGGCGGCATTCGTGGCGAGACAGGTATTAGATGTGAAGGAGTGTGTGGAGGGTGTATCATCTTGCACTAAAATGCTCCGGGATAGATACCTACACAGAAGTGAAGTTAAAGGAAATTAATATGTTGAGATATATGTGCAATGACTATGTGGTTTATATTCAAAATGTTGATGGCATACTTAAGGAAATGCACAAGGCGGTGGACATAAACAAATACTTGAGAGAGTACAGAAGAGAATTTGATATGGCCGGAAATAAGTAGTAATGAAATAAAAAAAATGATCGATGATATTAAAATTGCTTTTGATCTAAAATTGAGTGAAATAGCAAAAATACAGCAAGTTTGTGAAAAAAATATTGTGAATGTTGAAAATCTAAATAGAGCTGCAGAAAATATAAAGGAGAGCAGTGATAAAATATGCATCGAACTTGAAAACAATAAGAGTGAAAATAAGAAGATAAATGATGAAATAAAGAAAATGGCAGAGAATAACAAAAAATAAATAAAATGACATATACAAATATAAATATGCAAAGACTTTTAAATAATTTTACTCAGCTAGAAATAATTGCCGAAAACATTAGTCCAGATTTTATAATGCTCCTTGAAACGCACATAACAGAAAAAATCAATGAATGTCAGACAGAATTGAGTCTATACGATCAATACATAACATTGTTCAATTCACCCAAAGCAGGAGGAGTAACATTGTATTTTAAAAAACAATGGAAATTAAATACAATTAAAGAAAACGTAAAAGACTCCAAACATTGGATTAGCGCATATATGGCGAAATGTGAAAGCATATCATTTATAATAGTTATAATATATAGATCACCAAGCTACAAGAGGCAAGCTTCACAGAATTCTGCCAAGATTTACAACAGTTTTTAGAAGACTTGTGCGAAAAAGTAATGATGTTATAACAGCAGGGGACTTCAACATTGATTGGCAATCAGATTTTTATAAAAGTAAATTGGAAAGCATATTGAATGATAAGGGGTTAAAACAAATAATGAAGGAATATACGAGAATAATGAAATGTTCTAAAATGTTAATAGACTATATAATCACAAATAATGAAATGGTGAATGTATATATCTTTTATCGAGAATGGAAACGATCGGAAAATACAGAACACGGAAATGGACAATTACAATATATATATATATATATATATATATATCAATTACAATAAAGACAGATTTAATAACGAACTAAATGAAATAATAGAATTTAATGAAATGGATAACATAAATGAATACCTTTATACTATTTTTGAACAAACAATTAGAAAATTTATAGTGAAAACAAAACAATAAAACAACAACAAAAAATAAAAATAAAACGGTTTAGTAACGAACTTAGAATGCTAAAAAGGGAAAAAATTATAAAATATCAGAAAGCTTTATTTGAAAATATAGCATTGGCGTGGAATAGCTATAAATTCATAAGAAACATATAAAGTTAAAATTAATAATGAAAAAGAAGTTTATAAGCAATAAAATTGCGAATACCAGCAACCAAAAAGAAATGTGGTATAAATGTAAATCATTTTACCTGATTTTATTATCATAAACGTCCCTAGGTACCACATACGGTCCTTTAAGAAAATCAAACATACATCTCATATTGTTATAATAGTCGATATACATTTGTAATTAAGTTTTTAAAGTTCTATGATAATTAATATTTATTCATAATATTTATTTTACATTATTTAATACTTAACTTAAAAATACTTAAAAAGTGAAACTATTATTATTATTTTTTTTATTATTTATTATTATAATGATTGTTTTTCTGATGCAACAAGATCAAATTATCTTATAAATTACAGCACCAGAATCAAATAAGTTACATAATACATTGAAATTATATTAATAAAAAAAATTATATTAATCAAAAAATTATATTAATCAAAAAAAAAAAAATAAACAAAAGAATAAATAAGAGGTAATAAACAAAGTCAAATGAAAATTAAAACGATAAATTTATGAATTTTTGTAATAATTCCTTAACAAGCTTTTAAATCGCACTGCGTTGCTAGTAAATTGAATATTTGGGGGGAGATGGTTCCAGAGATAAATGGTATATATATAAAACTGGTGAAAAGAAGCACTCTTTCGGTATTTGAATGTTCGAATATTATTGTTCCTCGCAGACGAAGTGAATACCAATTTGTTGTAAAGAGAGTCAGGTTTTTTTGTTGTTATAATTTTATGTAAAATAATAAGATTTTTAAACTTCATATAGTCATCGAGGTGCATTCCAAGGACATGTACTAAATACGGAGATATATGGTCAAATCTTTTCAAAGCAAAAATATATCGAACAATATTATTAAACGTTATGTTGAGCTTTCGTTTCAAAGTCATATTGCATCCAGCAAAAATCTCAGAGGCATATAAAAGGGAAGGAATTAAATACGTTTTTGCAATCAGCATCCTTATCCTCATGGGCGTAAAATGTTGAGTCTGCCATAGGGTTCTAATCTTCCCATAAACTATGCCACATGCTTGATTAATGTGATCCGACCATGTCAGCGAGCTATTAAAAGTAACGCCCAAATTTTTGGCTGTATTTACCAATTGAATTTTTTTCCCATTAAGAGAAATATTCAAATTCCCTTTCAATCCCGCCGAAATTTTGCCAATTAATAAAAACTTGGACTTAATAGGATTAAGAAGTAGTCGATTAGCAGATGCCCATTGATAAATTCTATCTAAATCAAAATTTATTTCATTAATAGCAGAATTCATAGTCGTTTTCGAACAACTTAGATAAAGTTGTACGTCATCAGCATACATTTGAATTTTGGAATATCTGATCTGCAAAGGAAGGTCATTTGCATACAGGGAGTAAAAAAGTGGGCCAAGTATGGACCCCTGTGGAACACCTCTGCTTGTAAATAAGGGTGAAGAAACAAAACTACCATTGACAACTATCTGTGATCTACCAATTAGATATGAAGATATTAATTTTGTTGCGGTTGGAGAAAATTTAAACATATTGCCAAGCTTCAATAGCAGCATTTGATGGTCAACAGTGTCAAATGCCTTGGAGTGATCAAGTAAGACCCAAAATGTTAACTTACTCTCATCTAAATTACCACGAATATTCTCAACCACCTCAGTAAATGCTGTAGTGCAGCTGTGTTGAGGTCTAAAACCAGACTGACGGTCTGTTAGTATATTATTGTCGAGTATGTGTTTATAAATTTGTCCATGAAGAATTCTCTCAAAAACTTTTGACATGTAGGGAAGGATAGATATTGGCCGGTAGTCACCATCATTTTTAGGCACTGGAATAATTTTCGCCGCCTTCCACTCAATTGGAAAAGTGCTAGTTGTTAAAATCGTGTTGAAAATGTGATTGATATGACGTATTATATAAGGCAGTATAAGTTTTATAAAACGTGGATGCATGTCATCATCTAAACTAACTACAATCGTTAAAATCGTTATCATTTTCAAGGGTCACTGCTTAAAAGTAACCTATTCAGGACATCTCGATTGGTATCGCTTCTACTGAATTTCCTCGCATAATTCGTACGCCATATGGCTTTATTGCCTATGGCTTTATTACACTGCGTCTAATTTTTTTTAATTTTTCAAAAAAAAGTAAAATTTTCAAAAAAATCGCCAAAAATAATTGCGCAAACTTTTTTTCTTGTTCCTGAATGTAGAGATTTCATATTTTCTTGTGTTATATAACATTAAACTACTAAAAACTGCTTTCACCTTTAAAATCCTTATCATTTTTTTTTGGGTAGGGTAAAAAATGTGAAATTTTTATTATTTTTAAATTTTGAACGAATAATTTTAACATTAATATTTGAGATATATATTAAAAACTGAAAGTAGCAGTTGCTCATACCTTTCAAATAAAAAAATCAATATAAATATAATATAAATAAAAAATCAATATGGTTTAGCCACAAAAAAATATCATATAAACCTATTATTTCATTTATTTATTTCATTTAATATATTAATACTGTTTTACAATTGACTTATATATATACCCAAACCTTTTTTTACACGGTAGATACGTTCCAGTGGATACCGTGTAAAAAAAATAACGCGTAAAAAAAGACAAATATTATGTATGTATGTAAGTGTATAAACAAACTGGAGAGATATACATAGGATTGATGCAGCAGCCTACATATGCCTATAAAATTGAATAGCTTTATAAAAACGCACAGATTTAGTTCAATAGTATACACAGAGTTTTTATTTTATTAAACGATTTTATCCGTATAAAAAGGAGCGACCAAAAAAAAAAAAAGGGAAAAATGTTAAAAAAAAAACCGTGTTATTTCAAATTTGCGTAAAAAAAACCGTGTAAAAACAGGTTTGGGTATATTAAAAAGTTTAGAAACTTTGTTTCTTTTCTACTTAGTAGTTAAATTTGAATTTTGTGAACTTTTTAAATAATATTTTAATATACAAAAGGAAGGGAAAAATTTACAAAAACCTTTATGAAACAATAGTTAAAGTGTAAAAATTTATACTAGAGTATATTGAATATAGTTTTACGGCTGGAGTTCATTTATATGTAGATATTGAGAAAATGGACATCTTCTGTTGAAATTTAGAGTTAATCTACTTATTTTATCCTGAACGAGTTCAATGCCAGATAATGTGTGGAGTCGTTGTGTGGAATAATGCCAAGGAAGATTATATAACATCTTAAGGAGCTTGTTTTGGGCTATTTGAAGTTTTTTAAAATTACATTTAGCAGAAGTAGCCCAAACTGGGGCACAGTAAAATATTAAAGGGTGAAATATGGATTTGAGTATCAATTTCTTGTTATCAATATTAAGAAAACTTTTCCTGTTAATAAGTGGGTACATTATATAGATTAATTTGTTAAGCTTATCTGATAAATATGGTATATGGTCGTTACAGTTTAGTTTTCGATCAAGTATTATTCCCAAGTATTTAACGTTGTTTTCCCAACTTATATCATGATCCATGAAACGAAGAGGGTTTTGCGGTAAGAAACATGACTTCCTTTTCCTGGTAAAATATATTGCCTTTGTTTTTTCCGGATTTATCATAATATTCCACTTATTGAAGTATGATTTTAAATTTTCCAGAGCCAATTCTAAATTGGCTATGATGTTTACTGCATATTCATCGGAGCTAAGTATAGCTGTGTCATCTGCAAAAATTAAGGTTACACAGTGAGGAAAAATAGGAATGTCTGCTGTAAAAATATTATAAAGAACTGGAGAAAGGCATGATCCTTGTGGACATCCTGCTGTTATGCTGATTTTTTGAGATGTCGTTGTAGATATATGTACAGAGAAATATCTGTCGTATAAAAAATTTTGAATAATTTTGATGAGCTCATCTGGAAAATTTTGTCTCTTCAACTTGTAAATGAGACCGTTGTGCCAGACCGAATCAAATGCTGATTTTATATTTAAGAGAACCATACCCGTAGATTTAGCATTTTGAAAGTTTTCCTTTACCAGTTTTCTTATTTTGTTCTTTACGGAAACCAAACTGTTTCGGAGGGAGAATATTATGCACATCAATAAAAAATTTTAATTTTTCTTTTAGGATTTTTTCAAGAATTTTACTTGTGGATGGCAATAGGCTAATGGGCCTATATGAATGTGGTGAATCAGGAGGTTTACCCGGCTTTATAATTGGTATTGTTTTAGATATTTTCCAGTATTTCGGGAAGTAACACAATTTAAGACAACAATTAAACAGATTAGTGAGATATTTTATACCGTTATTTGAAAGATTTTTTAAACTATTTATTCTGTCAATTCCAGGCGACTTTATTTTTTAGTGTTTTAATAATTTGTTTTATTTTTGGACTATTAACATAGTAGTTGTCCCGTGGATTTACATTGCAACTTCGAATTTGGTTTGCTACATTATCAACTTCAAATATTATGTTTGTATCACTTAACCGGGATGAAATGTTGTGATTTGACATAAAACATTTAGCTAACGTATTTGCTTTCTCTTGTTGCGTAAAGGTTACTTGGCTATTATCTTTCAAAATAGGAATATTACTTGTTTTTCGTTTTAAAACTTTAGAAACCTTCCAAAACGGTGACGAAGACTTTTCCAAAGTAGTTAGCATATTATTCCAATTTAAATTTCTAAACTTATTTGTTTCAATACAGATTTCTTTGTTTAGCCGTGTCATTTGCCGATGATCGTTTATATCTCTAAATCTTTTCCAATTTCGTCGATATATATTTCTAAATTGGATCATTATTTTTATGATATTTGGTAAATTTTTAACAGCTAGCTTTATTCTACGCTTTGGTGTACTTTCATCAATTCCTTTTTTAACAGTATCGTTAAAAGTAGGTTTCTATTTATTGATGTTTGAAATCGATGCCAATTTGTTTTTTTAAAAACGTATTGTAAATTATTTACGACATTTGCTCTAAGATTAACAGTAGTAGATATTGGAAGATGATCTGAACTGAGTTCATTTATAACTTTTACCGCTGCTAAGTTATGTGCCGTATTTGTTAAGAAAAAATCTAATGTTGATGGTTGCCTAGACGGATCAGATGGAATATAGGTGTTTTCGTGGGGAAAAACTATTTGAGTTTGGTTTAATTGTAATTGGTTAAAAAGAATTTTTCCCCAACAATTACTTGGACATCCTCAATGATTATGTCTGGAATTAAAATCGCCTCCTAAAATGTATTTGTTGCTTATTGATGTTAGCTTTCGAATGTCTGATGTGAATGATTGTTTACGCAAGGAATCACTTCCTGCAGATCCACCAGGAAAGTAGCATGAGAAGATGTCAATAAAATCGTTTTGAGTATACGCTCTAATACCAATATTTCCAATTAAAGATGTATTTATAGTGTAAATTAATTCGTGTCGAATATTCTTTTTTATAAATATTGCTAAACCTCCTCCGCGACCTTCTTGACTATCACTTCTATAACAGTAAAAATGTTGGTGTTTAATTGACAGGTTTCACAAACAAGGCAAATGTCGACATTAATCTTATCCAGAAAGTGGAAAAATTCTTCTTTTTTATTTCGGATGCTACGTGCGTTCCATTGTTTTATACGAATATTTGTATTCATGGGTACAAGAATTTATAAGCGAGGCTTGTTACAACCTCGAATTGTTGTAAACCTATTAAAATTTCAAAAAAACACCAAAAACGCATTTAATTTTCTTCACTTTCCTGACTTTGACATCGTCTCAAATCTACAAATCTCAAATGAAAGTCGAGAAAATTCACTATATAATGCAGAATTTTGTTGTCTATCGAACTGCATACTCAATTTCTTAAATTTCTTTAAATTCATTTTTGCCTTTTTGGCCAGCTTTTGAGGGTAAATGCCACATAGTGCGTTTTTCTAAAACCGTGTTTAAATTTAAAATAAATAAACCTTTTGCATGAAATATTTAGAAGTGGTAAAAATTGAGTTAAAATACCTTTTTTTTTTTGACCATTTGTAAAATTTTCGGGTTGAATGTGTTTTTTAAATCTTTCAAAAAATGTTATCCTTAAGTTAAAATCTGATCTGATCACTTGGAAAAATAGCCCACATATTGAAGTGTTCTAAACATAAAGTATTTAAGTGATTCACTATACAAAAAATATCGAAACTAGAGGAAGAAAGAGGAAAACGTCCACGCGTTTTGATCAAATTTTAGTACGTCATTCGAAAAAAAAATTTTTTGAGTCATCTAACAAAAATATACAAAAAAGGTTACAATTTGCCAGATAACACCAAAGTCAGAAAAATTAGAACAAAGTGCTCCATCAGACGAAAAAAGTTTTGTACGTCGCCCTGCCAATAAAGAGTTTGATCCAAAATGCACAAATAAGACAGTCAAACAGGGTTGCGGGTCCCTAATGGAATGGGGATTTTTTGATGCATTTCTATTATTTTTTCCAACACTATACTCTAAATGTTCCTTTAGTTTTAACTCCCTGTCTATTATGAAACCTAGATACTTAATATTGTTGACATTTTCACTTACAACGTTATTTATTCTAAATGAACTATTAGTGTGCATATCAATTTCCATTAACTTTGTTTTATTTTCATTTAATTTCAATTTGTTTATCTTCAACCATCTATTTATATTATCCATATCCTTTTCAATATTTTCATAACATTCCTCACACGTTGTACACTCAATTAAAATTAGAGTATCATCTGCATATAAAACAATCTCGCATTTCTCCATTATATTTTCAATATCGTTGATGTATATTATGAACAATAAAGCTCCTAATATCGAACCCTGTGGGCACCAAAATCATTCTCACTCATACTCGACTCAACACCATTCACCATTTGTCTACGTATCGTGAGATATGAACTAAATCACTTTAATTCTAGTATATATAATAATAGTAAGTTATGTTTCTCAAAATATTCATACAATTGGTTCTTAACTATCTTTTCAATAATCTTCTCACATGTTCTTAAGGCATTTATCGGGAGAATTCCTCACATTTAATAGTATTTCTAATCTTCTCAACAGGCGTGACCATCGATTCCTTCCAGCTCTCTGGGAATATTCCAGTTTCCAACAATTTATTTATAATTCTGAGCAAAATATTACCAACTTTGTTCCAATTATCCAATAAAATGCCAGTTGATATTCTGTAGTTTTCCTTTTCTTCATATTCCTACACATATTCTCTAATTCCATTCATGATATTGCAAGAAAATTAAATCTATACTTTGAATTCCGTACATTATTCTCATAATGTACATTCTCAATTGAACTACGTATATCCCTAATGCTATTAATAAAATATTGGCTGACTTCACAAACGCAGTTTGCAATGTAACCTTACAATGCATGGTGTTCATAAAAGCAGTAAAATTTGGTTTGGCAATGCCTCATGTTCATTATTGCATGGGAATGCTTTTCAATGCGCATTATTTGTCAATTTCGTGCATGGTTTTCATTTGTGATTCTTTGTAAATATTTACATTTATTGGCGGCACAAATTTTGTGATTGAAATGACAGATTTGTAGTAATTTAAATGCTTTTTTTATATAAATACAAATCTGATTTAACATTTAATTTTTTGTACATAGTGAATAAAAATGGAATCATGAAAGGAAAAAGCTACTTATTGAAGTGCGTTTAAAGAATGAGCCAGACTTCACTTAAAAAAAGAAAAGAAACTCAATTTAGGAACAAAAAATACGGGATATTAAGGAAATTGATAGGATTTTTCCATTTACCAAAGAAATTTTTATTTAAACATTTATTAAATATTTTAAATATTTTTGATCAAAGTGATGCTTGTATTTTTATTATCAACCAATCGAAAGCGGTTTTAAAAAGAAGACTGCATTTTTTCTGAATATTCATTTTAAGAAATTAAATTATACAAAGGATCAAAAATTTTCGCGTTCATAAACGTATTAAAATATCATCTCATTATTTGACAAAGAAGTGTTGCAATAAAACATTGCTTTGCCTTGTAAATGAATTTCTTTGCAGTGTTGCATTGCAAACTGCGTTTATGAAATTAGCCATTCATTGAACCTATCAGCAATTTCCACACTTTCCGTATATTCTATGCCCTCAAATATCACATTTTTTATCGCATTTCTTGGTTTTCCTAATACTAAATTCTTAATCATATTCCACACCTCCCGATCCTTTGCTGTGTTTATTTTACTATTTATATAATGTTTTTTTTTGCTTTGAATTTACTACTTTAACTTTATACATATAAGTTGCTCTCTTCCCTATAGTTGCACCCATAGCTGCCAGATTTGATGATTTATCGTCATTTTGACGATTTTGAGCTCCAAAAATATCATATTGACTATTTGACGATTTATGTCGTTATTTTGACGATTTTTGGAAATTAAATTTTACATCATATTCTTTACTTTAGTATATTAAAAGCCACTTTAAGCTTTGTATTTACTTTGGAATTGTTTCTGTTGGAAATTTGTGTTAGTAATAACAAGGAGTCAAGTTTTATATTTCTAAGTTACTTTCGAATACATGTAATGATTTTTCTGTATTTTATTCCTTTTTAACCCCTTAAAAGCCAAAAAATTACAACTCCTAAATAACCTCGTAGTTGAGAATAATTTATTACTTGTCGTTGCAGACAATTTTAAAAATTCGAGTAAGCTAATATTACCATCGGAAGAACAAAGGCAAGCGCCGTTATTTTGTTTCGTACGACCAACACTCAGGGGATCGATGGCATTGTCTTTAGAACTATGAAAATATGTTATGTGAAGAAGGAAAGAAAGAACAGTGTTTATGAACACTAGGCTTGTGTATATTTATACTATAAGTAACAGGAAAGGCCTCTGCAGTAAATGAGTTCCACGTACGAATAGTCCGATTAAAAGACGTATTTTTACTGTAATACAGTGTGCGATCCACTGGCCTATCGACCACATACGGAAGTGGTGGCCGACAAGGACGAGCTTTACGTAGAAATATATGATTTTCGGGAAAAGTCCTCTTACTACGTTCGAGCAAAATCCTTTTGTCGAAGCAATAGAACAGTGAAAAACAAACCACATTGCAACGATGGTCCAATGATTCAATGGAGTTGGATACACTACCGTCATTAACGAGCTACTACGGCCTTTCCTTTACACGATCGAGAAACCTCAAAATAGACGTTGAGGCACCGACCCATACATGAGAGTTGTATTCCAGTCTCGGTCGGTTACAGATGGTGTAAATAGTAAGATCTTAAGGAGGATGCCCTGGTAGTCTAGAGAGTAGTGTGCTAGACTATTAGCGCGAGGGTCGTGGGTTCGATTCCTACCAGAGACTGATCTGTGACACTACACCGAGCATATGGTCAAGATACTCCGTTCGTATATAATTAGAATATCATTTTTAATTGTATTCTAATTAATAAATAAAAATAAATAAATAAATAAGAAGGAACTGAAAAATGTGTCAGTTGAAGCCAACATTACACTGAATGCTCAGAAAGTCAAGACCTTCTGACTCGTTAATATTCACACCACCCATAGATTAAGATGATGCAATATTCTTGCTGCGTTTATTTGTCAATAAACAACACCGGTATAGATTGTTTAATCCTTAAACAATTTTTTTTTCTGAAAATGATATAAAATATCTCCGTTTTTGAAAAAAAAAATTAATTAATATTTTTTCTGACGATTTTAATAAAAGTCTTTGACGATTTTGACGATTTTTTCTAAAATATATGACGATAACGGCTTTTTTATATTTTATAATTTTGCCCCTTCTTAAGACCCTGAGTTCGTTATTGAACCATTCATTCCTTTTTTCCCTGTTTACTCTCGAGCTAACAGTAAAACGTTCTACCGTATTATCCAAACAAGTCAAATTTGCTTACATACTCATTCAAGTCATCCATTTCCTCAAATTCCAACATCGATCCCAGTTTGCTTCTAAATCTATTCCTGTTATATTTGAAAACAAAACATTCCCTATTTTCAGGCGTATAACATTTATTTCCTACTTCTATTAATATATCAATCGACTCATGATCCGCTATTTTATTATCCACTTTAGCCTTTGCTGTAATATTCTCCGTATTGGTAATAATATAATCTATCAATGTTTTAGAGCTCTGTGTAATCCTAGTAAATTCATTCACTATCTGTTTTAAGCCATTATCATTAAGTATGCTGACTAATCTAGTTCTATAATAGTCCATATCTATCTAATAGCCTATACCAATCTATGTTCAAGTCTCCAGCTATTACAATATCATAATTTTCTTCGCATACTATATCTAAAAACTCACTTAAAGCTTCAGAAAAGTCTGCTTTCTGGCCATTTGGTGATCTGTAAACTGCTATTATAACTATCGAAATTTTACTTAGCCATAAATGCACCTATCCAAAACTCATGTTTCCTTATAGATTCTCGAATTTTACTTATCTGCCAATGCTTTTTAAAATATAATATGGGCCCCCCGGTTCTAGATGAACTCGATAGTAAATAATAATGGTCATAATTCACTATTTCTATTTCTCTATCATCTACAACCTCCGTTTGATGAGATTCATCTGAACTATAAACCCTGGTCCTACTGTATGCATCATTATCTCCAACTGATTAAAATTGTTCAATAATCCTTAAATATTAGTGTATATACCCATTATGCATCTTGGTTGCTAAACAGCTAATCCTATTCTCTTTTTCTTCAAATTAAGTTTATTTTGATATACTGGACAAACTCTATGATTCGTACTATGGTTTTCATCTAGATCCAAATTCAGTCCCTTATTTTCCCTTATGCAAGTAAAGCATTTATCTATTATTTCCTTGTTACAATCCCTACTCTTATGGTTAAAGCAAACTTCTTCATTTCTACATTCCGTTGCCTTGTGGTTGTAACCTAGACACTTATAGCATTGCGTCACCGCCGTGCCATCATAAACCCTGCATCTTTTCCATCCAATATTAACTTTCTGACATGAAATCTATTATATGATTCTTGATCTATTTTTATTCTCGCATTAAAAATTGTTCTACTTTTTCTCTTTGTTTCAAATATTCCATCCTGCTTCTTCTGCTTATCTATCAAATCCTTCTCGGGCAATTTAAAATTCATATCTGTTGTAATAATCTGCACTCTACCTGTTTTGGGACTTTTATCTCATAATCCTTACTTATCTCATTCTCTATTGCTTCTTTAATCTTCTCCCTCTCAGCGACATTTTCGCTCTGTATAACTACGGTACCATTCCTCCGATTCTCAACATTAGTTATTTTAAAATTAATTGGTTCGACCTTCTTATTTAATTCGGCTTTAGTTTTCCCAATACTCTGTTTTTCCTTCGGTTTGATTATTAGTGGGACATTTTTTGACACATCTGGCATCACTATATTCTTGGCAGCAACTTGTGCAAATGACATATTTGTTTTGACAGTTGTCTCCTTTACAATTTTCTTAATTTCGTTGCACATTTTCGTATTTGTTGTCTCAATTTTCTCGCACATATCTTTGTTGGTTACTTTTATTGTGTTACATATTTCTTTATTTTTGTTTTCATGTTCCGTTATCACTCCATACAGTTTTTTTACCTCTTCAACATTTTTATCACAATATTTTTGAGCTTCATCTATTTTCTTTAATCTCTCTTCATATCTTTTTTCGATCGCATGTGGATTAGAGGACGTGTACTTGTCAATAAAGACAAGTACAGTACCCGGAGGTCGAATTGACCCATTGTACAATCGCATGTAACAGTTTTTTTATTTCGTTTTCATTCTGTTTAAGTGCCGTTTCAAATTGTCCCTTATATTCGACTAAGTTCTCTTTATTTTTGTTTACACTATTTTGAATCTCTTCAGTTACCATATCTACATTATGGATATATTGGAAGCAATCGTCACATATAAAATGTAAGTAGTTGCCAGAATCCAATATGCCAATACAGTATTGGTCAATCCCCGAGCATTTTTTGGAACTGTGGAATACCTTTTTGCACACACCTTCACACATTATTCCAGATTCCCCACGGATCGCTGTTTTACATTGGTGGCATTCAGCCATCTTTTTATTCCTTTTCTTCTCACAATAATTATAATATTTCTATTATTTTCACATGCAAAATTTGTTTCAGTTCTGTAATATTGGTTTAAAAAAAAAAAATAATTCTATTTTAAAAAAAAATTTAATTACTTTTATTTCAAATAATTCACGAGCTTCTTCAATTTTGCATCCAATCGGTTAAGTTATAAGTATAGAAAAATATTATTTTTGAGCAAGCTGAGCGATGTTGTCAATGAGATTTATGCTAGATATTTGAAATGGTTAAATGTAAAAGAAAGTCTACAAATTAAATGAAGATAGGCGATGCACCAGACTATCTAACAGAACAACTACGTTACGTTAGGGAGGTTCAACCATACAGTTTGAGAAACGTCATAAACTTCAGAATTCAACAAGCTAACACCACTGCAAAGCAAAAATCGCTATTTGATAAAGAACTAAATCTGTACAATAAGAGCATTAATTAGCGCGTATGTATCCATAGTAGAGTTGGGTAGTTCGCGAACGAACTAGTTCAATTGAACTATTCACACAACTGAACTAAAAGAGCCGCTCATAATAATGAGCTCTTTTAGCTCCGTAGTTCAGTTGGCTCTTGTTCTCGTTTCTTATTCGTTCATTTCGTTCTTTTATTTTGTTTATCGTTCTCATGTGTGTAGTTCACGAACGAACTATGTAGTTCAATTGAACTATTCAATGAGAGTTGTGTAGTTCACGAACGAATTAGTTCAATTATAATATATTTTTTCAATTTAACTCAAAGAAGGGTTAGGCGAGAAATATCCACAGAAATTCTTATTAAATATACTTTTATAAAAACATATGTAATTTTTGACATGTATTAAAATTAAATTTTTTTGCTTTTGAATTTCTTGAATATAATTCAAATTTTATACATTAGAAGTAATAGCACATAATAGCTAAAAAATGTATAATATATTTCTTTTAATAAAATTTCTAAGTGGGCTCCATGGAAAGTTAGTGCATAGCGTAACGATTGTGAGTTTGACTCTCACAAGATAATCTGGTCTGTTACGCTAATAAGTATGTTTTTATAAATAATAGTGTCAACTAAAAATCTATAAGATTGAAAAAATTTAAATAAGACAAAAGAGATTGTAAATGTATTTATTTATATTTATTATTATTTTTGCCTCGAGCGGTTAACGCTTATAGGCCCTGCCAGTGCAACCCTTGAGGAGCACGTTGGTTTAAATAAAATTTTTTTTTTATTTTTGTTCTGCAGCGGCGGTAGAGATTCTGTTCGACCTTAAACCACATGCGGGTTGTCTTCTTCATGTTTTTGTTCTTTTTGGTCCTTGATTCTTGAGGTCCTTGGTGCCTCTTGGCCAGGCGGTACTTCCTTCAACGGATCCTTGGCTGTCCGTCAGGATAAGCAAAATATATTTTGGGTGCTTTTGAGCACACCAGTTGTTATATATTCTTTTTCGGGTCCTTGGGTGCTTTAAATTTTAGCACACCAAGGCCCAGGCAGGATTGGCCTGCTTTTTGGTGCTTGATAAATTAGCACTCCAGGATTGGCAGGATCACTGTTATATTCTAGGTGCTAATAACTGGAGCACTTCTAGAATAGTGGCAGGATCGCCATGTAACGTATTTATTTATTTAATTTTATTTTGTGCACTCAAGGAGCACTATCAAATAAAAGACCAATAGTTTTAACTAAGCGCAGCTGAACCGCAGTATTTGGTTAAATTTTATTGATTGAATTCTTGAGGGAAAATGTCCCTTCTTTTATACTAAATTTTGGCTGATTTGACAATTCCAAATCAAACCCTTAATTCTAATACAATTTTGTATTGACTTAATACTATAACATATGTTTGTGTGTACATTATATGTTTAACTATATTATATTGGTTTGTGTGTGTAATAATTATGGGACAAGTGGATGTTATATGACACGCGCCTATTATAAAGAGAGCCACACACGATCACCAGTAATGCCATACAACAACAACACACATACTACATATTATATGCAAACCAATGCAGTCGGCGGCCTGACAACAAAGTGTCAAATGACCGTCGCATGTGCGCGACGGTCAATAACATTGAGTCAAGTGGTCGCCGCTCATATGCAATTGGAGATTCTTTTGTTTATGCACATGAAATGTTGTGCAAGTATTGACAACTGTAAAATCATGCTACAATGTATATAAATAAATTTAAATTTATATTTTTATGTTTATGTTTTTCTTAATATTTATATTTTATGTATATATTATTGTTTTTAACGATTCAATTATCAAAATTTCCGCCAATCCATTGACTTAACTTTTTGATAGAAATTCAAATTTTTCGACACTGGTAGGTCAAAAAATCTTGCCAATAATCGGAAGGATTCAATTTCAAAATCTGGATTTGCAAAATTCTCGCTAAACACTAGATTTCATTCATTTATTGCCGGGTATTCAAATTTTTCAGAGCAGGTAGGTAAATTGTCAAAGAAATAAATTGTAGGAAATTTCCGTCATAGCAATAATACCAAAACAGTGCTAAAAGGGCCGCAATTGAAAAATGGGTTGAATGTGGTCATGCTACCTACCCTACAAGTGTAACGTCACACAAAACAAATGTTATTCTCGTCATAGCAATAATGTCCAAAGAGTGCTAAAAGGGCCGCAATTGAAAAATGGGTTGAATGTGGTCATGCTACCTAACCGTACAAGTGTGACGTCACACAAACAAATGTTATTCTTACTGAGAGTTTTCTGTAGCATTCACCCATTATGAAAAACTGCTCAATAGCACTCTTCATGTTTTTTTCTGGAAAAAACATTCGACTTACAGAACAGGGTAAAAAATCAAAATGAGAGTTATTTGTAATAAACATTTTTTTCTCAGGAAGAGAGCCACATATATAAATAGACAACATGGGTGAATCAAGCACTAGTTATTCGAAAGAGTTCATATTGGTATAGTGTCGGATGATCAAAGTGATCTAAGTGAATTTTTATTGATATAGTGTCGGATGATCTAAGTGAATTTTTATATTTAAAAATGGCTGAAAAAAGAAAATTTAGCGCAATATGGACTTATTTCACGGCAGAAGAAGGTAATAGAGCAATGTGTAAATATTGCAAAATAAACCTAAGCATTGCTGGGGGTTCTCATGGGAATCTTTCTCGACATATGAGAACAAAACATCCGCTTACACCATTAAATCAAGAAAGACAGACTACAATCCCACCAGAGGTACTTGAAAAAGACATGCCAGACGTACAACCTTCTACCAGCTTCCAATCCAGGCAAAGTGCAACGCTCCCTCAGCAACCCCAACAAAATATAACACAATATTTTCATAGGCCTCCACCCGTACGTACTGTTGAGCTAATCGATAGACAAGTGTTGAAAATGATAGCCAAAGGACACCATGCTCTACGAATTGTAGAAGAACCGGAATTCAAACGGCTAATAGAACTTGTCTCAAATTGTCCGGGATACACGCTTCCTACAAGAAAAACTATATCAAATAATATTATGGAAGCGGTTTATGGAGATATCTTAAGCCAAGTAAAATCTCAACTATTATCTGCTACAGCAGTCTGTTTAACTACCGATGGATGGACTTCGAAAACAAATGATAGCTACTTGGCTATAACTGCTCATTATATTAGCGAAGATATGCAACTAAAATCACATTTAATTGCATGCGACAAATATGATGACAGATATACTGCCGGAAACCTAAAAAATTTTATAAAAAAACAGGTGCAAGAGTTTGGTATTGAAAATAAAATTACGGCAATTGTGAGCGATAATGCGGCAAATATTACTGCAGCGATACGTATGGGAAATTGGAGTGGAATTAGCTGTTTTGCCCATTCATTAAACCTGATCGTGCAATTAGCACTTGCGGAGGTGAGTGATACTGTTTCTAAAGTGAAAAAAATAGTAGAATTTTTCAATAAAAGCACACAAGGTATGAAAAAGCTAAGAGAATCTCAAAGGCAAATGAAACTCCCAGAGCTAAAATTAAAGCAGGATGTTCCAACATGATGGAACTCTACGTACGACATGCTTAACAGGATTGTTGCCGTAAAAGATGCTGTAATTTCAACCCTGTCGCTCACAAAACCCGATTTATCTTTAGCACTTCAAGATTGGGAGGTTTTAGGCGAACTAATACCAGTTCTCGAGCCATTTTATGAGGTTACGAAAGATATTTCAGCTGAAAAAATGTAACCCTATCAAAAGTTTTAGTTTTGTGTAATCTATTAGAAAGTGTAATTTCTGATTTTAACGCAACTAAAAGTCAAATAAAAGTACTGATTTCCGTGATGAAAAGAGAAATTACTAATCGTTTTGGTGAACTAGAACGAAGTAGTTTATATGCAGAGAGCACAATCCTAAATCCCAGATTTAAAAAATTAGGTTTTAAAAATGACAGCTCCTATGAAAACGCTGTGAAATTATTGCGCAACAGAATCGGCCAAATTAGACTACCAAATACTGAAACACCTGATACGGAAGGAAGTATTGCTGAAGTTCCACAAAAAAATATTTGGAAAAAATTCGACATGAACTTCAGTCGACTTACAAAATCTGACAATAACATAGCTGCTGGAATTAGAGAATTCGATAAGTACCTAAACGAGGAGTACCTGGAAAGAAGGAAAGACCCTCTTGCGTGGTGGAATGAACGCAGGCATTTGTATCCAAGGGTGTACATGTATGCTTTAAAACGCCTTTGCATAGTAGCCACATCTGTACCATGTGAGCGTATTTTTTCAGCAACAGGACAAATAATAAACGAAAGAAGGACCCTCATCAAACCAAATAAAGTTTCCACTCTTGTGTTTTTACACAATAACATGTGAGCCAAGTTACTATTAACTTTATATCAAAAATGTAAATACAATGTATATTATATTATTATATAAACATATTATAAATGTTTTTTTTTTTTAATTAAATTAATAAATGTGATTGCAATAGACTGAATTACTATTAGTTTCTATTTTTTTATTTATTTTATTTTTGTTTTTTATGTCCCTATAATTAAATTAAGATTTTCAAAAGCTGCATTTTTTATTTTTCAATTTATTTTTTTCCTTTTAAATGTATGTATATATTTAGATAAGTTTTGTTGTTATTATTAGTTAGTTAAGTAATTTTGATTAAAAAGCGCTTCAAGCACATAAATGAATTAATAAAAATGAAAATGTGTTAAATACTATACTATATACTGTTTTTATTTTATTCAATAAGTTGATATAAATACACGGAATGCATTAATTCCTTTAAATGTATATATGTATTGTTTACATCATTTTAAATATAAATAAAATTGAGAAAGAGAGCGGAGTTGTTTAAAAGTACTGAACTATTGAACTAACAGAACGAACTAGTTCATTACAGAGAGCTGAACTAGAAAGAGCGAACACTCAAAAGAGCTAAAGAACCCAACTCTAATCCATAGTATACCTTTTTTAATTTAAATCAGAGCTCTAAAATCACATTTAATTGCATGCGACAAATATGATGACAGATATACTGCCGAAAACCTAAAAAATTTTATAAAAAAAAACAGGTGCAAGAGTTTGGTATTGAAAATAAAATTACGGCAATTGTGAGCGATAATGCGGCAAATATTACTGCAGCGATACGTATGGGAAATTGGAGTGGAATTAGCTGTTTTGCCCATTCATTAAACCTGATCGTGCAATTAGCACTTGCGGAGGTGAGTGATACTGTTTCTAAAGTGAAAAAAATAGTAGAATTTTTCAATAAAAGCACACAAGGTATGAAAAAGCTAAGAGAATCTCAAAGGCAAATGAAACTCCCAGAGCTAAAATTAAAGCAGGATGTTCCAACATGATGGAACTCTACGTACGACATGCTTAACAGGATTGTTGCCGTAAAAGATGCTGTAATTTCAACCCTGTCGCTCACAAAACCCTATTTATCTTTGGCACTTCAAGATTGGGAGGTTTTAGGCGAACTAATACCAGTTCTCGAGCCATTTTATGAGGTTACGAAAGATATTTCAGCTGAAAAAAATGTAACCCTATCAAAAGTTTTAGTTTTGTGTAATCTATTAGAAAGTGTAATTTCTGATTTTAACGCAACTAAAAGTCAAATAAAAGTACTGATTTCCGTGATGAAAAGAGAAATTACTAATCGTTTTGGTGAACTAGAACGAAGTAGTTTATATGCAGAGAGCACAATCCTAAATCCCAGATTTAAAAAATTAGGTTTTAAAAATGACAGCTCCTATGAAAACGCTGTGAAATTATTGCGCAACAGAATCGGCCAAATTAGACTACCAAATACTGAAACACCTGATACGGAAGGAAGTATTGCTGAAGTTCCACAAAAAAATATTTGGAAAAAATTCGACATGAACTTCAGTCGACTTACAAAATCTGACAATAACATAGCTGCTGGAATTAGAGAATTCGATAAGTACCTAAACGAGGAGTACCTGGAAAGAAGGAAAGACCCTCTTGCGTGGTGGAATGAACGCAGGCATTTGTATCCAAGGGTGTACATGTATGCTTTAAAACGCCTTTGCATAGTAGCAACATCTGTACCATGTGAGCGTATTTTTTCAGCAACAGGACAAATAATAAACGAAAGAAGGACCCTCATCAAACCAAATAAAGTTTCCACTCTTGTGTTTTTACACAATAACATGTGAGCCAAGTTAATATTAACTTTATATCAAAAATGTAAATACAATGTATCTTATATTATTATATAAACATATTATAAATGTTTTTTTTAAATTAAATTAATAAATGTGATTGCAATAGACTGAATTACTATTAGTTTCTATTTTTTTTATTTATTTTATTTTTGTTTTTTATGTCCCTATAATTAAATTAAGATTTTCAAAAGCTGCATTTTTTATTTTTCAATTTATTTTTTTCCTTTTAAATATATGTATATATTTAGATAAGTTTTGTTGTTATTATTAGTTAGTTAAGTAATTTTGATTAAAAAGCGCTTCAAGCACATAAATGAATTAATAAAAATGAAAATGTGTTAAATACTATACTATATACTGTTTTTATTTTATTCAATAAGTTGATATAAATACACGGAATGCATTAATTCCTTTAAATGTATATATGTATTGTTTACATCATTTTAAATATAAATAAAATTGAGAAAGAGAGCGGAGTTGTTTAAAAGTACTGAACTAACAGAACGAACTAGTTCATTACAGAGAGCTGAACTAGAAAGAGCGAACACTCAAAAGAGCTAAAGAACCCAACTCTAATCCATAGTATACCTTTTTTAATTTAAATCAGAGCTCGGCATTTCCTATGCACGCGTGCTTTTCAGCCATTACTAAATTTACAACAATGTACTCACACGTATTAAAAACACTCTCAGTCTCGTTTGAGCATTCATTGAAAGTGGTTGTGTTGTCGCATGTTTTTTGCTTTTGTACATGAAGATCTGCTAATGCAGGGATGGAAAACTGTTTTTAGAATTATAATCTTTTTAGAAATAAATTATTCTAATTTATTAAAACAAATTTAATAAAACAAAAACAACTTATATTTCACTATTCATAAAAACTATGTACATATAAAAAAGTATTTTTCAAAAAAATCCTATAATAAAGAAAAATTTTCGAAATTTATTAAAACAAAAATCAAATTTAGTAAAACAAAAATAACTAATATTTCACTATTCATAAAAACTATTTACATATACAAAAGGAAGAATTTTGTAAAAATATTCTATAAAAAAGAAAAAATTGCTAAAATTTTGATTATAAAGAAGAATTATTTAAAAAAATTATATAAAAATATATAAAGTTATGTAACACATTCATACTGTATTGTTTATAACTTCATCAATATTAATAGAATATGGACAACATTTTATCCTAAGTAGATGTTCAATATTATTGTCAGATAAACTGTTTCTAGTTTTGGTTTTTATTAATTTTAAAAAAGAAAATGAGGGTTCGCAAATATAAGTTGAACCAAACATCGAATATAATTTCAGAATTTCATTTTTTGTTTTTGGGTAAATTTTTTCATAAACTTTTTTCCAAAATTCGATGTCATTTGCTAATGGTAATGATATATCGTTTTTCATTTAATCAAGTTCAACTTTAATTTCATTTGATTGATTGTTTATATTACATAAGAATGGATTATTATGTATTTCAATTATGTGTTCTATTTTTGAAAAATCGCTAAAACGCTTTTTGCAATTTTTTAATAAATTTTCAAGTACTTCTACATATTCGTCTAATTTAAAGTTTAAATTTTCATTGAAAACTTCTCCAGTTCTTTTAAAAGTATTTAAACTTTTGTTTTTTAAATTAGTTAACATTTCAAGTTAATTTGTTGTAAATAGTTTAACTGCGCAAACAAGTTAAAAAATGTTTTTATTTTTGCCTTGTAACTGAAGATTTAAGTGATTCACAAATTCTGTAATATCAGCTAGAAATCCTAAATCTAAAATAAAATTAGGGTCTTTTAAGACGTCAGTAAGTCGTTAATTTCCATTGCAGAATTATTTTCAAAATAAAGAATGACCTCTTCGCGAAGACTGAAGAGTCTCTGAAGGCAACGCCCTTTGCTTAACCATCTAATCTCGGGATACGACAATAAATCACAATATTCAGCATTAATTTCATCGAGAAAGGCTTTAAACTTTCGATGGTTTAGGGCGTTATGCCCGCCACGTATTTTATTTACAATTTTTGTTGCCGTTTTCATGGTATTCATTAAATTTAAATTTTTTGCAAATAATGCCTGCTGGTGAATTATACAGTGAAATGCGTATGTATTAAAATTATGTTTCAGTAAATGTCCAATAAAACCGTAATTTTTTCCTATCATCACCTTAGCACCATCCGTTCATACAGTAGAAAATTTTTCCCTATCAGCAAATGAAAAAATTGTTTCTTGGACTATATCAAAAATAGTTTTTCCCTTAACATTTCCATGAATGGCAACCAATAACAACATTTCTTCATGGATATCAAGATTTTCATCTACTGTTCTTACGCATATTATTAACTGGGCTGTAGCACTTAAAACAGAAAAATATTTGCAGTTCAATATTTTATTTTTAATATTGGAATATATAAATGAGCCGATATCTTGTGTTCTTCTAGCCACAGTACGTGAGGACAACGGAATATCTGTTATTATTTTACAAATTTCATCAGCTTTTGATCCAAAACATTATAAAACGTCATTGCTCCTCGAAAAACTCTCCGTCCTCGAACGGACGGCATCGTTTAGCAAGCGCTGCAGCAACGACGTATGAAGCCTTCCTTTTTAACGAAAGATCATCTTTATTTTGAGATTCGTAATATACAACCAATATTTCAAAGAATTTTTTTGTTTTTCAATCTAAAATAAGACAATTTCTTGCGTCACCTGTAATATTTACATATTCGCTATGACATGTAAGATAATGTCTTTCTACATAAAGTTTGTTAATTCGTGCCATCGTTCGTTTACAAATCAGGCACTCCGGTTTGCCAAAAAAAATTTTTCGGCAAACAAGAAATTGTTTTCCCATTCTACATTAAACATTTTTATGTGTTTCTCTAGCATCAAGCGTGCAGCATGAAAGCTCGAGCGAGACTGATCGATTTTGTTTGTTTTTGTTCATTTTGTGAATACAGTATAAATATCCCAGAAAGTTTTCTATTAAATATGTAAAAAAAAAAAAAAAATGCTTTTTTAACACGTTCCCTGCCACGTGTACCGTTTTCGGTGCACACTAAACCTCATTTCTACGCCAAGCAAAATTTTTAAATTTATTTTTTATATCCAAAATTTAATATGTCAATTATTCTATGTGAAATAAATTAAATAACAATAAAAATTTTGTAAATTTGGCATTTTCTCAAAAATATAAGAATTACGTGTATTTATAGAAATTTATAAAAGTAGTTATCGTGTACCGAAAATGGTACACGTGGCCTAGAAATGACACCTTCTCATAATCAGCTTGGCAGGGAACGTGTTAAATCGATATAATCAAAGAAGTCTAAACGAATTTTACAAATTTAAAAATTTAAATTTTCCATGCCTGTATTGTAATGAATGTGAGAGTAAAAATTTTTCTCTTTTCTTATTTTTCGCTCTCGCAACAACTGAACAATAGCAAGTGTTGCCTGGCTCTGATTTAAATCAATGATTCCCATTTCATAGCACAATTGTGCAGAGAGAACTCACACGCATTCTTGTGTTTTTTCATTTAGTTGTCGATCAGACTGCGACAAGAACACATGAGCGGCGGGTGCTTTGTCATTTTATTTCAGAATAACACTCACAAAATATTTTATGTTATAAATGTTCTATGTCATTAGCTGGGCGTATTTAATTTTTTTTATTTTGTCGCATAGTATAATTTTTTTTTTAAATGCTTTGGAATGTTCACTTTTTCTTTTAATAAAAAATGGGGTTTTTATTCTTTTTATTTTTATTATTCTAAAAACATGGTCTAATTTTTAAGCCAAAGATGGATAGCTTTATGTTCTTTTAATAAAAAAATGGATTTTTTATTTTATTTTTATTTATCTCAAATAAAGCCCAAGATAGCTTTACATATGTATGTTGATGAAATGAAAATAAAAATAGCGTATATTACTAACACTTTTCTATGGCTGTAAATAAATAAATTCTCTTAACTTATTAAAAAAAAAATATAACTCGATTATTGTTAGACTCTTCAAGTAATAACACTTGGTAATTTTGTCCGATTTGATCGGATTTGAAGTATCAATCCTTTCACAAGATAATGCGCTTTCAGAATGTCATCACTTATTTCATATTTTTTAATTAAAGTTTGCCACTATGAACGGACAAACTTGAAAAATATGAAAAAATTCGCATTTGTCAAGTTTACCTCATCAAACCTCATAGCATATTAAGTCAAATAATTTATATATCGTTTTAAAGGTCCATCCCTCTCCTTTCTAATAAGGCTTAAACATCGGATCACAGCTGTTTGTGTAATCAATAAATTTGTGCGTAAAGTAAAAAAACAGTTTTTGTCAAATAAAACACGTTTGGAGTGTTCAAGAAATATAAAAAAATATTTTTGAGTTCTACTCAACAAAATCACAACTTAGACTATGTCATTAGCTTGGTGTATTTATTTATTTTGTCGCATAGTGTTATTAAACAACAAAAAATATGACTAGAGGCTGGGACTTTACTGGATTTGCCTCCGCATCACTCGCCTACTATTCTTACTGTCTCAAACCCGTATGATTTTGTGGCTCCCGGCATGAGTATTAGGGAGACTAAATACGTTAATTTGCTCAAAAATATCTCAACTCTCATTGTACAGAAAGCATACCACAGAACTCCAGAAGATATAAATGCGTCTATTTTCAACTTCAATAAAGAAATTAAACGGGTTGCTCATTTGGCGACGTAAAACAAAGCTTAGGAAATTCACAAAGCGGTTAACACATCTTCGAGAATCCCAAAAATCGGCATCGGTTTAGATTCTACTCAAGACACAAAATATTAATTGCGCCGCGAGACTAAGAACCTTAATTGACTTGTTACGTTTAAACCATCATTACGAAATTCCACCGGTGATTGCGCGGGAAATGATACTTAGAAAGATGACTTGTTTTGACTTTAAAATTGTGTTGAAGCCGAATTTGTGCAATGATACGGCCTATTTGCCACGTACTTTTGGTGTACAGGTAATACACTTAACCTTCGAGTTAAGAATCCTGTCTGGTGTATTATATCTGTGCCAAATATAGAGAAAATAAGGTTTTTTGAAAGTAAATGCCTGAAAGCCTGGACTTCACAATACTGGTCCCCTCAAAGTGAATAACTAAAACAAATTTCTAATAATAAATTATACAATTGTGCAAATGTATTAAGATGCTCACTAAACACTGAAGATAATTCAATAATGGCTCCGTATTGTACAGATTTAAGATACTTAGCAATGTCTGGAAAAATATTTCGTTGCTCTTAAGGCATTTGTATATATTGACATTAAATATATGATGAAGGATGAAAATGGAATTCTAGTTTTTTACCATCATAATAGACATGCTAATGCTTGATTGTAATTTAAATCAAAAGGAGTACAAGCATCTCAAACAAAGATTTAAAACTAGTCCAAAGAACAATTTTCAGAAAAATTTTGTGGTTAACTAAATAAATTTACGCTCTGTTTTGTTTTTATTCCCTATTTTTGAATATGAAGGCAATGTTTTTTATTTTATGTCTTATTAAAAAATATTTTCATCGCAATAATTATAAACATATACAGTTTGTCAAAAAAATCTTTGTACAGATCAAAAAAATGTAAAATGTGATCTTCTTTCAAGAATTCCAACAACAAAATCTTTACATACTTTTTTATTTTTGCACACATTCTATAACTGTACTTGTTTACGACCATAAGGCGCCAATAGTTTTCTAATAGTCACACACATTACAATAATAACAACAATAAACGAACTTTACACAGTATAAAGGGTGTCAAAAAAATCTTTGCATATTGAATGAAGATAATAAAAAAAATGACAAAAAAAAATGCCGTTATTTCCCAAGAATGTTGTGCATTTTGGGTTTTTTACAAATGAGATGGAATCTGAAAGGGGTAAACAACGTTTTATTAATGAAGTGATCGTTTTCTATGTAACAGGTGTCCTTATATTGGAATACAAAAAATGCCAGGAATACGAGTTTCAAAAAATATTATACAATTGGTCTATTTCAACTACTACAAAGGCAAAACTGCCAAGTAAATCGCCGATATGTTCTCCTTGAACATCAGGACTGTATATAATATTATAAACCGTGCTGAAAAAGAAGGAGGACTAGACTTAAAAGGATTTACAGGCAGGCCAAAAAATGTGACGCAGCGAGTTGAAAGAAAAATTATTAGAATCGAGTATGGTAGCCCACAATCCAGAACGAGATGATTAGCTCTTCAAGTGCAAAAAGACTTTGGGTTACGTGTTTCGCAAGAAACCATCAGAAATGTTCTTCAAAAACACAAATATTCTTCAAGAGTGGCTAGGAAAAAACCCCTGCTGTCAGCACAAAATGTCGAAAAGAGATTAAGATTTGCCACCGAATACATTTCACTTCCTCCGGAGTACTTGGACTCTGTTATTTTTTCAGATGAGACGAAAATAATGCTTTATTATCATGACAGACCATAAAGAGTTTGGCGTAAGCCTCTGACAGCACTAGAAAATTAAAATCTTATTCCTACAGTAAAGTTTGGAAAACTGTCTGTAATGGTATGGGGCTGTATATCCAGCAAGGGAGTTGGTGTAATCAGGATTTTGGATGAAATAATGACTAAGGAAGTATATCTTGATATTTTAAAAATTGAGCTGACCGCCAGCATTAAGAAATTTGGTTTTATTGACCCGGTTAATCCGAATAAAATTAATTACAAGTACTATCAATATAATGATTCTAATCATAAATCTTATTTATGTAAGTCCAGGTTACTTTACAACTGCTCCAAAGTTATTGATACTCCTGCCCAAAGTCCTGATATTAACCCTATCGAAAATTTGTGGGTTCATCTAAAGCAAAAGGTAGGAAAAAGATCGCCCACAGATAAAAGCGAATTGATAAAGTTCATCAAAGAAGAATGAAAAAAATACCATTAGAATATGCCATTCCGAAGCTTATTCAATCCATGAGAAGGTGTCTACAATCGGTGATTGATGCTCAAGGTGGACACACAAAATATTAGCACTATAATTTAAAAAAATTGCATAAGTCTTAATATTTTGTCAAGTGTGCAAACATTTTTTTGACAGTATTAAAATTGGATTGTTTTAGTTTTTTAATATTTTACATTCGAATGTTTTTATTGTTATAAAAGTTTTTTATTTATTATATTAACAAAACATATGTTTATAAAATCCTGTTTGAAAAAAATGAAACAGTTGGTTATTTATATTAGAAATCAATGAATTTTTCGAAGTTTTTTATTTTTCTCTATGTGCAAAGATTTTTTTGACAAACTATATAAATTTATCATTATTATATCTTAAATGCAGAAAGCTCTTTACTTGCTAAAATCAATTTTTAATTATATAAATAATATTATAATTCTTGATTTAGGGGGACATTGTATATATAAAAAATTATTGTTAACTAGTCTGTACCATAGCATGTAAATTTAATATATAAATATAATATAATATATATATATGTATATATATAGCTATGAGGATCCTCTACATTTTCTATGCTATATTAAGTCTCAAATATTGTACTGAAGAGTGAAAGATTATACTTGTTAAAATTATACCTAAACCTGGCACAGAAATTACGAAAGCAGAGTAATATAGGCTTGTAAGTTTGTTGCCAACAGTGTCGAAACTTTTTGAAAATTTATCGACGTCTAAATAACCTCCAATGCTAAATACATCCTGGTGCATTTTGGAGCATCAATTGAGCTTTAGGAAAAACTGTTCTGAACACCTTTTCTGATAATACAGTGCACTCGGGAAAACGTTAACTAATTAAAACCGCGGGTGTTGACGTTTAACAAATTGTTGACGTTTATGAATGTAAAAATTTTTAATAAAAACATATTGATAGTGTGCTTTAAAACGGTTTTATTGACTATAAACTAAAACCAAACATAAACAAATCCAAAAAAGAAACAAAAAAGGCTTTCAGCCTAACTAAAACTAAAAGAACACATTTTAAATGAGATCATATTTTTAATTTCACATACTTATGCATCTAAAAACAATCTGTTATTTTTTCCCTTCTAATACGTGGAAGAGAGCTTTCTCTCGCTCACATCTTAATACATTTAAGTCATTTTGCCCAACATTCTCGCATTGAGTCCAATCCAAAGCCCGGTTAAATATTTCGACAGCTTCGTTTGGTTTTATTGTCTGCACATTTGTACTTGTATATAAACCTTTGTCATCATCATTGGTCACTTATAATACATATGTACATATGTACAGATTTCTTTTATACTCTACGTACTTATAAGGGGAATCACGAATTTCTGAAGTAATTTCATAAAATAAATTTGTGTGTTCATAAATATGTGTACTTTAACTGTTGCTAAATTAAAAATTTTCTTTTATTTAAAGTTGATGTTTTAGAGCTTAGTGGTTTGGTTGACGTTTTAGATTAGACAATGTAAAAAATTAAGGGTTGACGTTTTGGGATGTTGACATAAACGAGTGTTGACGTTTTCCCGAGTACACTGTATATAAAATAAGTTTGTATTCTTTTATACAGGTACTCTTTAAAATTAATAAATATTCTTTTTGAAACTTTGAATTTGACTTTCATATATTAAAAGAAACGTATCACTAAAGCCTCAAGAATTCAAAGAAAACTATTCATTTTGTTATTTCAAAGAATCTTATCTAAAGCAAAACTTTTAACTCACTTTAAAACTGCAAGTCGTTTTAAATAAGAAGGTAATTTGTAATCACTATATTCCGACTACAAAATAAACTAATAATTATCTACAAAAAAAACATTCCCTGTCATATTTTTGCAATTTTTTGTTAAAACATGGTTTCTCTCTATTATTTAAATGACATTAAACTTTATATAAATATGAGGCTAATATATAAATAACATTGATTATCACTACTACCAATTTTTTTATTTGAGTTTTTATATTTTATATACATAGTTCGTCATTGTCGACGGAAGGTTCCTTAAGTAAATTAGACCATTATTGGACTCTTCTTAGATTAGAATAATTATGCTGTTGTTTTAAAAGTTGTTGTTTAATATATGTCGATGTGCGGTAATTGTGTCGCCGACACTCAGACGGGAAAAGTTTTGAATCTGTTGACATTAGTATTATCATAATTGAATAAAATTGAGTTGTGCGGTTAATGGTGTTCACCATATTAGTGACTGCGTAAAGTTGAAGTTTATTATTATTACCAATATCAAGATTTTCTGTTACTGAATCTTTCTCTATCGCATATTTCGCAGGCGAGTCTACACAATTATTACCATTATTTTAAAACGTTTCTAATATTAAAAATATTTTAAAATTGCGTTGAAAATATTTAGCATTACAAAACCTTGTTTGACAAGTCTCCATATTTAATGATATCCGATAGGTTTGTTGAGAATAAATCTTTTAAAGTTATTTAGGAATATGCAGTAGCAAAACTTATAACGGTATCCAATTCCACTCCACTTTTGTTTTTTTATTCGTTGATTTTTAAATTTTATTAAAAAGCATCAGTAAGCGCTGTTTGCTTCTCTTTCTATTTAATTTTTTTACATTTATAAAAAAAAGTGAACAAATTTAGCGAGAAAAAATGCAACAGAATGTGTTAAAGGTAAAAGTAGGTAAACCAGAGAAATTAAAATAAAAATTTAATGAAAAATTTGCAAATTGTGAATTTTGAAATAGAAACATCTATCAGCAGAAAGCGAATTTGCCATTATAAGGGCTTTGGAAGAAGGCAAACCAATGAATGAAGTTGCTCATCAATTTATTATCAACAAATCAACGGTTTGTCGCATTTCATCTCGATATCGTCAAACAAATAATGTGGAAAGAAAGCCAGGAAGTGGTCGACCTCGTAAATCTACTGCCTGCCAAGACCCTCAAATGATAAAAATAGTAAAAGTTGACCCTCGGAAAACGGCAGTATGTGTTACTAATTATGCAAACGAGCAATTAGGGGTTTCTATTGGCGTCCACCGTCCACATAGTCAGAAACCGATTAAGAGAGGCAAATTTATTAGCTAGAAGACCAGCCAAGAAGCTATTTATAAGTTAATAAGAAAAAACGGCTTGACTTTGCTGTATGGTATCTGCATTGGTCAGAAGAGCAGTAGGCCAAAGTTTTTTGGAGCGACGAATCAAAGTTTAACTCTGATGGGTTAAATTACATTCGTCGGTCCCCAAAACAAAGATATTCACCCAAATATCAGTTGCCAACTGTTAACCATGGGGTGCTGAGTAATGGTAAATAAGATAAGACACGGTGTTGAACATAATATGGCATCGAGTTGCATTTTTTTCTCGCTACTGTATATCTTTAAATAGGGTTATGGATGGAACTTTAACATTAACACTCTTAGTATCTGAATTTTTTATTAATACAATTAGATATAATATTCTAATTGTTTCGACCTAGAGTCGCAGATGTGAACTTAAACTGATGAAGTAATATATATTTTTTGTTATTGATTGTTCTAAGAGTTTCAAATATTATAGTTTAGTTAATTAAAATTTTGTTTATTGTGAGTCCAATGTAAAGTTATGATTTTTTTCCAGGCTAATGTGGATATGAATAATAAGAAAATGGGTACTCGCGAATTATTCTTGTGGGGCATGTCATCGTCTATTCCTTCATCGACGCCATCAAATCAGTTTGCTGCACTGTCCGTGGATTCAAATAAAAGCTCTGATCGAGATAGAGATCGGGACCGTAGTGGCCCACGCAATAAAGGATCGTATAATAAGGGATCTATCGAACGAGACCGTTACGATCATGATCGTAAGATTTAGAAATGTTTATTATACCGAACAACAAGCAATATAATTGTTATTCTTTCTATTAGGATTACTTTCTCGAACTGGTTCTTCACAAGCATCACGAGAAAATTCTTCATCTCGTAGTACTCCAGGTGTCCGGAGTATGGGTGGTAATTCGTCTAATATGCAAAAGTCTGCTAGTCATTCTAAATATCAGCAACCAATGTCGTCTTTATCTGCATCTAGAATGACAGGGAAAATGTCAGCCAATAATGGTGCAGCTAGTTCAAATTTATATCGTGATCCTCAACAACAGCACCAGTCCTATTTTTCTAGTTCTACTTCAAATACAACACACCCTCATTTTAATCCAGCCGGAACTGACACTTCTCAGCATTCATCTGGTCCTCCACCAGCAGTTTTTGAAGAACCGACTACTTCAGATTACAAAGTCATAAAAGCCGTTGTTATGGAAATGGTTGAAAACGCTGCGAATTCTAAGTGCATAGATGCTACGACGGTTTCCTGCTTAAATAAAGTTAAGGAAAATCTACGATCTGGTCTACTTTACTATATTTTTACAGACTACTTGCATTTAGCGGATGTTGGCCCGATGTGGAGGCGCCATTTGGCTAATGTTGTAGCATATTTAATTGAAAAGAAATACATTTCCGTCGAACATTTTCGCTTGGCGTACAAACACTTCGCCAAATTGGCCAGCGATTTGATGGTCGATATTCCCGAGTTATGGTTGTATATATTCGAATTTACTGGTAAGTAAAGCAACAACTGCTGATGTAAAAGATATACTAAAAAAAACAAATTCAATGCTTTGCAGGTCCTTTAATTGTTAAAAAGATAATTTCGGTTACCGATTTATGGAATTCTCAATTACGTAATAGCGACTCCCCTGCTTTTAGTAAAAAATTTCTTAAAACTTTTATACAGTATTGTACGAGAGAAGTGGGTCCAAGCTTCACTCGTGCAATGTGGAAGAAAAATCATATAAAGTGGACAGATTTCATGGATGAAAACGAAATTTCCAATTTTATTGAAACGAATGTAACTATTTTCTATTTAAAGAAGTTATCTGTTTAATATGTTAACCTTTTTTATTTAACAGAAATTTGAATATGTCGAAAACGAAAATTGTCATCCAGAAATCGAAAGTAAAGAATCTAAAGAAAAACGAAATAAGCGAGTCGTGGAACATGTGGAACAATTGCTGAAAGAAGGCTCCAATGCTGACAATGTTATAGATTATATTAATGTAACTACAATTATATTTTTTAAATTATATGCATTTAATAAGTTAAATTCTTTATTCTTTAGGGCAACATCGTCGATGTGGATAAAACTTTTATCAAAAGTTTGACTACAACATTAACCAGTTTTGCTATTAAAGATTCCAATAATTATAGCTTAGATTTACCGTGCTTTCGCAAAATCTGTATACCAGTCCTTCTGCGTTATTTAGACAATAAAGAAGATTTAGAACTAGAATGTTTATATGCCATACAACTATTAGTTCATAGTCTAGAGCATCCAAGAGGTATTACTTATTCATTTATTTTAACAGAAAATTTTAATTTAGTGCTTGTTTTTTGACGGGTCTAAAGCGTATTTCACAGATTTTTTTAAATATTTTTAATAGCTAGTTATGTATGTTTTTAAGTATTATCTAGTAAAGGATTGGTTGTTTCATCTTAACAACTATAGTTAATTATTTTCAAATTTAAGAATTGTGTGAAACAATGTAATATTACACAATGATAAAAATCTATAATCCCGAATATGGAGCATACATTTATATTCTAAAATCTTGAATACATTTATAATTTATTTAGTTTTAACTCAAAAATCTTTTAATCACAATTGTAGGTCTGTTGGGAGCTATTTTCGGTGAACTTAATGACGGAGATGTCATTCCACAAGAAACTTTTATAGCGTGGCGCGATTCAAAGGACCAATCAGCTGGGAAGGGTAAATTATTAAAGATGTGTGATAGAAAATTTGATCTTGATTCTGTTACAGAGTCAAGATTTAATTTTCTGTTGTATATATAGATTTTATATATGTATATACCTAATTCTAACACTATTAAAATAAATACTAACTTAATATTAACACTTCAAAATATCTCGAAATAATTACTTGTAATTTTTTTATACAACAGAAATAATCCTTTTAATATATTTTAATTTCAGGTGTAGCTGTCAAAGCTCTTAACCCATTCTTTAATCAAGTTATTAATGGCGAAACTAGTGACGATAACTAAATTATCCATAAACATCACCTGCAATATTTGGAAATTTCGCTGTGCAGGGAAATATTAATACACCTACTATTTAGCCCAAAAAATTACTATAAAGGTAGTGGACCATCATCCATTTTTAAGCAAGAATTATATTCAAAACAACTTAAAACTGAAGAGACAAAAGTTTTCAAATAAAACATTTTTGTGTTTAAAATTGTCATATGGTAATTTGATGATTTAATTAAAAATAATACTATAATTATAATTGTTTAATTTTATGATACTATTATTATTTTTATTATTATTGTAAAAGTGAAATTGTATGAAATGAATATATTACGTATAAATATTAACAAAAATAATAACTTCTAGGCCGTACACTAAACTCATTATTTTGTGCATAATTATAAATTAATATATTGCAGAGGAAAGTTCAATTTTGTTGTAATAATATAAAATTATTATTTTTTTTATTGGTATAACTACAATTTTTAAATGAAAACAAACAGTTTATTTATATGGTACCCTAACACATTAAATAACATTTGTGTTAATTATAATTTATACAGAAATTTATAACTGAAAACGCAGACCTAATCAGAACAGAACATAAAAATTTTTTAAAGAAAAAAAATTTAAAATAGTAAAATCATACATAATGCTATCATATATATATATATATGTCTCCAAGAGATTATCAGTATATGTATATGTTAAATTTAAGCCGTTGCTCTTGTAAAAACAATAAAAACCAAAATGAAAAACACTACACAACTTAGTTATAAATAAAAAGTTTTTAAAGCTATACAAAAACAAACAAAAAAAGGAAAAACTGAAAACTCACACTTTATTATTTCTAACTTATTGAAACACCTGTCGTAAGTGCTGTTTATCACATCAGGAAGCGATCTTCAAGTTTATTATGTCTGTACATAATGCCTTCTAAACCGCAGTGTGACTTTTATAATGGTAATAATCTTTTATGCTTTTAAATGTGTTATCCAACTACAGTAGCAATAATTTCACAACAAAACGCATAGTCAAATCATCAATGATCGCAGAAGCTTTAAAACCAGTCAATCGATAATTGTTGTTTAGGTAAAATTATATTGCCAATTATATTATATATATTAAAATTATCACAAGTACTTTCTCTGTACACATAAAATAATTATTTGAGCCCAAAGAATCCATCTATACTTACGAGTTTTTTTTTTTTTTTTTTTTTTTTTTTTTTTTTTTTGAAACTTTGTAGGTGCTACCAGCACTCATTTTTTAATTGTTATATCGTTATAACTTCAGGAAGGACATTGAAAATTATGCAATCAAAATGTTAATCAAATACAAAGAATATTTAAAATCCTAAAAAGGTGAAATAGGTGCGGTTGTAATGAGGCGCATCACTGAATTCACTCTTTCAATTTATCACCTAGAGATTCATTGATCCACACACATTTTTCCCTCTAAAGATATCCTTCTCAAGTTTGCAGTCCTTGAGACTTACTACTTCGTCAACAAATCGACTGCCTAGCCATTTAAACTTACTTGCAGACACAGTTAGCTCTGCTCCTTGATATGACCTACAAAAATCACAAATGTTCCGTTAGGCCATCCCTAACAGGCTACTCATGCTAAGAATTAGTTTCGTTCCTATAAAATTGAGCTATGGCCATAATATCCACTCAGCTTCTGTACTTTTCCTCAATAAATTCAAATGAGAAGCCAGCATAATCTAATATCAGAAGTGACCTGAAAACATGTCCCAGCAAAGCCTTTAGTGTTGCCTGATTATCTATATAAATTTTAATTTTTGAGTTCTTCGGTATATGTTTTTTGAATTCCAAGCATTGATCTCAGAAATAAAGGAATTCATAGTACCCGTTTTCATCCTGGGTCCGTCAGTGAAAGTAACCCAGCTATCGAAGAGTTTATCCGAAACTATTTAGAATTCATTCATTGACCGCAAGTAACCATAAGAGCGGCGACAAAACTTATGGTGTTCTCCATGTTACCAGTTTCCCACCCCGTAACTCAACTGCTAAGCATCCGACTCATCCAGTCTACTAAAAGGGGTTGAACACCCAAGAATTCCAGTGCCTCCTTTATCCCTTATATGTCAATATTGTTAAAAGCTCCTTCGATATCCAAGAACTATGCTCATATTGCCTATACTGCAGGACCTTTTCTATATAACCAACAACATCAATAGATTTGCTTATAAGGCAGGCGTGTTGAGATCCACTTAAGATTCGTGTATCAATTGTGTTCGTAAGATGAAAGTCAATCAGTCTCTCGAATGTCTTCACAAGAAAATACGATAAGCCAGAAATCCTTGGGTTTTGAGTGGAAGGTTTTTTTTCCGATTTCTGAATGAAAACCACCCTGGACTCTACAACCTAAGTGTGTGCCATTTAAGCAGGCACTGTGAAAATATTGTCCAATAACTATAATACACTGTTCTGTTCATGACCCGAAAAACTCTATCCGGACGGCATGTTGTATACGGCTCGAATATGTCTACCATTTACTAGTTTTGATTCACCACTACATCCAACTGTGAGTAGAAAGTCGCATTCAACAATTTGTTTCGGGTTTCTGGGCCCGACTCCGTCCACGAACCATCAACCCGCTGTATATATATCCCGGTACAACAGTGATTTCTTAGTCGTATTGAACAACTTCCTAACTCGATATTTCCGCACTAAGTTGGTAAACGAACTCGAAACTATCGAGTAGAGAGCGAGTAACCTTTTCGGTTACGTCGTCCAATTCTTTTAGAGATTTAGACCACTCCACGCATTCAATATTGCTCCTACCCCTAGATTTTCTAAAACAGTTTTAATCTGTCGCCCCAAAGTTTCTTTAAGGTTTTCTTGCTGACCTGGTAAAGTCAATAGAGAACTCCTACTGTGATTATTCGTCAACGTCACATCTATTTCTGTGCTCCTATTCTCAACCGCAAACGTTGCCTCTTGTATTCATGTTTCTGTTTCCCCATTGGCCATGATATGCATTAACGTCACAGCCGAGTATTAAGTCCATGTTGTTCCGACTTGCGTACCCGAGAAGCTTCCGGACATTCCCTTTGGGAGGATCATCAGCTTCAATCGGCATGTAGAATGATGCAAGGCTCGTTTGCCTTGATGATAAAATATAATATAAAAAAAAGAAAATGGAAGTTATCCAAGTACTTCACAAGGATACATACATAATTGGTCATTACAACCCTGCAGTCAGGATTACGACCTAGTTTCTCACACCACTTATGTTGTGTGTGTTAATTTTATACATGAGTGGCGGGACCTACAGTTTAAAGTTGACTCCGAACGACAGATTTTTGAGAAACTTTTCATGGCAATTTTATTTACTCAGAGTTTTTGCAAGAAATCTGCTGAGAGGAAGTCGCCGAAAAAATACTTTTTGTATTTTATTTTGATGTCTGGCCTGGGGCTCGAACCCTGGCTTTTCGTCTAATAAGCCAACACACTACCTACTAGACCACGGCGACTATAAGTTCACAAGGATAAGACTACATATTTACTTCAGCTTATCAAGGTGGTTCAACAAGACGAGCGTTAAATCAAACAAATTGAATGATTGTAGTGAAGTGAAGTTTATTATTATTAGTTACTCTATTTATAATAAAAATAATACAATAAAAAAATACAAAAAAAAATTTGCTTACTACAGTCAAACTCGGTTATAACGAACACCGTTGGACCAGACAAAATAGTTCTTTATAGGCAAAGTTCGTAATAAACGGGGTGAAGTCATAGAAGAAAATATAAAATACAAATAATTTTTTTCATTTATTAAAAACAAGAAATATTTTTTTATTGAAAACCAAAAATATGTACTTCAGTGAAAAATTTAATAAAATAGTATTAAAAAACAAAATAAAACTAAATAACAAAAATAACTTCAAAAAACTATAGTTAACTATAAACATTTATGTATATTTACATATAAAAGTCTGTTATTTTTCTTTGTATAGCAGCATTGATAATTTCTGTTGATATACATTTTTCCAAGGCATATAAAGGGTCATTTGCTTTTTCTACATAAGGCTTTGATTGAACATATTTTTTTATTTTTTGCAGAAAAATATGCACGTTTTCAATTTTAGGTATTTGATCCTCTATTTCCATCTCATCTTCATCGCTCAAATTATCATTAGATGGAGGCTTTACAATTTAAAAAATTTCAATATCAGAAAGGGTCGCCGACGTTAAAGTATTTTCATCTATATTTATATATTCTAAAGACAGCTCTTCTGCATTTGTTTGTTCCCACAGTGTTGATAATGCCATTTCATTCACATTGTCATCCAAAAGCAGAAAATCTTGCTCAAAACCACAATGACGAAAACAATTGCCAATAGTACTTTGGCTCACATTTTTCCAAGCTTTTTTTTAACATAAACAACGCTTCTAAAACATTAACATTTAATTTTTGTTTCATTTCAATTGCGGTAAGATATTTTGTTAAAATTATTTTCCTGTAGTGATGCTTCAGATTTTTAATAATGCCTTGATAGCATGGCTGCAATACACTTGTAGTATTCGGCGGCAAAAATAAAAGTTCAATATTTTCTAAGTTCACAGATAGATGCGCAGTGCAGTTATCAAGAATTAAAGCAATTTTTTTATTTTGTTTTTGAAAATACTGATCCATATTCTTTAACCAGTTCAAAAATAATTCTGATGTCATCCAAGCGTTTTTGTTTGCTCCATATTGCAAACGAAGTTCATAAACATTTTTAAAACATTGCGGCTTTTTAAATTTTCCGATCACAAATAATGGAAGTTTGTCGGAGCCATCTGCGTTACATCCAAGTAAAACGGTTAGCCTCTCTTTTGAAGTTTTTGCACCAAAGCATTAATCCCCTTTAAATGCTAGTGTTTTATCGGGCAAACACCTATAAAATAAGCCAAATCCATCACAATTATAAATGTAACATTGCGTATTTTCTCAAAAGGGGAGGTAGTATTTTGTTTGTCCAATTTGCTGTGACTTCTGGTTCGACACTATTAGACTCTCCACATATTTTTTTGAAAACAATTTCATTTCTAGTTTTAAAGCGGTCTAACCAGCCATTTGTTGCCGTAAACTTGATGTTAACATCTTTTGCTAATTTGTTGGCTTTCTCCATCATTAAACTTCCACAAACGGGTGTATTTTCGGCACGTACCTGTTGAAACCATATCAACAAAGCCCGCTCCACCGCTTCATATTTTGAACTTCGTATTTTTTTGTTGTCGACTTTTGATTTTTTTTTATAAAAATTCTCAATTTTTGTCCTGTTTTTTAAAATTGTTGAAAGTATTGTTTTTGCCATATTATATTCTTTGCATATGTCTTTATTTGATTTCCGTTTCTCATATATTTCACTTAATATTTTAATTTTTTGAAGCACGGACAGCGATTTTTTCTTATTTTTAGACATTTTCAAATTATTTAGCAACTGACGTTTTAATTCTTTTTATCTATCAGCTGATTAAAGATGTTGAGTTATAATTTAATGCTGCCATATTAAATAAAAATAAAGACTATTGCCACACTTCAAAGTTATTTCTGAGGGTTCGTTATAAAAAGGCAAAGTGTATGAAATTTAATTATTGGGACCATTTAAAGTAGTTCCTTTTAACCGAGAATTCGTTATAAACGAGTTCGTAATAAACGATGTTTTTTGTATGAAAATTGTTATTAAAATGTTTGGGACTTGAAAATTTGTACGTAATAACTAAGAATTCGTTATAACCGAGTTCGTTATAAACGAGTTTGACTGTACTAATATTTACTAAAAATGCAAAAAATTAAAAAACATTCCCACAGTTTGCTCAATACAAAACGCATATTGAATTTCATACTGTCTGGCGCGTGTAGACAAAAATATTTGATACACTTGCTGACGTATGAATTCTCACGCTTTGCTTGACCAAATTGTGGGAACAAGAAATATTGAAATATTATTTTAATTCAATTTGAAAAGAATGAAAGAATTAACATATGGCGGCCCCCAGCGGATCACGAATTTTAGTAGGTTAGCATTAATATCAGGCAATTTATATTTCACTAAATTGTAGTATCAAGCTACTGTGTCTAAAGAGATACTCCAGGTTGACCTCGGCGCAGGCTCTGGTGCTCCAGGGGTAGACTTAGTTCTTCCCTTCAGTAATGTTTTTATAAGAAGGATAATGATTATTGTTAAAATGAGAGCAAGCCCAGTATAACTGACCGACAAACCGTGTGCTTTATTATCGGCTATTGTTGTTGGTATATCGTGTAGCTGCGCTTTGACTTCTTCCTGCAATCGGTGTATGTCCTCAATACTCGAAAGGTATAGTAAGGGTTGTGTCAACTTATTTTCGTTCTGGCGTAATTTGGAGAATGACATCCCGTTGCTTGTATGGGATTGGTGCAGACTTGTTGTGATAGTTTGGTGCCCTTGAATCGTGATCATATTGTTTTTTATGGTGCATCCTGCTGGTATTGTGAGTACCCCAGTCCCTTGCAAAAAATTGTAACTACTTTTTCCTTTGCACACTGTACTTAATTTGAGTTGTTGTTTTTTTGCCACCAGCCACTGATTCTTTTTATATAATTGGTAGCACATCTTGTTATTGGTCATCAACTCTATATTGCAACTTGGGTCAGATTCATTGTTAAATAAGTGTATTTCGCAGCATTGGTGCACCTTTTGAGTATATTGCTTGGGTATATGAGCATAAGAATGTGTGGCTATTGCATTCAAGGATTTTCGTATTATCCATGGCAAAATATTCATCACGGTGAGCCATCATTTGTGTGGTCGGTAGAATGGCTATTAATGTATTATTTACGAGCTGTGGGACTGGAGTAAGGTAAATAGATCATATTCATTTTGATGCGTCAAGGGGACAAGCGCAGTATGCAAATAATGTGCTGGTTTGAAATGGATGCATGAGCTGTCACTATGTTATACAGATGAATGATATCCACCACTGGTAGTGTTACATCTGCTTTAGATTTGTCTTTATATTGTCAACTTCAGTAGAAAATTGGTGTGGAGTCAACATTACGGGGCTGATTCGACCATGATAAGTATCCGCTAATAAATTAATCATAGACGTGTGCATTCGTTGTAAATTGTATGCTATGATAAACAACTGCATGCTGAGGGACAAAATTAGTTGCGATTGGTGGTTGATATCAATGTTTTCAAAATTGGCTTGAGTGCGGGCTTCGGTCTGCTTCATAAGATTAAGGGTAGAGTCGAGAAATGACGTTTGGTTCCGCAGAAAACCTTGCAAGTGGGCCTCATTCGTTTTTATGGTGTTAATGGTGTCGGTCATTTGGTCAGCATATTTTGAATCAAGTACCCCTAATAAGGAATTCGCCAAATTGCCGACGATATCTATTGCCCCGCGTTTTATCCGTTTTGCGAAATTGTTTAAACCGGCCTCCATTTCGTCCTTGATATTGTGAAAATGGTTAATTAATCCGGTACATTGAGTGGTGAGGTGCGAATGGTTGCAGGCTTCCACCAAAGCATATGTTCCGTTAACCAAAAGCTGCAATTCATTATAGAATGGTGCCAATTCAAAGTATATATGAAGTTTCCATTCTGATATTATCGGCTTGATTTGACCAATATGTTCAAAATGTAACCCAGGATTACTAGTGATTTGCGTGTAAGTAACCTAAGAACACATTACCAATGGAACGAACAATGCTAAGAGCATTAGCATGCTTGTAGTGGTCAAATTGGAGCGTTTTGGAGGATGCAGATTTTTATCTTTGTCGTTGGATGCCCTGCTTCTTTTGACGAGTGGCAGTATATCTGGGTTTTTATTTTCGATATTAGTTATTGATGGTTCCAAAGGAAGCGGAGCTTAATGACACCGGTAGATGTTTTAATAGCAGCTGTCCTAACGAATCCATCTGGCCCCGGGTATGTTTCGATTACTTTACCGAGCCGCCATGTCATGATAGGTGACGGATTATCTTTGATTACGACTATGGTGCCAAGTGGCAAATTTTGAGGCTTGGTTTGCCACTTATTCCGCTGTTGAAGTTCATTAAAGTATTCCATCGACCATCGATTCCAGAAGTCGCCGTGGTCTAGTAGGTAGTGTGTTGGCTTATTAGACGAAAAGCCAGGGTTCGAGCCCCAGGTCAGACATCGAAATAAAATATAAAAAGTGTTTCTTCGGCGACTTCTTCTCAGCAGATTTCTGGCAAAAACTCTGAGAGTAAATAAAAGTGGCATGAAAAGTTTCTCAAAAATCTGTCGTTCGGAGTCGACTTTAAACTGTAGGTCCCGCCCTTCATGTATAAAATTAACACACACAACATAAGTGGTGTGAGAAACTAGGTCGTAATCCTGACTGAAGGGTTGTAATGACCAATTATGTATGTATCGATTTCAGAATTGATGTTTTATTCGAGAAACCAATTCCATCGCTTTACTAAAGAGGTTGATGCTGATTGTGCTGTTGCATCAACTTGAGCTGTCAAAGGTTCTCCAATTAAGAAGTGGGCCGTGGTTAATGCCGCCTCATCACTGGGATCACTCGACAATGGTGCAATTGGTTTCGAATTGAGGATCGCTTCAACCTCTATAACTACGGTTTCCATTTCCTCATAGGTCAAGGATGCGTTTTCGATTTCTTTAACCAGAAGCCTTTTGGCGGACTTGACTGCGGCTTCCCATAGTCCACTGAAGTGCGGGGAACGCGGAGGAATGAAATGGAAATTAATGTTTCTATCCGCGCTTTCTCGTTGAATTTTTTCTTGAACTGGTGTAGAAAATAAGGCAGTTGACAATTCCGCTAGTTGATTGCGAGCTTCCACAAAGTTTGTTGCGTTGTCGCAATAAAGATTCTGACAGTGACCACTACGACTTATAAACATTTTAAGTGCCCCAATGAAAGCATTGGTTGTAAGGTCTGTTACTAGTTCTAAATTTAAAGTGAACCCATATCGGGCCACAATAATCCACTCCTGCATTGGGTGTTGCTGGAGTCGCCCTTGTTTTAGGCAAATTTCTCATTATTTGCTGAAGAAGTTTCTGATTTTGTTTTTGCGCAGAATACACATCGATGAACAGTTTCTCGTGCTAAATGTTTACCTTTGATGGACCAAAAGCGTTGTCTTACGGTTGCAAGCAGTGCTGTAGGACCACAAAGTTTGTTTTTCTTGTGTATTGACTCGAATATTAGTCTGCTAATTATGTCGTTATATGGCAAGAGCATTGGGTGTTTTGCATCAAACGTAGATGCTTCTAATCTCCCTCCGACTCTTAAGATATTATTTGTATCCAAAAATGGTGCTAGGTTTTTAATTTGACTTCATGCTTTGAGTTCTTTTTGCCTTTGCAATTGTTGAATATCTTTCTTGAAGTTCGACTGCTGTGTAGTTCGAACAGTGATGGCCAGCGCATCGTGAAGCTCGGAAGGTGTAAGAGTTGAAAGGGTTTGTCGGTCTGCCTTGCTAGTTTTAGCGTTTTTTATGAATCTTAAAACATATCCCATGATTCGTTGAAGCGTTTTAAATGAATTTCGGTGGTTTATGCTATGCAACAGGTTTCCACTCGACTGATACCAGCAAACTTTTAGGTTGACAAAAAGTTGGAGGCCAATGCTTTTCGTTTCCATGAAGGAAAAACGAACCATACATCCATTGCGGTGCTTGTTGTAATTGTTGAGGTTCTAGTCCTCTATATATTATTATCTTTGGAACTTACATGTCGCCATTGTTCGGGTGCTGTATTTTCTTGAATTGAAGCTATTCGATTTGTCACAAATGTATGGAAAGAGCATGATCTGGAGTTTATCCATGTTAACACGATTTTTGAGTCAGTCCAAAAGAACGTAGGTGCGGTATTCATGTCCAAATCTTGTTTAACTCTTGCAGCTAAGGTAGCTCCTAACTGAGCAGCACATAACTCCAGCCTTGGAAGGGTTTGGTGTTTAAGTGGAGCTATACGTGATTTTGCACACAACAAGTATACAATTATAGTTTTATTAGGTAGAATCATTCTGATATAAACTGCAGCTCCATATGCCTTCTCTGATGCATCTGTAAAGACGTGAAGTTGGGTGTTGTTGGAAATTTCACCCCAGAAACCATGGCGATGAACTTGAAAGCTTTCGAGTTCTTTAAGATTACTTCGAAAGTTTCGCCAGCGAGAATCGAATTCCGAAGGAACAGCTTCGTCCCAAGAGAGGTTCAAGGACCATAACTCCTGGACAAACATTTTGGCCCTGACGACTACAGGTGATAAGCGACCCAACGGATCAAAAATTCGTGCTAAATCTGAGGTGACTGTTTTTTCAGTTACAGCATTGATTGGTTAGATGTTGACTTTAATCTTAAGTTGGTCACATTTGGGTAGTCAAGCTAAGCCTAATGTTTTTGTGTACTCAGTCTTATCCGTAGAGAAGTCGAGGCTAACTTCTTGATCAGTTTCGGGGATGTTACTGAGTAGTTGAGTATGGTTAGCGCACCATTTTCGTAAATTGAATCCGTATTCTGCCATGACTTGCTGGAGTTGCCGCTGAGTTTCTAGAGCTATGGTTAAGCTGTCGGCTCCACCTAGCCCATCGTCAACATAAAAATTATTTTCCAAAAAGCTGCTAATGGATAATGTATCTTGTCATGGCTTATTTCCTTCAAACATCTTATTGCCAGGTATGGCGCTGGTCTGGTTCCATATGTAACGGTGTTCAATTTGAAATAGCTTTTTGGTTCAGTGACATTATTTCGCCATAGGATTATCTGATATTGCCTGTCTTTAGGATGGATCCATATTTGACGGTACATCTTTTCTATATCGGTAGTAAACACGAAACGCGGTAGCCGAAATCGCAGCAAAATAGTGAACAGCTCACTCTGAAGTGATGTCCCGATGTGCAAAATATCGTTCAACGACTTTCCAGATGATATTTTCGATAAAGCGTCGAATACCACTCGAAGTTTGGTGGTGCTGCTTTCAGGTCGAAGTACGCAGTGATGAGGAATAAAGTATTTACTCCCTTCTACCTTCTCTATAGCGATTTTGGTCATATGTCCTAAAGCTTCATATTCCTTCATAAATTGTGCATATTGTTCTTTCAATGAAGGATCTTTTGATAGTCTGCGTTCCAACGAGAGAAATCGGTTGAACGCGATGCTGTGTGAGTCTCCCAGGGCAGATGTTTCCGCACAGAATGGAAGCCGCACGATGAATCTTCCGTCTTTTTCACGTGTGGTGTGTTGATTGAAGTGTGCTTCACATTGTGCATCATAATTGTTGTTGCGTGCTTTGAATCTCCTCCAACTTCCAGAATCGTTCAATAGCGATATCCATTTTATCATCTTCAGTGAAGACCCCGCATGTTGCAACTGACAATTGTTGACCAGATACCCTACCTGACACTATCCAGCTTAAGGTTGTATTTTGCAGCACTGGAAGGTTGTCAGCCAATTTAATTTGCCCAATAGCGAGCAATTGATGGTAATATTCCGCCCCTAATACGATATCAATTTTGTCTGGACGGTTGAAGGATGGGTCAGCCAAAGTTACATTGCTGGGAATTGACCACTTATCAATATGAAGAGGTTGAGCAGGCTGAGGAGCAATTATTTGCCAAATACCTCTAAATGCGCTGAAAATTTGTTGAGTCGGGATTGGATGATAACACTGACTCGGTGTTGAACCTTAGTTCGGTTTTTTCCAACACCATTGATTGATATGGATGTAGCCCTTGCTAGGAGTCCTAACCGTGCAACTAATCGTTCGGTTATTAGGTTGACTTGTGATCCTGAGTCCAGGATTGCTCTGCATTCGGTTTCCAAACCGTTAGCCTTAACCTTTAACAACGCTGTTCCTAAAAGGACATAGGATTTTTTGTGTGCATAACTAACTGCTATATCTTTACCCTTTAAGAATGGGGTGATAACAAGGGATGTCGCTTGTTCCACTGAAGTGTCGCGATCTTCTTTGTTTAAAGAAGTCGATTTGTTGGATGTACTTGGTTTTGTGCGCATTTGTGACGTTTGTTCCAAATGTGGTGTATTTTTTCACACTTTTGGCAGCGGCCTAAAATGGTACATCTTTTGGATGAGTGATTACTATTGAAACTATTTTTGTAGGGCTGAGTAGTATAAAGTCCTTGCAGCGATATAACGGATGAGAATCTCGCTTACACATGAAGCATCTGGCAAACTCATGTGTTGCAAGTGCGCAGGTTTTGTTATTGTTACATCCCATTGCCTCAAGAGTATGGAAATAGTTCTCGAGGAAAGTGAGGAATTGGTTGATTGATTGTAACTCTTTGGGGTTAGAGATAGATTGTTCATACTGAGTATGAACGGTTTTGTCTAGTTTTTTGACTATTGACTTCGTAATAGGCTGGGGTTTTACGGCTGTTGGAATCCTTGCTAAAATTTCGTATTAAGGTGGCAATATTTTCTCCAGTCTCTTTAAGCTGGAGCAGGAGCTTTGATGATTGCTCCATTTTTCTTTTTTATAGTCCTGTCACGGTCGCCAAATGTTCCTTTTAAGGCTCGTTTGGTTTGATGCTAAAATATAATATAAAAAAGAAAATGGAAGTTATCCAAGTACTTCACAAGGATAAGAGTATTTACTTTAGCTTATCAAGGTGGTTCACCAAGACGAGCGCGAAATTAAACAAATTGAATGATTGTAGTGAAGTGAAGTTTATTATTATTAGTTACTCTATTTATAATAAAAATAATACAATAAAAAAATTACAAACAAAATTTGCTTACTACTAATATTTACTAAAAATGCAAAAAATTAAAAAACATATTCCCACAGTTTGTTCAATACAAAACGCATATTGAATTTCATACTGTCTGGCGCGTGTAGACAAAAATATTTGATACACTTGCTGACGTATGAATTCTCACGCTTTGCTTGACCAAATTGTGGGAACAAGAAATATTGAAATATTATTTTAATTCAATTTGAGATTCTTTTATTTTGTAGCCTAAATAAAATTTTGTAGCCAAAATAAAAGAATCCTAAAGATCCGTTATGTCGCCATCCGTTATATCGCCATCACTAAAAAATGGAAGATATATGGCAATAAATCTGATGTTACAAATTATAGGGGCATTGCAAAACTGAGTGCTATTCCAAAAATGTTCGAGATTGCCGATTTTTTGGTTCATCATACTTCATCGTCATTATCACCTTATCAACATGGTTTCCGAAAGGGCTGTTCAACAACAACTAATGTGCTTCAGTTAACATCCATGCTAAATGCGACCTTTTCTCAACGGAAGCAAACTGATGTAATTTTTACGGATTTTAGTAAGGCGTTCGATAAAGTGAATCACAAACTCCTGTTAACTAAATTGGATTTAATGGGTGTAGATCATAGAAGTTTAAGATGGCTAGAGTCATATTTGACTGGTAGATAGCAGACTGTATGTGTGAACAATAGCTCATATAAATATATTTATGTGCTATCTGGTGTTCCTCAAGGCAGCCATCTTGGTCCACTTCTTTTTTCGCTGTTTATAAACGATCTTCCCAACATAATTAATTTTGCCAATATCTTGATGTATGCTGACGATATAAAAGTTTTTCTCTCCTTTAATAATTTCATCGAGCATATTTATATTCAAAGTGATCTTAACAATTTCTTTTTGTGGTGCGAGTACAACACGATGGAGTTGAATATTAAAAAATGCAAATGTATGCGGTTCTCAAGAAATAATTTTATTGCGGTTAATTACTTGCTTGGAGGTCATCAACTGGAAATAGTGGACTCTTTTATTGATCTTGGGATCCTCTTAGACACAAAATTAAACTTTAATGATCATATCACTGACTGTAAATAAGGCAAGAAGCACTCTTGGTTTCATAAAACGTTGGGCAAAGGAATTTACTGATCCATTTTGGAGTATGGATCCATCGTATGCGATCCTCACTATAATGTTTACAGCGAACATATCGAATCTGTTCAGAAACAGTTTCTACTCTTCTGCTTGCGTGGCCTTGGATGGAATTACTTGGATATGCCTTCATATACTAGCAGACTGGCTTTAATAAAACTGCCCACCCTTAAGAGTCGTCGAACAATGTTAAATATATCCTTCATGATTAACCTGATCAATGGTAATATTTGCTGTGAATTTCTGTTAAGATCTGTTAAATTCAATGTTCCTCGTCGTAATTTCCGCGCTTATAATCTTATTTATATTCACTCCTGCAGAACTAATTATGCTGTTACTGATCCGTTAACTAGAATTTGCCGTCAATTTAATTATTTGTCAGACTTTGTTGACGTTTCTTTAAATTCTTACGTTATAAAATGGAACTTTATTGTTTTTCTCAATTCTTAACTTTTCATATTTTTATTGTAACTATGTATTACTTGTATTTTTGAAGAAACTGATTGTAATCCTATTTAATTTTATTCGATTTGTGTTATTAGTCCATTGACTTAAATAAATAAATAAATAAATTAAGTTCTTTTTTACAAGATACACGTTCTCACCTTGTTCTTACCCGACAGGACGAACAGCGTGTATCCTTTAACCGCTAAACTGCAAACCTTGTTTCTATTGATCCAGGGTTCTTGGGTGATTTTTTTGTTGTAATTTGGTGAGTTAAGTTGTTCGTTCGATTGAGGCCACCTGACAATGGTGCAGGTCCTGATAGACTTCGCTAAATGGAATCTAATTTTACCAAGCCCGAACTCAACAACTCCCTCCACTCTATCCATTACCGGTGGAGATTTTAGATCCACAGCGAATATAAAATCTCTTCCTTCCTTTTCGCTAGACGCCAGTGAATATATGACCTTCCACTGCCTCGTAAAGAAGCCTTCGTCTTGAGTCTCCAATACTATCAGCATGGTTTTCACCGTTCTTACCGGTGGTGGAATCCATACTGTCACTATTGGTCTCAAAGAAGACTTAGATGCGTGTTTTACGTCCACCTTAGATTCGGGGCAAAAGGCGACATAACCTGTGACAGAAAATTATACACAGTTAACAACTTTGACTACCTCTGACCAATCTGCGCCACTTGTTCTAACCTTTGATTAGAGCACTTCGGTTAATAATTCGATCTTCACCTTTCTACCATAGTTCCGTTGTAACCTCACCATCCGGATCAAACATATCTATTACAGTTGTCATTACTCCCTTTTTTTCCCGAGCATATACTAAGCAAAATTTATAACGGAACTGATTGATTCATTCACGTAGAATTTTGTCCCTTCGTCATCTAGTTGAAACGGAAATTTATTTAATTTTAAATTTGGCTAGGTTTTTTTTAAATCTTTCGAAAATTAATGCATTGGAACAAACTTTTTATTCATTTTTACCTCAAACACGCTCCTCAAAATTATTTCGTTTATATGGTGTCTACATAGTAATCCGTTGAGCGGCATTTTTAAAAAGTTTTCCGTAATAGTACAAGTTCTATTTATACTGCTTTTGTACAAAAGACCAAAGCATTTACGATGAAAGTCCAATTCCTGAATAGCATTACACGCAGCTGATGGCTTTCCTCTTTCAGTTCTACTATCGAAAGCTATAATTTGGAGCAATTTGTCAATGTGCCCGCTATATATAATAATTGGCAACTTATCCACTTTTTAGCTTCCAGTTAAAGCTGGTAAAAGTTTGGGGTCCTAATGTGAGCACATAACATTAAAAGTAATAAAGTCGAAGCTTTATTTCAACTTTAACTTGGGGCGCTCGAATAGAGATTTTACTGTTATGTAATTTTAAGCTTCAAACTTTAATGCCTCAACAGCTGCAATGATACGTTCTTACTTACATATTTACATATGTAGATTTTGTGAAAATGTTGCCATTATTATATTAAATAAGATTATGAAAAAAAGTTGTCAATGTAAAAAATTTTTAAAACTTTACAGCAAACATCTTCCTCTTGGAACATTTTTTAAGGCAAGAAAGCTAAATTTTATGGAACAATAGTCTAAGATAGCCAAAGGTCTCCCTTATTCCGGAGTAACCACGTATTTCAAAGCTGTCGTCAAAGAAGCCTTGACTTGCGCTATCATAGACCAAAATTGTGCTGATTGAGCAACCACGTCAGTAAATTGGAAAGTGGTCAAATCGGTACTGTCACGTTATTTTGGGTAAATTATTACAGACAACTCAAGGCCCTTCCCACGTGTCCATAACGCGAGATGCTATCAGGGCTAGATTAAATTAATTGCTTGTAAAACCGCAGTCTAGTGGATAGTGTGTTGGCTTCTTAGACGTAAGGCCACGGTTCAAACCCCAGGCAGGTATCAAAACGAAATATAAAAAATATTTCTTCGACAACTTCCTCTCAGCAGATTTCTGAAAAGTTTCTCAAAAATCTGTCGTTCGGAGTCGACTTTAAACTGTAGGTCCCGCCACTCATGTATAAAATTAACCCTCACAACATGAGTGATGTGAGAAGCTGGGCCGTAATCCTGACGGAAGGGTTGTAATGGCCAATTATGTATGTATGCTTGCGAAGCCAACTCTTATGAGAACGTTTTAAATTATGTACCGGAACAACAGGGTTCGACAAAATATACCTTAGGCTACACAAAGCCGACAGGGCTACCATAGCTTAGTTCACCTCAGATGTGGCAGACGCCACACGCCGTGGAAGATGCTTTCATAAAGGCAGCTACGACATGAGTGATGTGAGAAGGTAGGCCGTAATCCTGACGGAAGGGTTGTAATGGCCAATTATGTATGTATATGATATACTGATTATTGATAATTACAGTAATTCCAATAATCAAGATTATTGATTGATTGATTATTTATTTGCCAGACAACACCAACTATAGAAATAATATCAAAATTTTAGGTTAGAATTGTTAGATTTATACTTACTAGTAAACAGGAATCAAACAAACAGACCTATTGAACAAGAAGAACTCCAAATGGTGGAGATTTTTTGAGATTTATACTAAGATTAAAGTTTCCGTACCTTTTCATGAAGAAAAACTTATTTAAATAATTCTAGAGCCAATACTAAAAACATAGATCTGTACACTTTGAATTAAATAGAACAATAATAGATGAAACTTAAAATATGTATTATGTGAAAAATATTGCGCAAGATAATGTAGCTAATTGTATACTGAAAGGAAATACTGAAGTAAAAGAAATAAAACCTGAACTTCTTTAATTAAAAATTTTATGAATGATTGCAAATATTGTTATGTCCATATTTATTTGATTTACAAGAGTCCCTAGGACTTTAGAGTTGAGGGTAATGCACTGGTAATAGTCACATAATGTGCTAATACATATTTTCCACTATCACCAGTGATTTACCTCCAACTCTATTCTATTGTTTATGGTGTTGAGATGATTGTTGCGGTTAATTTAAAATTTTTTTTCTACCTAATGTTGTTGATAAATTTCTATGATAAGAAGTATTAAGTTTCATCTAAGAATTTTTGGATTATTAAAGGTAGGTGGGCTGACGAAAGTCCTCTACCGAACCCTCCACGTGGATGTGAAAAATGAACACAAACAACAAAAAGGATGAAAGAAAGAAAGATCTGAAAAAATCCTCCATTGTGAATGCCTGGAACGGAAATCGTAAAATCCTTATCATAAGAAATGAAGAACTTGGTGGGTGCTACAACTAGCCAAAAGCTTCGGTCTTACTAAAATCGAGGTTGCTACAAAACCCGAACTTATATCCATCAAAAGTGTACTTGGTGATGTTAAGGTTGAAGTGGCGCCAATTACACTATGCGACAAAATAAAAGAAAATTAAATTCACCCAGCGAATAACATAGTGTAGGCTGTGACTTTTATTGAGTAGAACTCAAAAATACTTTTTTATATTTCTTGAACCCTCCAAACTTGTTTTATTTGACAAAAACTAGTTTTTTGGACTTTACGCACAAATTTATTGATTGCACAAAAATTTCTGAACCGATGTCCAAAATTTAAACCTTATTAGAAAAGAGAAGGATGGGCCTTTAGATCGATATACATATGGGCAATTTCGTGTCAAGTGACCCAATTTTTAAAATCGATTTGTATGAAATTTGCACCAAGGTTAGTACTATTGGATAGTAGGCCAGACACATTTTCAGCTCTATCAGTCAAGAACTGCCGGAGTTAGAGGGGGTCAAAGTTGGACATTTTGGTCATACAGGGTTTTTTTAAATGTGTGCAACTTTTCACCTATTGGTCCTAGCGAAAATTTTCCAAAGGATATTAGATAGCTATTTCTTCAATCTTTCCAAAAATAATTTTTTTAATTTTTAAAAAATATTTTTTTTAAAATTATTTTTTTTCGGAAATCAGTTTTTTATAAACAGTGTTAAAGTTTGGACGTATTTACTAATTACTTACATAATTATTCTTCACAATGGCTTCCGCTTCCAAAAAGAAGCACAGATCATCAGATATGCGAAATATTTCCGACAACTTATTGAAAAAATTCCCAACGCTTTCAAAACGTTTGCTAATTTGTGGATCGTGCAGGAAAATGATGGGAAAGTTGGATACATTACCGGTTATTCTAGATGAGAACAAAATCAATTCTGAAAATGACAGTTCTGCAGGAGATGATGATTGTTCTAACTTTTCAGTAGAACCTATAAGACTTAATAATGAGTGCCAAAATCAACATCACAAGGATGCAGTAGAAGTTTTTGAACAAATAAAAAAGGAGTCTTCCAATTTGGAAGACATCGATTTTAAAAATTGGGTCACTTGACATGAAATTGCCCATATATATAATTTGACTATGAGGTTTGCTGAAGTAAACTTGACAAATGCGAATTTTTTTCATATTTTTTCAAGTTTGTCCGTTCATAATGGCAAACTTTAATTAAAAAATATGAAATAAGTGATGACATTCTGAAAGTGCATTATCTTGTGAAGAGATTGACAGAGGTGTTTGATATAACCCTTGCCTCGCGAAGGAGTTATGATAACATCAGAGAAAGGAAAAGTCTCGGAGGTGCTCTTCTTTTCTGGAACTTTCTCTTGATAGGAAGAATAATAGTATAAGGGCGATTAAGAATTCTAGGAACACGATTTGGGATCTTTATGATTGTGTTTTCAATTTGGGCAAGGGCTTACTCAAGCGCATTAAAATTTATAGTGTTTTGGGACTTGAAGCTACTGAGGCAAAATTTACAAAAGTCATGTGAGAGGCTTTTGAAAAAACATGTTCAAAACGGGTCCACAAAGGAAAGAAAAATGAGTATACAGGGAATTCTGGATATTGAGAGAGCATTCAACAATGTGGAACTAATCGCCATATCCGACACTATGGTGAACTGGATATCTAGACTACTCAGGGGGAGAATGATTTACACGGCGCTAGGAGGCGTGTATATAACCAGAAGTATAGGCAGGGAAACTCACAGGGTGGCGTACTCTCTCCTCTGTTATGGAATCTGGTGAAAATGAGCCTGATTCTGAAACAAGTTGAATGCGGGGCAATTGCCTATGCGGATTGCATTGTTATCACAATTTCAAACAGATTTGCCGCACTATTAGGGATAGGATGCAACATGCTCTAAAGTTCGTCAATGAGAGAAAATCTGATCGCGCATTGGGTGTTAACCCTGGAAAAACAGAGGTAGTACTCTTTACGATAAGGTACGAGCCTCCACATTTTCGGCCGCTCAGATTGTATGGGGCGAAACTTGAATTCGAAGAGGAAGCTGCCTTGGAAACCTAACATCATTAATAGATTGAAAAAGGCTTTCATCCCCCTCTTGTAACAAAGTGTTGAGGAAAATATGTAACCTGAGACTCACTGAATCTACACGGTAGTGGTCAGACTTATATTCATCTAAGGATGCCTGATATGGTGGGAATCCCTCGATACGGTGACTAATTTGGACCTGATATGGCATTTGCATTGATCTACATGCAGTAGTGTCTTAAGCACTATTCCTACGTTCGCGCTGGAAATAATTTTATGCCTCTTACCGCTTGATCTCTATTGCAGGGGCATTACGGCTAAAATTAGTAGGTGTCTCTGGACGACTGGTAAGTAGCATGAATCGAATACTGACCACACAAAGCTACTAAAAGAATTTAGGACTGTAAGTAGCAGTACTACATGACACCGCGATACGACATCTTAATGAGATTTAGGACATCTATTCCTGATACGGAGGTTTACAGCGATGGCTCCGGATTGGAAGAAACCGTTGAATGTGGTATTTTTTCTGTATCAATAGAAACATACGGTTTATGAGGCTGCGGTGAAAATTATTGGGGACGCAAATGTCCCCAAGCGGTAAATGGTGTGCAATTATTATAGATAACAACGAGGTATCAGATCAATATGATGGTTATATCACATGAGTTTCAGAATACAGGGACGTTGCAAGTAACTGCAGACCGGATGACTTGGACAGAGGGGCACAACCATCGAACTCTTATAAATGACAATCCATCAATAGTAGGTAGGCGACTTCCGACACGGCAGAACGGGTCATAAAATCTGGCAAAGGCTGGATGGAGAGTACACGGCAACTCTGCTTAAACTGCAAAGAAGGAAGCTCAGTACGGTTCTCAGGGTTATTATGGGCATGTGATGCGCATCGGTCTTGGACACCTCGAGAATGATTTCTGTAGACGCTACAGATATGAGGACGATAAATGGAAGACTTTGGTATGACTATTAGTTCACTTTAATTTTTATTTTATGGTTTTATACTACTAATAATATTTTATGCATTAACGCTGAAAAGCACATAACAAAACAATGGGCCCTAAGTGCGTCCATTCAAACTCTTTCCACTTCTACCAAACTACTTAAATAGAGGTGAGTTAACTGATTGGAGGTTTTAATATTTTTGGGAATTTCAGAATAATTGTGCTTTTAGTGTGGAGGTAGTGAACATTTTTGCTGATTTTGTTCGTTGTTGATTTGAAGTTTTGAATTATTTTAAATGTTGGAAAACTTCTTTATTAAAAAACGGGTTGCTTATATTAAAGTACAAAAGGGAGTGAGAGAAAAGTTTTATTAAGCAACGTAAGTGTTGCCAAGTTAAGTAAAAACAATTTAGATACAAAATTGCCAATATAGTATAATAAATCAAGTTTACATGTATTTCCAAACATCCCCAATTAAAGTTGATCCATTTATATTACTCGACATCCATGCCACCCATAAAGTCCTTCGACTTGACATTTTGTTTGGGACTATACGGTGCAGATATTTGATGAACTATTCCACAATCTTCACAAACTTGCCTCAGTTCTAGGCCGTTGTCAGAGCGAAGTATTTTAATATTCTTACCGGTTTGATTTTCGATCATATTTTTAAACGCTTTAAATATTTTAGGTACTTCAGACTTGTTTTTGATCATGTAGACAAACAATTTATTCATAGGTCCACACACATCTGTGTGTACAATCTCTAAAATTTCCGACGTTTTGGTTTGTTTTAGATAATTGGTACGACAAGCGTGATTGTTTGCCCTGCAGGCATGAAATGCATACATTTGTGTCTGCGCCATTTTCATTCACTGTTTTGTCATCGGTCAAACGATCAACAGTTTTACCACCAGAATGGCATATTGCTTTTGCCAAATATCTGTGCTTCTTGCAAGAAAATTCTGCTGTATCGCCGCAAAATTAAGTATAAACATTCCTATGTTTAGCTTTGCCTACAATAACGCGTTTTTTCCCATCTTTATATCGCACTTTTCAGCATTAAAACTAAATGTATAACCTTTTGCAGTGAGTTTGCTGACTCTTGGCGCAAATGTCTGGAACGTATAAAACATCTGTGATGTTAATATACTCCACCCTGTTGTTCGACAACAGCTGTCGCACACGAATGGTACCCCTACCAATGACTTTAAGGCCCTCATTGTTTGCTATTGTTACACGTATTTCTTCGTCATACTGTTGAAAATGCACAAACAAGTTCTTGTCGTTTACCATGTGCACCGTCGAACCTGAATCTATGAGCCAGTTGTTCTCTAACCTCACCATCAAGCCCGCCATTAAAGTTTTCTCGTTGTAAGCGCCATTTTCTGTTTTCTTGACTCTTTGCAAAATTTTGCGATGTGCCCCTCTTTTTTGCAGCTATAGCATACAACCTTCTTTCCTCTATCATTCTGCTTTTTATTTTTATACTTACTATAAAAAACTGATTCTGTTGACGAAAGGTTGTTATAGGTGTTGAAATCCTGTAGGAGCTTGGTTTTAATAGTGTCCGCAGAAATTTTTATATTGCTGCTCTCAATGGCCATTATCATTGGAGCAAAATGCTCTGGCAAACCAGTAGGCTTCCAACCCTCTCATAGTTTACCTTCATGCCAATCTGGTTTAATTTCAGTGCAGTGTCTATTATTGTATTCACATACATACTTATGTTTTCGCAAACTGGGTTGTTGTTAGCTTTCTGAGTAAGCCACAAAGACATGTCAATCCAGTGTCATCATATGTGGACTGCAACTTGTCCCATATGTCTTTTGCCGTATTTGCGTCCTGTATGTGTATATAGAGACTGGGTGAAATATATAACACTAACCGCGACGTAGCCTTCTCTACTATGTCGGCCTTTTCCTCCGTGTCGAGAACAGCTTTCCAATAGCCCTGGAGCTTCATAGCATGTTCAACTGTGAACCTCCACTGATGATAGTTTTCTCTCCCAGTATGCTTCCCAATTTCCATAGCGTTCTACTGGGCCCATAACCTGTTTTAAAACTTTTTTTTATTAAAAAACGTGTTGTTTATATTAAAGTACAAAAGGGAGTGAGAGAAAACCTTTTTTAAGCAACGTAAGTGTTGCCAAGTTAGGTAAAAACAATTTAGATACAAAGTTGCCAATATAGTATAATCAATCAACTTTAAATGTATTTCCAACATTAAATATTACATTTTATTAAATATGAACCATCGGTATTACCAAGGGCTATTGCAAAAATCCCTTTTTCAGAAAGGGTTATATTAGTGAAATTTTTTGATGGAGTGGTGTTGTTCTTTACCGAATTGAAGTTGCGAATTTAAATAAATTTTACATTCTATTAAGTGTTAACCATCGACATTACCAAGGGCTAGTGCAAAAATTCCTGCGTTATTTGACCAATTAATATTTTTTGCCATTTTTTGGTTAGGTTAGGTTAGGTTAGGTTAGCGTGGTAGCTTTAATTTACCAAAAAGCTCACTTGAGCACGCATAGCGGCCCGTTGTGATGCCACAGGTGAACACAGCCTCTGCACTGACCAAGTTCCTCCGATCCAAGGAGGGGGAAGTTGGTCAGCGCAAGGGCTGCACATTTTCCAAAAAGTACGACTACCCCACACTGCAAAACCAGCCAGAATGTTTGATGAATGAGGCTATGTCCTTGATATCAATGGACGATAGCTCCGTCAAGCTGACAAGGGTCCCAGAGCCAAATAACCTATATCTGCAGAGGAAGTGGATGACAGTCTCCTCCTCCTCGGCGGATCTGCATACACGGCAGAAGTCGTTAAATGGTAGTCGCATTCTCTCCGCGTGTCTATCCATAACACAGTTGCCTGTAAGCATGACCACTGTGATCGAGATGATATTACGGCCAAGTCCAAGTAGCTGGTTGGTACGCCTCCTATCCATTGTGGTCCAAGTGAGCCTATCGATGGAGCAGGACTCCTCATTGACCCAGGACTGGTTGGCATCCCGGGAGAATTTCCGCGCAATAGCCAGTTTGAACGAGGTAAGTTCGACAGAGACTTTATCGCAGCCTGGCTATCGGAGTAGATCGAGGTACGGGTGAAAGGGACAGGAACACCATAGGCGAGGATCCACAGTGCGGTCCGGCAGATGGCCATTACCTCCGCCTGGAACACGCTGCAGTAGTCCGGCAGCCGAAGTGAGATGTTCAGGTCCAATTTCCCAGAGTATACTCCACTGCCCACCCCGTTATCGAGTCTGGAGCCGTCGGTGTAGACATCCAGGAGTTCAGGTGGAACGGTCGTGCCAGGGGTCCAGTCACTTCTGCCCGGGATCAGGAAGTCGAAACCCCTATCAAAACAATATTCCACGGGAAGATAATCAATATCACATGGGGCCACGGGATCGATCCCCAAAATAGAGGAATGACCAGAAGCGATAACACGCATTGCGAACAAAGCTTTCGTGGGGGCGGTGCGTAGAGCACCAATGATGCGAATAGCTGCAGACCTTCTAACTCTGTCCAGGAGTCTGATATTGTGCAGCTTGTCCAGAGCAGTCCACCAGAAGGTAACGCCGCATAGTAGGTTGGGCTCGATGACCACAGAATATATCCAGCGCATGACCCTCGGGCCGAAACCCCACCTGGGTCCAACTGCCCTGCTGCAGCAGTAAGCAGCACAGGCCGCCTTCCGCGCCCTAGCAGCCAGATTGGCCCTCCAGTTGAGTTTGAGATCGAGGATCAGGCCCAGATATTTAACTTCGGGACTCAGCGTGAGTCTAGTCCCATTTATACTAGGGAGAGTGAAGGTCGGGACCTTGTATCTCCTGGTGAAAAGAATTGTATCTGTCTTGGTGGGATTAACGGATAATCCAAAAACTCCGCACCAGTCCAGTACAATCGACAACGCCAGCTTCAGCTTATCCGACAGCGTCTGCGAGCATATCCCCGATGCAGCAATGGCAATATCGTCAGCATAGGCTATGACGTTATTACCAGAGGATTCAAGTCTCCTCAGGAGTGAGTTGACTGCGAGATTCCAGAGAAGTGGAGATAGGACACCACCTTGTGGTGTACCTCTGCAGACCATTCTCTGACATTGCGAGGCCCCCACTGTGGAGGTTATTATTCTCGATTTGAGGAGGAGCTCAGTAAACCTGACCAGATTCTGATCCAGATTAAGGGAATTAAGAGCCCCAACTATAGCATCCGGGTTGACGTTGTTGAATGCACCCTCAATGTCCAGGAAAATGGTCAGAGTGTATTCCTTAACGTCCAAGGATTTCTCCACCAGAGAGATAAGGGAGTGCAGTGCAGTCTCCACTGATTTACCCCTCGTGTAGGCATGTTGGGATGAGGATAGAAGTAATGGATCAATCGAGGCCCTAATGTGAATATCAAGGACTCTTTCCAGTAACTTTAAAAGAAAGGAACAAAGGCTGTTAGGTCTGTAGTCACCGGGCTTAGTGTGGGACGGTTTCCCAGCCTTGGAAATGAAGATAACCCTAGATATTCTCCAGCTGCACGGAATATATAGGAGCTTAAGGCTAGCGTTGTAGATGGCAAGCAGCCAGGGAAGAATGATCTCCTCCCCTGCTCGATGTCACCTGGAATAATACCATCCGGTCCCGGGGACCTGAATGGTTTAAAGGATCTAATAGCCCAATGCACATGGCTTGGGTTAAGAGTCAGGGGTAAGTGGTCCCCAGACGAAGATGCCGTAATCTGGTAGAGAGCTTGACCTCCAAGGGTGGCACTCCCTGGAAAATGAGTGTCAAGAAGAAGTTCAAGCGTCTCTGAACTAGTCTCAGTCCAGCTGCCGTCAGGCCGTTGGATGCATTCCAGAGACTTAGGTGTGGAACTTAATATCTTGCGCAGACGGCTCGTCTCGGCAGAGGTTTATACGCTCGCGCAGTAGTTCCTCCACGAAGCCCTCTTCGCCCGCCTTACGGCGTATTTCAGTTCCCTCTTTTTGGCCTTGTAAAGTGCCCATTCGCTCGTGATCTTTGTCCTATTAAAGAGTTTGCCACTAGATCGAAGGACATCCTCGATCTCCTGGTTCCACCATTACGGTCAGTGTGTCCGTAGCACTATCCATGTCGAACCGGGTGGTAATGGTCGGAGGGGTTGCAGGGAGGCAGTTGCGCAATCTTCCCTTAAAAATAGTCCAATTGGGCTTCCTCCTATTGACCGAAAGGGTTTACCTATGTGCAGACTCTACCGTGTCAATATTAAATGTAATGTATCTGTGGTCCGAAAAGGAGCACTCTCCAGATACATGCCAGTCCTTAATAGAATCAGAGAAATCAGAGCTAACCAAGGTGATGTCCAGCACTTCCTTCCTATTCGATAACTAACTTATTACTAACAATAAAGTCAAGTAAGCACTCACCACGATCGTTGATGTCGGAACTTATCCATATTGTGTGGTGGGAATTGGCGTCGGTTCCGATGATAACCGGAATCCCACGTAGTTGCGCATCTGCTACCAGTCGACCTATGGGTTCTTGGGGAAGAGAGAGCCTATAGTCGTGCGCAAGATAAGTTCACGAGACCCAGATGGCCCTCAAGTTAGCCTCAATGACCATAGTTACAGTGTCCCTGTCGCTGTACCTAGGCAGAAGGAAAGCATTAATGTTAGTTTTCACCAATATACAAGCCAGGCATACCTGTTTCCTGGACGTACACGGTGCGATAGCCGCTAGCATTTAGTCCACAAACCCTGTTGTCAACTACCCAGGGTTCTTGGACTAGTACGAGCTCTACATCATTCACAGCTAGGCGGAGGAGTAGAGCGGCGGAAGCAGTTTTCGAATGTTGCAAATTAATCTGTGTGACTCTCAGCATTGGCGCGAGAATCCACCATTGTCACATCGGCATCCTCTTCGTCTGATAACGGAGAGGTTACACCCGTGTCAATTGCAATACTATCGAAGAACTCCCCAACCAGTTCCGAGTTGGACAGTTTTTCAGTCGAGGAACTTCGCGTCGAGGAGTGACTGCATACACTCCTGCATTCAACGTCCTCTACAATTGCGTCCGAGTCATGGACAAGATAGGGTCAGAGGGGGTTGGGTTCGCTGAACCATGGTCCGATTGGACGGGGTCCAATGGGATTGTGTGCAACGGAATGGGGTCCGAGGACTGCAAGACTGCTCGAGAGTCCGATTTGTAGACCCTGAGCTTGATTGAGCCGAATCCATAGTTTATCACGCACTTTCGGGCGTCGATAAGCGGGAGAGACTCCTCATTTAGAATGATTACCGCCTCGCGGTAATCACCCCATTGGTCAGCAACTTTGGCCACACTCCAATTGTGGGTAGGGAGGTCTTTGTTGCTGGCCTTGAGGATCCTCAAGATGGCTTCCGGGTCTGATGGTCCGGTGGGGACTCTCGCTCTCGATCGGGGGCGATGGGGAATTTGGTCAGGGGAGACGGCCTCAAGACAGGCTCCTGGCTAAATTTCACCAATCTTGCTGATTGCCGCTTTGTAGAGCTCCATCGAATGGAGATCCGAGCAGGCTATCAGCTTAATATGTCCCTGAAACCACCCTGCATCGCGACAGCTGGGTGAGGGACCGGAGTTTGAGTCCATAACCTCGAGAAAGACGTCGAGGAGGACACGTTCCACCGGGTGGGGGCGATGGATCCATCGGGGTGACCCCGATCAATGACGTAAGTCCGTCCTTTACCACCTCGCTGAGAGTTCTGGAGGTCCTACTAGATTCGGGGCGTCTGGGTTGTGAGGAATGCGCAGATGCGCGAGTCCTCGTAGGGAGAACCTTTTGGTTGGCCACCATGGTGTGCTTGGGTGGTTGGAGGGGAGCGTTAAGCTCGGCTGATCGTTGCCTATTTGGGGCCCTCTCTGCCGTGACCGGCGAGGCGGGAGGTCGATCATACTGGTGGACCTTAGCCCACTCTAAACGTCCCTTGTCGTCCTCCGACAAAAGAGCCGGGTCGACAGAGCTAATTTTGCAATTATGCGCATAGCCGATCTACGGGTCCTATACGCTCTGATGCTTGCACTCGGGGTATTTTTGATACCAGAAGGTGGAACTGTGTCGAGGGCATGCGCGCCAGACTTGTGTTCCAATGCCTTGACGGCATCCGAAGAGTGCAAGGGCGCGTCAGGCGATGGTACGGTGACCAAGGCGGTGGATGTGGCGACACCAGAGACCAGCTTTGTTGCCGGTTCCGTGTGTGCCAGACCCAGTGTTGCCAAAGTCGTATGGACTTGACACCTCTGGCGGGGGCAACTGCTTTTTTAGCAGGAGACTGCCTGGACAATGTTGAGCGTCCACCGGTAATAGTGGATACCATGGGCTTCTGTCCGTTTGTCTGTCTGTCAGTTTATTGTCGTTTGTTGTTGCTGTTCATGTTAAAAGCGTCCCCACTCAAAGCCGCTATCCTTGCCCGCGATGTGTAGCTACCCATAAATGGTCCCGTGGTTATCTTTGAATGCAGGGAGGACACGCGAGGGTTGGCACCAGCCCTTATGGGGACAGGTGCTCAGAGCCAGACCGGGTACTAATCGGAAGTCATCTCAACCGAACCTACACTACCAACTTAACGGTGACGGACAAGGAACGTACTTTGAGGCCTGCCAGGGTTTTAACGGGACGGGGGTGGTTGCAGCCCTAACCCGGAGCCGTTCACACTGCGGGTTTCACCCCGGTGCTACCGTGTATACGCAACTTGGTCTAGAAAGCTGCAACCACCAGCTCGAAGCAGGCGGTTCAAAAGGAGTGAGGATAGAATAGTCCGTGGAAATAAGAGAAGGGTCCGTGCCAATGGGGTATAAGAAAAATTTACGTGGTCCGACGAGTCCAAAAGATCAGGTATGACATCAATCCGAAGCAGAGTCTTCCCACGATATTCGGGTAACCTTTAGTCATGCACTCCGACCCACTCTGGGTCCCAGAGTGAATATAAGTACACTTAAGCCCCCACATCGCGGCAAGGTTGTTACCCAGGTGGGGGTACCCGTTTTTGGGGGTAGAATATAACTCGATTACCAATAGTATTTTTATTTTTTTATTCGTTTAAAAAATCTAATGTTGCCATCATGTGAGGAATAACTTACTTACTTACTTACTTAATTGGCCATTAGCAACCCGATTAACGGCCTGCCACAACATATTCTTCCAGGCGCCTCTTCTTCTTGCGCGCCTACGTCACACACACCAATCGATGACAGGGCTTCCACGATTTGATCCTTCCAACTCATACAAGATCGCCCTCTTCGCCAACTTCCGCAGATCCCCGCATTAAACACCCGTCTCGCCGGAGCATCCTCCTCCATTCGAATGACGAGCCAGCGCAGCAGCCGGATATTAAAACGCTGCACAACGTCTATTTCGTTGAGGAGCTCATACAGCTCACTGTTGGATCAGATGCGGAAATCATCGCCAACTCGCACTGGAACGAAGATCTCACGTAGGACTTTTCTCTCGAATACTCTCAAGGCTGCTGCATCAGTGCTTAATAGGGTCCATGCTTCTACGCCATAAAGAAGCACGGGTAGGATGAACTTCTTGTGGAGTATTAGTTTTGTCGTACTAGAGAGGTCTCTGCTCCTCAATTGTCTACAGAGACCATAACAGCACTTGTTGGCAAGAGTGATCCTGCGCTTGATCTCTAGACTGACATCATTTTTGGTGGTAACGGCGGAGTCGAAATAAATAAATTCCTTGACTATATCAAAAGTATAGTTATCGACCTTTATCTGAGTATCAACATGCCGCACGTCTGTACTTGTCGATAACATATACTTTGTTTTGCCCTCTTTTCCTGCCATACCCATCTTAGTAGACTCCCGTGTAATAGCACTAAAGGCAGCAGTAACATCTCGCTTGGAACGCCCTATGATGTCAATGTCGTCAGCGTACGCAAGCAACTGGAAACTTTTTGAATAATAGTGTCACTACGATGCACTCCCGCCTTTCGCAGAACACTCTCCATGACGAAGTTGAAGAGGTCGCATGATAAGGGGTCGCCTTGTCTGAAACTTCGCACGGTATCAAAAGGTTCGGAGAGACTCATTCCTACCTTGACGGAGCTGCAGGAATTGCTCAACGTCATTCTGCATAGCCTTAACAACTTCGCAAGTATGCCGAGCTCAGATATTGCTGCAAAAACACGATCTCCTATGGGGATATCGAAGGCTGCCTTATAGTCGACAGAAATATGGTGTGTGTCGACTTGTTTTTCGTGGGTCTTTTCCAGGATTTGGCGTAGTGTGAAGATCTAGTCGATGGTGGACTTGCCAGGTCTGAAGCCGCACTGATAAGGTCCAATCAGTGTTTTGACGAGTGGCTTCAGCCGTTCACACAACACGCCTGTAAGAACCTTATATGCGATAGGGAGAAGGCTTATACCCCTGTAGTTGGCGCATATCGTACGGTCTCTCATTTTCAGGACAGGACAGAGGACACAGAGGTTCCAATCTTTGGGCATACTTTACTCTAGCCATATTTTGTAAATAAGCTGGTGCATGTGCCCTACCAACTCATTAAACAATTCAGCGGGGAGGCCGTCCGGAACTGCCGCTTTATTGTTTTATGACGCATAATAGCGACTTTGATCTCTTCATGACTAGGCGGCGGAATTCCCACGCCGTCATCATCGATCGGGTTCGGAACATCGGTATTGGTGTCTTCTTAGTGCTAATGCGCAATCGATACTTGGCTGCTACAAGGTAGTGGTCCGAATCGATGTTTGGACCTCTGAATGTGCGCACATATAGTACATTGGAAACGTGCCTTCCGCCAATCACAATATGATCAATCTGGTTGGATGTTGATCGATCGGGAGACATCCAAGTGGCCTTGTGAATGTCGAGATGCTTAAACTTGGTGCTATATACTACCATGTTAAGCACCGCGGTAATATTATACCATTGGAGGTAGTGTTCGCGTGGAGTCTGAACTGTCCGACAGTGGGGCCGAAGAAATCTTCCCGCCCGACCTTCGCATTAAAATCTCCGAAAACGATTTTGGCGTCATGGGCCGGGCACTTATCATATACGTCCTAAGGTTTAGCGTAGAAGGCATCTTTACCACATCGTGCTTTTCTTCCGTCGGGGCGTTGTAGAATTTTGCCCTGATACGGATCGTGGCTATTCTTTCGTTCACAAGCGTGAACCCAGAGCCAAGGTGGCGAAGTCTCTTATTAACCACAAATCCCCATCTGAATTCGTGCTTATCAACCTGGCAGCTGTAATACACATCGCAAGATGCCAGCCTTTTGCATCCTTGTCCTATCCATCACATTTCCCGTATGGCAGTGATGTCCGTCCTACATTTCATGAGGGCATCCGCCAGCTAGGCCGAAGCGCCTACCCTGCGAAGGGTGCGAACGTTCCATGTGCCTTTTCTTAAATCGCTGTCCTTTAAACGTTTGCCGTGGTCGTCAACTTTTGATTCGATTTTTTAAAGGCTTTTATTTTGGTTTTTTATGCACAACCCAATTTTAACGTCCAGGGGATTGGACTTCACTGCACGCATTAGTTAACATCTAGCGGGTGTTAGAATGCCATCCAGGAGGGGCTACAAGGAGGCTGCGTGTCAAGTTGAATACAGCAAGATAAGGATCGACCTGGTGGTCGCCACGTTGACCACAGTCCTTTACTTGTTCGCATGCATTCCATCCCTCCCTATTTATTCCTGTAAGGAATAAAGCATCGTTAAAATGCCCGTGGAGCGTATCACAAATGTATAATTTTATATGATTCTGACGCATAAATCAGACTGAATTTAACCGATGGCATGGGTTATGTTGGCGTTTTGGAATTCGAATCACACTAAAATTAGTTTGCATGGGTTAGTGAGGTGTCAAACTATTCATTACAAAAAGTCTAAGCATACGTGATTACCATGAAAACGCTTCTCAAGTCTGTAATTCAGAGTCGACAGTAAATTTCGTAAAAATTGAGTCACACAATGTAGGTGGTGTGAGAAGCTAGCCCGTAATCGTGATGTTATGGACTCAATTTTGAAATATAAATGTTCAAGTAGTTATGAAATTGTTTAGGTATTGTACTCCATGTATATCCACTTAAAACCACGAAAGTGTTAGTATCGAATTTGTAGATGTTTAGAGCCTTCCACATGTTATACCAGCATTAACGTAACATGTTTTATAAATTAAAGGTTTTGCTTTGAGCTGTTCTAAAACAACTGCTTTAATATTTTTGAATATTGGGATTTTCACATACATAGACTAAATCCAAATAAAAACGAGTTAAGAAATTTAGTTTCTATTTTTAAAAGCGTTATGATTGTTCAAGTCGGGTTACCGCATTCACTTTAATTCACAAACCAAAACGAACAAATAAAGTAAACAAACCTCTCAGAGAAGCAAAATTCTTCGAGTTTTAGAATTCAAACATGTGTATATAGCAATTTTGTTTTGGTTATGGAGAATTTAGAGTTGTAGAAGTTCAAGTCGCGAAAGGAAAATTGTATTTTTTATTACATTGTTACGAAAATGGAAACGGTGTACATCGTTTAACATTAAAATGAGCAAAAGCTTCACAAACAAATACAACGAACTTGTTACAAGTAAATCAACAACAAGAAAAGGGGATAGACAAGTAAGCGAGAACGCAACAAGTCGCTATAGAGTTCTCGAGAAGGCGAAACACCGAACGTTCGACTTCAAGAACATTCATCAGACTGATTACGTGAGCATATAAAAAGTCAAGACAAAGCAGGCAACGAGTAGTAAGAATTGAGTCAGTCTTGTGCGAAGACGCGTTGTAGTGTGTTTGACTAGTCTAGATTGCCATACCTTCTGTATGCAATCTAATACCGACACATTCTTGTGTTGTTACCGTCCACACTGCACTATTTGTTGGGACCTCGAGTAAAATGCCGTTTCAGCATTTTCCCACGCAGTAAATAAGTAGTTAAGAATTTAGCTTTGTGTTTAGCTTTTAATTATCATAAACATTGTAAACAAGTTGAATTGTGACCATTCAAGGGAACAGTCGCACTAGCGGCTGTTCCCTAAAATAATTAATAATAAATAATATAAAATTATAACATACATAATAATAAAAAGTTTTTTATTATATGGCGATCCTGCCAGGAGTGTGAAAAAAATTATTAGAATAATAAGAACAGCAAAAAACATTTGAAAAAAAAATTGTAAGAATAATAAGAACAGCATAAAAAAACACACATACAACATAAGAATAAAATAGCAAAACAGCAAAATAACAAAAATAGAAAACGAAAACAAAATTTGAAAACGCTAAAAAATCAACGTTAAAATTCATAATTCTTTTTTAAACTGAAATACAAGAAGAAACAACAATAAAAAAATAATAATAAAAAAGGAGATCACAGCAATAATAACAACAACAATAAAAAACAGTGAGAAAAAATAAAGTAAAATCGATACAAAGAAAGTCGCAATAAAGACAAACACAGTGAGAGTAAGTGTTGCAACAATAGCAATAACAATAAGAAAGGAAAATAATAACAATAACAAAAATTAAGTGTAGTTTTTTATTAAAAAAAATAAATACGAAAATAAAAACCAAAATGTCAACACAATTAAGAACAATAACACCAACAACTGAAAATGTTGACCTTTCTTAAAACCGTCGTAAAAAGAACAACAACAACAAAATATATATTGAAAATTGGAAAAGAAGAATTTTGTTTGAACAAAAATTTAAAAAAATAAAAGGAAGATCTTAAATAAACTAATAATAAAATCAAATTAAAAATCAAAGTGCTGGCAAATCTATGGATGTTGGAGTTAAAAGAAGGGGTCGTATCAATACCAATTACAAAAATCCAAATAACAATATAGTCGCAGCGACACGGACTACATCAAAAGCTATTACTTTCCACTGCTCAACAACATCTTCAACAGCATCAATCAGGTCGCAAGTATGACTATCATCAGGTTCACAGTTCCATGGGCAGTAATACATCATACCATACGTATGTTTTTCTTTTAAAATAAATATTATATTTATATTATATGCACATTATTACTTAGTAATTTTAAATCTTATACAATTATGTAAAACTTACTAACAGTTTAAGTTTCCTTATTTTAAATTTTTTTCAAATAATAATAACAAATTAATTTTATAAACTAAAAACAAAAAAAAATCAAGTAAAAATAAAATAAATAAATTAGTTATATAAGTTAACAAATCGCTTTTTTAATTGGTTCTATAAACCACCGGTTTAAAAAAGAAAGACTTGTTTTGTGTTCTGTGATTCAATATAGAATACTTCTTTATTATGCTTCAACTTTTCCTTACAATATTGGATTTTGTTAGTTAACAACAGTTTTAAACTTAGGCTTCATATTACATTAATTTCATTGGCTAAATTACAATAAATTTCAATAATCAAATATAACTTACAAAGCATTTTTATAATCACCTTATTTTACGTTAATTTCATTGGCTAAAATATAATAAATTTCAACAACAGTTTTAAACTTAGGTTTCATATTACATTAATTTCATTGGCTAAATTACAATAAATTTCAATAATCAAATATAACTTACAAAGCATTTTTATAATCACCTTATTTTACGTTAATTTCATTGGCTAAAATATAATAAATTTCAACAACAGTTTTAAACTTAGGCTTCATATTACATTAATTTCATTGGCTAAATTACAATAAATTTCAATAATCAAAAATAACTTACAAAGCATTTTTATAATCAGCTTATTTTACGTTAATTTCATTGGCTAAAATGTAATAAATTTCAATAACCCAAAATTACTTACAAAGCATTTTATTAGTCACCTCATTTTACATTAATTTCATTGGTGTGCACTAAGTTTTAATTTGAAAAAATTACAAAGCATAATTTACTTAATATGGGTATTCATTACAAATAAATATGATTGACAATAGTATTCCCACTGTTGCTAACTCCTCCCCTCTTAAATGTCGGAACGTCTCTGTTCCGACGCGATTTCCTTAATAGTGTTTTCAACATCTCGCGTCGTAGTTTGTTTACACCTGTGCTGCAAATGATATCCCAGCTATACTACAAAGGGCACCAAAACAGCCAGTCATGCCAGAGCGATTTTATGCGTGAAGGTAGCCTTTCTAAGCTTCTCGATATGATTTATATTTTCCAGGTTCAGCTTATGAATATACGGGAGGGTTATTAGATCTTCATGCCACATGTTCTTTATATTTAGGGTTTTTGGTGGATGTGGTACAATCTTTCTTTTAAGTACAGTTAATTTTTCATAGCACATGCTATTTAATCTTTACGTTAGTTGTAAAGGTGACCACCAAAGTTCCGCGAACATTTATTGTGTCTCCCTCGGATATTTTAGTTTCTTGAACGTTATTTAAAATGATAACACCATCACCTGCGCGTTCTATTTTAGGGACGTCATCTGCCGATTGGGTAGAACAGGATGCCGAGTCGTTGTTCATGACCTCAGATAAACAAGTGTTTGCAGTTTCACGACAAATTTTTAAGGTTTTCATGTCGATACAATCTGACACTGGCAAAATGGAATTGATACACTCAGCGGCTTGATTTACCTCTAACTTAATAATAGTATTGTTATGACTTACAGGAAATACCTTTATAAATTCACAAAAATGTTCAAGGATAGGAAACTTAATTATATAGAAAATTATGGAATCATTTTGAAGTACCGCTACATTGCTTACTCTAAGTATATCATTAACATTAACAGGTGCAGTTTCCGATTCGAATTTTGTTTCAAAATTGATATTGTCCAGAATGGCAGGATGAACTATATTCTCCTTTGCCAATACTATTGCTAATGCAAGATTATTTAGAAAGGATATTATTTCACCATTTCTCATCACGACAGTTTCAAAAAGTTAATTTTTTCAGTTAATTCGTTTATTCTATCCTGTATTGCCGAATTTATTATAAACTGTTTGTCATTGTCCTGCACGAGTAAGTCAATACGAGTTTGCAATGAAATCAAGTCGTTATGGTCCGAAGTTCCAGCGACAAATTTTAAAGCAGATCCTAGAATGTCGATAGATATCGCTGATCGTCTGTGTCTACGTAATGTTTCCAACACCCTTTCGATTTCACTTGTCTGTTCTCGGATCATGCTAACTTCTCTTGGATCAGACAGGTTTTTAATGAGATTTTCATTTTCCGTGACGATATTTTCATATTCCGTCAAATTGGTCCGGTGTATAGTATAATTATAGTTCCTATATGTTGCTACCTTGTGATCCGTTATTGCTATAAAATGTGAGTTCGTATAGTCAATAGTTTTTGATGATACCCAAGGTACCAGAATTATCAGTACCCTAAAAAAAACGAAAAAACAAAAATAAAGAGACGTGTTTACATGAAAATATTACTTATCTTAAATTATCCTTACGAACCTTTTTCCCTTTTATCATAACCGTAGTTCCTAGATCCCTTTCTATTACCTCCCGTTCAAATACCTTATTGAATTTATTCCCCAACCTTCTGTTCCGTCTGACAAACACAATTTCCCCTGGGTGATATATCTTGTTAGAGGTATTCTTATTGTTACGCTTCAAATATTTGTCCTGTGCAATCTGAAGCTTTTCCTTTATATCCACCAAGGCGTTCTTCTCGAGATTGTTAATTATATCCACGGGTTTTCTCCCCGTAACAGAGTGGATTGTATCGTTATATTTGAGCGTAGAGAGTAACAACAATTCAACAGTTTTATCTAAATTTTGCTGGACCCTAATGCATCGTGCAATTTCTAAGAGTGTCGAGTGGAATCTTTCCACTTGACCATTGCTTTTACTATGCATTGGTGGAACAAAAAATTGTTGCACATCGAAGTGGTCCCTCAAAAAAATGCCAAGTGTACCTGGACAAAACGCTCTTTCATTATCAGAAACGATTGTTTTAACTCCCTTGAACCTATTTAAAATCTGAAGCAAACCTATCTTAATATCTATGGAAGACCTAGAATTTATAGGTAAAACAATTGCAAATTTGGAAAATTTATAATATATATATATATATTTATAATATATATTTAAATAGAGTTTATTAGTGATTAAAATGTCCATATGGAGCACTTCCCCAGGATAGGAAGGTATAGGGGTTGCTGCAATTACCACATTAGGAGGTTTTCGTTGGTATTTATTTTCCTTGCATATTTTACAGTTTGTTATTACATATTTCAGCATCTTCTTTATACCAGGAAAGTAGTACTCATTAATGATCTGATGAAAGTTCTCTTGAAGCGACCTATGTGCTCTGTTGTGTTCAGTGGTCACTATATCCCACTGATCGTCCTCCCGTATTACGTCCATGACAAATTTTTCTGTGTGAACGAACTTTGTAAATGGAAACAATAGAATAAGATCATCCTTAAATTCTGCTAATGTTGTCAAGTCGCAATAACAGACATTCGTGCCCGTTGAATTCACATTGTCTTTTAAATATGCCAAAAGCGTATCCACTGCATCATAATTTATTGTATGACGCATAAACCGTCTGAACACTATTTTCCTGCTAGCTGAATAGATATTAGATTTTGAAATTATGAATTGATTTTTGAACTGGTTTACTGGAAATTTAATAGATGTGATCGTATTTGAAAGCGATATCTCACTATGTATAGTGTGATCACTTTCCTCGTTCATTTGGTTTATATATTGTCGTGAGAGGGCATCTGCAACCACATTTTCCTTTCCGGGCTTGTAAAAGAATTTGGGTGAAAACTCCTCTATAAACGCTCGCCATCTCTTTAACTTAGCGTTTGGATTTTTGTCGGACATAGCAAAGATTAGTGGTTGATGGTCTGTAAAAATGTGAATTCCAGTAATGCCATATAAGTAATGCCTAAGGGTTTTGAGGGCCCACACAATTGCTAGTAATTCTCTTTCATATGTAGCATAATTAGCCTCGGCACTTGAGAGTGTTCTCGAGATCATTGTGATGGGTTTCCCGTTTTGTGGCAATACTGCTCCAAGTGCTACCCCTGATGCGTCGGTTGTTAGTTCGAATGTTTTTTTATAATCGGGATATGCCAGTAATATGTCATCTGATGCTAATATTCGTTTCAGTTTGTCAAAAGCAATTAGTGCCTCGTTATCCAAAGTAATCTTGACGTTTCTTGAGGCACTTGCTGCTGCATGGCCGTTTTCCCCTCTTAAATATTTTGTCAGTGGTTTAGCACTGCGCGCGTAGTCCTTAATAAATTTCCTATAATACCCTGATAGGCCGAGAAATGATCTAAGAGATTTCATGTTTTGTGGTGTTTTAAACTCTACTATGGCTTTTACTTTTTCTGGACATGCCTTAATACCTTCTCTAGTCACAACAAAGCCAAGAAACTGAACGTCTGTTTTAAAGAATTTTGATTTTTCAGGTGAAACTCTCATTCCCGCAACTTCAAGCTTCCGTAAAATAGTTTCAATGTCCCTTACGTGTCTATGTTTGTCAGGTGAGTAGATAATAATATCATCCATATAAACCTGGCATCTTTTTCCTATGTCTTCACGCAGAATGTCATCTATGGCCCTTTGAAATATGCTCGGAGCGTTCTTAAAGCCAAATGGCAGTCAACAGAATTCATATTTGCCGTTATTTACACTAAAAGCGGTCTTTTTTCTGTCACTCTCAGACAATTGAATCTGGTGGAATCCAGATTTCAAATCCAAAATGGTAAAATATTTAGATTTTCCCAAGTTCGACAGAATTACTGAAATGTCCGGCATAGGGTATCTATCACCAATTGTTTTTTCGTTTAATTTTCTAAAGTCAATTACCATCCTATGTTTTGGGTTTCCAAATTCGTCAGTGCCTTTTTTTCCTACCACATGTACTGGAGAGTTATAAGGAGAAGATGACTTTCTAATGATACCATCCTTTAGTAGTGATTCAATTTCCCTGTTCACAAAATCTCCCACAGATATTGGGTACGGATATGATCTACTGTAGACTGGCTCATCAGTATAGGTATCTATCGTCGCCTCTATCGACGTGTTAAATGGTAAGGACCTGTTGGGGTCAGCGAATGCGTTAGCGTTTGCAGCCATAACTTCCTCAAAATCCGCCAAAATATTAGATGGTACGTCCGTTTTGTCTATCGTCATGAAGTTTACTTTATCCTTCCCCCCATATGTCAAGTGTGTAGTCCCGTTTCTAAATTTTAGTACATTATTTGCTAAGTCTATGGTTGCTTGAATTTCCTTAAGAAAGTCGCAACCAATTATTCCGTCAAACTGTTGAAGCCTTGGTAGAATGTAAAACGTGGTTACGTAGCCGAAGATTGCCATTTTACATTTTTATCTATGGAATGTGTCCCGTTTACCGACCTTACGCTGAATGGTTGCTCCAATGAAGTCACACCCACTAAGGAATCTATTGGTTGTATACAATTTTTTGTCGTGCCTGTGTCTATTAAAAGTTTTAATTCTCTACCCTTAATTGTTTTTCTAACAAAAGGTAGGTCGGGTTTTACCCTAAAAAATTGAGATGCTCTTCGACAATTTCCTCTTCTTCATCCCCCTGTTCAAGTTCGAATACGGAGTTTATGTCATCTTGTTCCCCGGAATCTCCCAACTCAATGTACTTTACCCTCTGGGTTTTAGGAGCAGGAGCAGAAATTCCTGAATTCTCATATCTGCGTTTAATTACATCACCCCTGTGCTGTTGCTGTCCGGATTGGTTTGTTGGTAATCGCGGTTGCTGAGAACGCCATTGGCCATATTCATTCGAACAACCCATTGGTTGCAGTTGTCGTTCACCCGAATACGCTGTTGGTCGTCTTAATATTGACGATCCAGGGTCTACCTCCATTGGAGTTGGATTCGTACCCTCACTATCTTTTGGTCTAAAATCGCGTTTAGGTCTGTATGAAGGATGTGTCACTGGAAGACCACCGATTTTCTTTGCCTGATACTGGTTCGACTTTGCCGAGTCTCCGGCTGCAAAAATTCTCGCGAATTGCTGTCGTTTCTGGTCCGACTCCAATTCCTGCGTGGTAGCTAAAGCCGTTGGTAGATCCACCGGCCTGGCAGAAAATAAAATGTCGCTCAATGGGCGACGTAACACAGATATAAAGACCCGCAAAGCGTTGTCCCTTGCACGCTCGTTAAGTGCTGTCGCCACCTCGTCGTTACCAGAGTAAGTCATTTTTTTCTTATTAATAATTAGAGTCAAATGCTCGTCCACTAAGTCGTAAAATTCTGAAATTGTCAGTCTTCCTTGCCTTAATATACTGAGCTCGTTTTTTGCGCCTGCAGAGACCATTTGTCCGCGTAACATTGGTCCAGTCTAGCGATAATGGCCTCAAAATTGAGAACCGTATTAAATGACGCCAGTTTGGCGTTAGCCATTCCCGTTATTTTGTTTCGAAAGACCCCTATTGCTAGTTCTCCGTGTTGTCTGGATAGTACTTCATTGCAAAATGTGCTGCATCTCTCCATGCCGGGTAAGACTGCACATCACCTTTAAACTCCGTTAAGGATTTAATCAGATCCAACGAACTCCCCCTACTATTGTCCGGTACTGACACAGGTTCAAAGGTTTCTACCCTAGGATTAAGATTCTCAAATTTCTGTGTCAAAGCTTCAATTTTCGTCATCAATTCCTCTGTCAGTGCTTCCACGGTAACGCTGATCAGACCTAATGCTTCATCCCTAGTAAGACTCATGTCGTTAAGAGTAAGTAAATCGAGAGGAGAAAAGAGAAAAATATCAACTTGTCCTGGCACTTATAGTTTCGCACCCCTTCTTCTACTTTCTCTCTTCCGATTATTTTTTATAGATATCTATGCTTTTACCTACTCGAAAAAGGGACTATCAATATTTCTATTATTCTTTAATTAATTAATCGAATTTCGTTTCCTTATCAGAAACGGTACTCAAATTAATTCCAAGTACAAAATTTATTAAAAATTAAAAATAAATAATTTTAATTTAAAATTAATGATAAATAAAAATATTTAAAATAGGTTCTTTCTTTTCTTTTTTACCTTAAGTGTTTAAACTTATTTATTAGTAGCGAAATTGATAAAAAAAAATAAAAATTTAAATTCACTTAAATTCAACAAAATAAAAAAAAGTATTAATTAAATATTTTTCAAATTTTTTCTCAAAATAAATGGAATCGATTTTATTAAATTTAACTTTACTCCTCTATTTACTTTAGTTAATTCAAATTAAATTTTATTATTTTTTAAATCAGTCAGTTTTCTTTGATAACATTAGTCAAATTTGTAAAAATTCTTTAATCTTGAATTTTTATTATTCCTCTTTCTTATTAGAATAAATGAAACTTATCTAACTTTTCTAAAATTAACATTTAGGACCTACATTACCACAACAGCTTTCATTTTTCCCCAACAGTTGACTCCTGGTAAATTTCCCGTCGCAACACGATACCCCTTCTTTGTTCAAGTGTTTTTGTATTTGCTGTTGTTTTTTTATTTGGCGTTTCTTCTGTTTCTCCAACTGTATTTACTTATATTTTTAATTTATTTGCAGAAACTGTGTTCGCTTTTTTATTAGTCACAATAGCTTTTTTTTGGTTATTTGGTTATTTTTGGTATATTTGGTTATTTTTTAATTTCTTAGTTTTTGCATCCTCCTTCGGCACAATAACTTTTTAAATGTCGTCCTTTATTGTCTGTTTTTTTTTTTAAATTTTAAAATATTAATTTTTTTATTATATCTTTTGTAAAGAAAATTTTTGTCTTCCTTCAGCACAATAACTTTTTTTAAAAAAAATTGTGTATTTAATATTTTCCAAATTTAGTTTTTTTATTATATTTTTTTAAAGAAAATTTTTTATCCTCTTATAAGGATTTTTATTTGGTGTTTTATTATTTATTAAAGTTTAATTTTAATTTCTTCCTTTTGATATTTATTATTTTTTAAGGGTTCACTAATTAACACTTGGGCGCCAGTTAACAAATCGCTTTTTTACTTAGTTCTATAAACCACCGATTTAAAAAAGAAAGACTTGTTTTGTGTTCTGTGATTCAATATAGAATACTTCTTTATTATGCTTCAACTTTTCCTTACAATATTGGATTTTGTTAGTTAACAACAGTTTTAAACTTAGGCTTCATATTACATTAATTTCATTGGCTAAATTACAATAAATTTCAATAATCAAATATAACTTACAAAGCATTTTTATAATCACCTTATTTTACGTTAATTTCATTGGCTAAAATATAATAAATTTCAATAACCCAAAATTACTTACAAAGCATTTTCTTAGTCACCTCATTTTACATTAATTTCATTGGTGTGCAGTAAGTTTTAATTTGAAAAAATTACAAAGCATAATTTACTTAATATGAGTATTCATCTATATATATAAAAATGAATGTTTGTTTGTATGTAATTAATAGAATCGTAAACTATGCATTTGATCATGTTAGGATCTTTAGCAAAGTTGTTGCGCATGAGCCGGGGAAGGTTCCTAAGTTGGTACGACCAATTTCCGACAGGTGGCGCCACTGAAAATTACTAAAAATAATTTAAATAGTAAACTGTGCATTTGATCATGTTATTATCTTTAGCAAAGTAGTTGCGCATGAGCCGACGAAGTTTTGTAAGTTGGCATGACCAGGACAGGTGGCGCCGCTGAAAATTAGTCAAAATGAATTAGATCGTAAACTGTGCATTTGATCATGATATGAACTTTAGCAAAGTTGTTGCGCATAAATCGACGGAGGTTTCTAAGTTAGTGCGATTAATTTCCGATAGATAGCGCTACTGAGAATTATTCAAAATGAATTGAGTCGTAAACTAGGCATTTGATCATGTGTTGATCGGACAAATACCAGACATTTTAGGATTCATCATTTATGATTTTAATAACATTTAGTACACATAACTCATTCCCGTAAAATGTTAATCCCAAGTTTGAAACATTTTAATTTTGGAAATTTTTTAAAAATGCTGTTGGGTTCAATTGGATTGGGTACATTGAGATTCTAATAAATTTAAACGCATTTTTCATGTCGTTCCCATGCAATCATGCCGCCAAAGCGACAAGTAATTGGTCGACCTACACCTCAAGAAACATTGAGACTGGAAAATCTTCGAGTACAAGCCGCTGAAACCCGATCGAATACGTACTACTCAGGCCCGTTCGTCTGAATCATCTGGACAACGGGAAACAAAATCTATAAAATGATTCAAAATTAATTGGATATTTGTGTAATGTCTTTCCTCCAAATTTATTTTTGTTGGTGGCGCAGTAACACGCGCAGGGTACAGCTAGTTACAAATAAATATGATTGACAATAGTATTCCCACTGTTACTAACTTATATATTGCGTATAAAAACACTTTAAAAAATAAATTACCGTAAATAATATATGTTTGAACGGTCTTTCATTTATAATCATTTGATATCTTACTTTAATTTTCATTATTTTTAATTTATATTATATAAAAAATTATTAAAATTTATTTAACCTTTTTACCATTTCAACATGGAATTTTGAATATTAAAATTAAACTTAATACTATTGAATAATTTTAATTCTTTATATGATAATAAAATAATTTTATTTATAAGCCGTTCATGTTTATGCTTTATTTATGTCTGTTCATTTTAATCTAAAACACAAAAGGGAATCATTTTAAGATAAATTTAATTGTGAAATCACTGCAATACTTACGAGTCCCTCCAATGGTGTAAACAAAGAAATGTATATAAAAAAAAACAACTAACATATAATTATGTCTAATTATAAACTATGTTTTTATAAATAAATAATATATTTTTTTCAATTGCTTAATTTTCATTGTTTATAATTATTATTATTACAATAAGGAATATAAAAATTATACAATAAGAAAAATTTAACCTTAAATGTAATAAAAAAATGTTTCAATTTGTTGAAAGTGCGTTTTCCGATCTACTTGAGACATTTTTATATTCATTATTAGTGTAGTAATAATTTGTTAAGGAATATTTTTTACATACAATTTAAATAAGCTGCTGCGATACCTACGAGTCCCTCCAGTGCACTATAGGAAATTTTAACCCTTTTTTTTGGCCAAAATTCAAAATTAAAATATTTGAAAAAGAAGTTTTTTTGCTTTATTATAAATAAAAATATAACAAAGTAGGCAAATATTTCTGAATTTTGCATTTATATTGACTAACTGTCACTTTATTAGTTGTTTTATGTTGTATTTATAAATAAGTTATTAAATAACGATTGAGTGTAGTGAAGTTTGTGGAAATTTCTAACAACAGTTGTCTTAATAAAAATATATAGTTTTTAAAAATTAAAAAAATGAAAATAATGTCGAAGGCGAGTACTTTATTAATATATATTGTAATATTGGTGAACTCCTCTGTTAGACCAATAAAATTGGAGAAATTAAGGTCACCTTAAACAAAAAAAAATAAATATGAATTCGAATTTTATTTGGACTTACAAAAAAATGATAACAAATGATAGTTACACCACTATAAGAGATCTTTTAAACAATCAGTTATCTACCGAATTTAGTATATTTCAGCTGCGGATATTTGCAAACTTTTTCAAAAAATTTATTTTTTCAGGTAAATATAGTGTGAAAAACTGTGAGTTATTTAATGTATGGAAAGAGAAACATTTCGAAGTTAATGAAAGAGCAGCAGTATATGCCCACTTCTTGTCATATATTAACGAAAATGGCTGTTCCGAAAATATAGAGCAATATTTAAAGGAGCAGTCTCCAATATTTTGCTCAAATATGATTAGGAAATGGCGTATAAGCGGTAGGAGTTTTAAAGTTTTTAAAGTACAGCAAGCTGGTTGGCTTAAAGGCAATTACTTATTTAAAATAGGTGAAAAAACCCTTCCCCCATTAATTCAAAACCTGTACGACCGCAATTAATATTTAGCCAAAAATCTGAGAGAGCAAAAAGAAATATCAAAAATATGAAGTTGAACCCCTAGTACATGCTGCTACTACGGCTGTTTGTAAATGTAACAAATTAGATAGCAATGGTTTTAAAGACCGACAAGAGCAGCTAAAGTACGAAAACTTATTTCAAGACCACCACGAACCAAGCTATCCGCTGATGAAGCACTAGCCTTTTTAAAAGTTAGCGTACACTCAAAAAAAAATTAAAAACGGTTAATGAAACCATATAAGATATACTAATCTAAATTCAGACTGGGTCCGGGAACCTATTACAACTGATTATTATTTTATTTTATTTTTTATTTACTAATTTTTTTTCTGAGTGTATGAAAAAAGTATATGGTCCCTTCCTCCCCCTTAAGAGACTTCCGAAAATCAAATACCAAAAAATTATTGAAATCGGTCCAGCCGTTTGGCTATAATTAATTTTGGCCAATAAAAGGGGTTAAATTTCCTAGTAGTGTAAACAAAAAAAAATTTTTTTTTTAAATTTTTGATTGAAGATCGGATGTCAATTATGGTCTCCCGGTGCCATAAAGTTTGAAAATATTTTTTTGCTAACCCAGACATAAGATGGGCACACTAACAAAATACTGACAAGACAGTTCTGACTTCCCTACAATCATTCGAATAATTAATGATTTAATAATTGATCCAAACCCCTCATATTGATATACCAATTTTTTTTTTATAATGAAATAGGAGAATATATAAAGCAATGAAAATGCCGAAGTTGCATTTATGAAATTTATGTTGCATGACCTGGTTATTAATGGAAAAATTGATCTAGATCAACTCTTTCCAAAGCTTGAAAAAATAGCTGGTAACATGGGTCTGACACCTCAGCGACTTTCTATAAATGATTGTCTGCTAAATACCCCGGGGATAAGTACCCAAACCTTTAATAATAAAGGTAATGGTCATCTAAAAGAATTGACCATAGTGCTCATACTAAGAATAAAAAGAAATTTAATTTCTTTTTCTTTTCTGAAGGGAAGGTGAACGGGACGACTTTTATATCTTTGTCTTGCATAACAACTGACCGACATTTTGACCATTCGAGTGGCAATCGAATTACTGAAAAATAAAATTTATTTTTTTTTAACTATATTTTATTCTTTTTTGTATTTGTAAAAGAACAATCAACCCGTGTTGATCGTTCTTCGTTAAGAGGGAAGGTGTAGTGTGTTTGACTAGCCTAGATTGCCATACCTTCTGTATGCAATCTAATATCGACACATTCTTGTGTTGTTATCGTCCACACTGCACTATTTGTTGGACATTTTCCCACGCAGTAAATAAGTAGTTAAGAATTTAGCTTTGTGTTTAGCTTTTAATTATCATAAACATTGTAAACAAGTTGAATTGTGACCATTCCCTAAAATAATTAATAATAAATAAATATAAAATTATAACATACATAATAATAAACAAAGTTTTTTATTATAGCGTTGCGTCTGAAGAAAACAATCGTGGTTTGAAGATCATTGTTGTAAAGATGTAACGAACGTTTGTTAGTGTGTACGCGAACAGAAGTGTAAAGAAGAATAACGAATAAAGCACATTATTATTGGATTCATCAAGTTGTAAACGGTGGCACACAAAAGTAGTGCGAACAATAAAGATTTTAATTGAAACTAAACACATATTTGTTTTTATTTTGTTTCCAATCAACGAACTCATATTTTAAACGTTTTAAAAAAGGTAAAAACATAACAATATTAACCATACTGTCAATCTATTTAATTTAAGTTATGGAAGTTAGATTATATTTACAAATAAACGAGTATATATACAATGGCTCAAAAGTATAATTGGACACTTGGTATGAGATTATTCAGTGCCAATTTTTCCACTTCAATGAAAAACATTTTGGTGCGGTTATGTAGATAATCAAAGCTTTAAAACAATGCTTAATTCTTAGCATGTTCTGTTCAAAAATATTTCGAAAAAAAAAAACGAAAAGAAAATTAACAAATTTCATGTCAAACGCATAATTGGGCACTTATGTAGACTATAAGTTATTATTGTAAAATGGTTCGCAGGAACATTATTTTTTGTGGTAAGTTCATGCCTATTAGAATGGAAATTATGAATCCTTATTGAAGTGTAGTTACAGTTTATCAAAGAAAAAAAAACACTTCGATAAGCCGACATTTAATTATAAGGTTACATGGCGATGGTTAATCAGTGCGTAAAATCAGTGAAATTGTTGGTCGATGCCCTTCTACAGTTCATGCTATTATTCAAAGGTACTGTGAAACTTTTCAAGTTAAAAATAAAATTCGTATTGGTCAAGGAAAATAATTAAATATCATAATCATTTATGGGGGATTATGAGGAAAATAAAAGTAAATCCATTCACAACGATGAATGACTTGAAAAATATTGTTAAATCCGATTTGAAACAAAATGTTTGTGCCGAAACCATTCGAAACGTGTAAAGGAAGAATGATTTACATGGGTGGATAGCCAGGAAAAACCCTTTAACACTGAAAAAAATTAAATTATTCGGTTAAAACATTTGTTAAAAGATTCTGACCTTTGGAACGCGGTATTTTTGCAAAAACTTGTTAAAATTGATTGTAACCTTTAAATTGTATAATAGGTAATCTTTAAAATGCGAAATCATACAAGAGGAAACAAAATACACCAATTTAAAACAGTTAAATTACAATAACAAATTCAAAATTTTAAGAAACAGACAAAAATTCAAACACAAAAAGAAATGCGAAAAAAATTAAGTACAATGACAAACAAAATTATAATAATTACGAGACCGCCAGTGACCAACTTTGGGGCTTTTATGGCACTCACTAACCAGTGCCATTGCGTTATCTCTGACTACCTTTATCCTGGTCCTTTCATTTCGATCCTATAACAAATTGGTTACAGTGAATTGTTATTGTATTACTTAAAGACGAAGGTATAGCAGATCGTTAAATAATAAGCCAACACCAATTTATCTTTTTGTCTTTTGTGCAATAGGAGTGGACACTAGACTTGTATTATATATGACAGAGAACTCTCGAATTAATTTCTGCAACATACATGGGCTGAAATCGAATTTCTACGCTGTTTATGCACACATTTGTCTCCATAGGCTGGATGTTTTCGCCTTACGTAAGACCCAGGTGCCTGAAAATAAAACCATTTCTGGTTTTGACTCTCTTTTCGATTCCACAGGGTAGGCCGAACAGTGATATCTTCCCCACTTCACATCCCGAAAAGTATGAAGCGAAAATACTTTGCACCTCTCGGAAACTCGGTTCATTGCACCATTCTGCCTCGTCTGCACCACCAGTAATGAAACGATCAGTTTTTGTATACGATTTCATCCCTACAAAAAACTTTTTCAATAAACGAAGACACAAGTCTTGGTATAATCAAACGTGCAAGCTTGTAATTCGATTCAGAAAGGAAGCTTTCAGAAATTGGCGCAACGACAACTGTGCGCAAACTAATCTGTTCCGCAAACAATCGAGAACTTCGTGTGCCGCAGTACTAAGGCGTGAAAGTACGAGTAGCACCTTTGTACTAGTCACCGTAGTCTAGTAGGTAGTGTCTTCACTTATTAGACGAAAGGCCTCGCTCAAACCCCAGGTCAGTCATCAAAACGAAATATGAAAAAAATATGTACTAGTCACCGTAGTCTAGTAGGTAGTGTGTTCACTTATTAGACGAAAGGCCTCGTTCAAACCCCAGGTCAGTCATCAAAACGAAATATGAAAAAAAATATTTCTTCGGCGACTTCCTCTCAGCAGATTTCTGGGGAAAACTCTGAGAGTAAATGAAATTGCCATGAATACCTTCCCAAAAATCTGTCGTTCGGAGTCGACGTTAAACTGCAGGTCCCGCCACTAACGTATAAAATTAACGCACACAAAGTGAGTGGTGTGAGAAGCTAGGCCGCAATCCTGACTGAAGGCTTGTAATGGCCAATTATGTATGTGTGTGTGTATGTATGTATGTATGTACTTTCGTACTAAAGCTCTCTCCTTTTCTAGGGGAAATAAAAGCTTTTCTTACTTACTTACTTAATTGGCCATAACAACCCGTTTATCGGATTTCGGCCTGTCGCAACACATCCTTCCAGGCGCCTCTGTTTCGTGCGCACCTACGCCAGTTGGTCACACCAATCGATGACAGGGCTTCCTCGATTTGGTCCTTCCAACGGATGCAAGGTCGTCCTCTTCGCCGACTTCCGCAGATTCACGCATCAAATACCCGTTTCGCCGGAGCATCCTCCTCCATTCGAACGACATGGCCGAGCCAGCGCAGCCGCTGGATATTAATACGCTGTACAACGTCTATGTCGTTGAGGAGCTCATACAGCTCACTGTTGGATTGGATACGGAAATCATCGCCGACTCGCACTGGACCGAAGATCTTGCGCAGTACTTTTCTCTCGAACACTCTCAAGGCCGCTGCATCTGAACTTAACAGGGTCCATGCCTCTTCGCCATAAAGAAGCACGGGTAGGATGAGTGTCTTGTAAAGTGTTAATTTTGTGGCGCGAGAGAGGTCTCTACTACTCAATTGCCTATTGAGACCATAGTAGCACCTGTTGGCAAGTGTGATCCTGCGCTTGATCTCCAGACTGACATCATTTCTGGTGGTAACAGCGGAGCCAAAATAGATGAATTCCTTGACCGTATAGTTATCGGCCGTAATCTGAGAATCAATACGCCGCGCATCTCTATTTGTCGATAACATATACTTTGTTTTGCCCTCATTTACTGCCAGACCCATCTTACTAGACTCCCGTTCAATAGCACTAAAGGCAACAGTAACATCTTGCTTGGTACGCCCTGTGATGTCAATGTCGTCAGCGTACGCAAGCAACTGGACACTTTTTTGAAAAATAGTGCCATTGCGATGTACTCCCGCCTTTCGCAGAACACTCTCCATGACGAAGTTGAAGAGGTCGCATGATAAGGCGTCGCCTTGTCTGAAACCTCGCACGGTACCAAAAGGTTAGGAGAGGTCCTTTCCAACCTTGGCGGAGCTGCAGGAATTGCTCAACATCATTCTGCATAGCCTTATCAGCTTCGCAGGCATAGCGAGGTCAGACATTGCAGCAAAAACACGATGCCTTATGGGGCTATCGAAGGCTACCTTATAGTCGACAAAAAGATGGTGTGTGTCGACTTGTTTTTCGTGGGTCTTTTCCAGGATTTGGCGTAGTGTGAAGATCTGGTCGATGGTGGACTTGCCAGGTCTGAAGTCGCACTGATAAGGTCCAATCAGTGTTTTGACGAGTGGCGTCAGTCGTTCACACAATACGCCTGTAAGAACCTTATATGCGATAGGGAGAAGGCTTATACCCCTGTAGTTGGCGCATATAGTAGGGTCTCCCTTTTTCAGGACAGGACAGAGGACACTGAGGTTCCAATTGTTGGGCATACTTTCCTCTAGCCATATTTTGTAAATAAGCTGGTGCATGCGCCCTACCAACTCATTACATCCGGCCTCAGCAGGGAGGCCATCAGGACCCGCCGCTTTATTGTTTTTAAGACACATAATCGCGACTTTGACCTCTTCATGGCCAGGCGACGGAATCTCCACGCCGTCATCGTCGATCGGGTTCGGAACATCATCTCTAAAGGCGGCATTTTTGTCGTCATCACCTTGTAGCAGAGTAGAGAAGCGTTTCCTCCACAACCTCAGCACCCCTTGCGAATCTGTTATCAGGTTTCCGTTCTCATCTTTGCAGGAGGACGCTCCGGGCTTAAAACCTTCGGTTAGACGCTTAACCTTTGATAAAATTTTCGAGCATCATTCCAGCATCTATACATCTCGACTTCCTCGCGCTCACGTCTTTCCTGATCCCTCTTCTTGCGTCTGAAAAGGCGTCTCTCATCCCTTCTCCTCTCTCTATAGTTCTCGACAATGGCTCGCGTTGTGGCTGACTGCAACGTTTTCTTGTATGCGGCGTTTTTCGCTGCATCAGCCTCGCGACGCTCCTCGTCGTACCATTGATTTCGTTGAGGTGGGCGCTCGAAACCCAAGACTGTTTCCGCAGTAGTGCGCAGAGATTGAGAAATATTGGCCCACAGTCCACCAGTGTCGCTGAGATTGGATTGGGAGCGACGGAGCTTATCCGAGAGTTGAGCGGAGAACGCCTCAGTTGTCGTTTGCGATCGCAGCTTCTTGACGTCCAGCTTTCGCAATGTACTAGTGCGCGCAGACCTCGAGGCGCTAATGCGCAATCGGAACTTCGGAACGACAAGGTAGTGGTCCGAGTCGATGTTTGGACCTCTGAATGTACGCACATCTAATAGACTGGAGACGTGCCTTCCGTCAATCACAATGTGATCAATCTGGTTGGATGTTGATCGATCATGGGACATCCAAGTGGCTTTATGAGTGTCGAGATGCTGAAACCTGGTGCTATATACTACCGTGTCGCGTGCCGCAGCGGAATCGATCAGCCTCATACCATTGGAGGTAGTGTTTGCGTGGAGGGTGAACTGTCCGACAGTGGGGCCAAAGATACCTTCCCGCCCGACCTTTGCATTAAAATCCCCGAGTACGATTTTGGCGTCATGGGCCGGGCACTTATCGTATACGTCCTCGAGTTTAGCATAGAAGGCATCCTTAACCACATCGTCCTTTTCTTCCGTCGGGACGTGAGCACATATTAGGCTGATGTTATAGAATTTTGCCTTGATGCGGATTGTGGCTATTCTTTCGTTCACATGTGTGAACCCAGAGACAAGGTGACGAAGTCTCTTATTAACCACAAATCCGCATCCAAATTCGTGCTTGTATTCATGGCAGGTGTAGTATACATCGCAAGATGCAAGCCTTTTGCGTCCTTGTCCTGTTCATCGCATTTCCTGTATGGCAGTGATGTCAGTCCTACATTTAATGAGGGCATCCGCCAGCTGGGCGCCTATCCTGTAAAGGGTGCGGACGTTCCATGTGCCAATACGTAAATCATAGTCCTTTATACGTTTGCCGTGGTCGTCAACTTTTGAGGGGATCTTTTCATAGGATTCTGTTTAGGTTTTCATTGGATATTTGTTTTTACGTGGTGGGTTCCAAGCCGTACGCACAACCCAAATTTAACGTCCAGGGGATTCGCTGCACGCATTAGTCAACATCTAGCGGGTGCTAGAATGCCATCCAGGAGGAGCCACGAGGAGGCTGGGTGTCAACTTGAGTACAGCAAGACAAGGATCGTCCTGGTGGTCGCCACGTTGACCACAATCAGAAACTTTACCTTGTTTGCATGTATCCCTCCCTCCCTAAAGCTTTTGGTGATTCATTAAAAGGGTGGGATATAATGCTAGTTTGACTTCTACCTTCTACTTCGACTTATAATGAATGACCGCCCATTCACCATACCGGTTGATAAAGTTAATCTTTAGCTGAAATATTTGCAAATAATTCCAATTTGTCGGAAACTAATCAATCACTGCCCGAACTCGAAAGGGTATCAGTAACTAAGCCTAGTATATCCTTTCGCGCTCGTACTCGGCCGAATGGTATTCCAGCACTGGTCCTGAAGCAGTTTCTTCGACGATCGCTCGTCCATTAGCTAAACTTTTCAGTGATTTATATCATGCCCGTATTTTTCCATCTTGCTGGAAGTTTGCTAAAGTAACATCAGTCCCCAAAGAGAGTGAAGCTAATAACCCTGAGAACTATTGCCCAATAGAAATACTTTCTGTTCTTTCCAAAGTAATGGAAAGCATTATAAACAACCATCTTATGAAATATATAGAGTCCAAAAACCTAAATAGCGAGAGGTAATACAGTATGCGCAGGGCCCGTTCTACTGATGACCTGTTGGCGTTGTTCGCGGAAGGATGGAATCAGTCTATCCGCCAACTTGGTGAGAGCAAGGTTGTGTATCTAGATATTTTCAAAGCATTTGGCTGTATAGCACGCTCCACTTCTATCAAAACTTATTGCTCTTGGAGTTGGTAATCACTTCTCTCGATTTATCTCGAACTTTCTCAGGAATCGCACTATATGGGTTGTTATAGATGGGATCCCTTCAGACGAGTTTAGGTTAAACTCAGGGGTACGATCTCCTTTCTTCTAATCATATCTACTCTTTTGCAGATGACAGTAATATTTGCCGTTCATATTCTTTTAATGGTAGGTTATAAACACACAAGCGCAGCAATAATATTGTCCCATCCGTAGTTATACTTAACAATTACTTCGCTTCATCTCATCTCCTTACTATTTAGACCACTTATATCCGATACATACTCGTATATATCATATACATATAAATATTATTATTATTGAAATAATTAGGGTTGGGTTTAATTGTTTATAAATCTCCTTTAAATAAATCACTCTTTAATGGAGATGTGGATTATAATTACTCGTTGGGTATATTGGAAAGAGTAAAGAAGGAAATAAAGTTATTTCATTTTCTATAAATGAGAGATTTTGAGAGATAAAATCTTACCTTATTTTCCGAGTTGGCGAGAGTTGTAATTTATCTTCTTTTAGATAATATAGGGTTTTATGGGATACAATTTTTGCTCTTTATTTGTATAAGTTAAAGTATTATTAATCAATTTATTTAAAAAAATATTTTTGTTATTTTCAACACTTAATCACAAGAATACAAAATTTGAACTGAACTTAAAGTAGATTCTTAAACTTAATTACGGTTTGGTTACAAAAATATTGCTTATTGGTTAAAACTGCAAAAGGTGTATCGTATGCAATATTCAATAACTGTGTTTCGCAATCGTCTAGAAATGTGTCAGTAAAATTAAATTAAAGACGATTAATGTTTTTTCGTTAACACCTTCCCTCTTAAATCCGAGCGTCCTCGTTCGGTCAAAAATATGGATGTCCGATATTTTGGTAATGTCCTGTTCTGGTTTCTTCCTTTCTGATAACTTATTGCTGTCGGGATAATAACCATCTTGCTGTTTGTTTTCAGTAACTTTGATTTTATCAGAAGAGTGACCATAGAAAATATGGCCATTAAAGAGGGCGGTAACAATTTGGCCCTTTGACTTAAGTGTCTGTTCATTAGAAGTTTTGAAAAAATGTCATTGATGCGTAGTCCTTTGCCTTTATCCAATCTACCATGTTGGTTAAATGTAAAAAGTTTATTAAATGTTAATCCGAGTTACTTCAAATGATCTCTGAAGGGGATAACAGAGCCATTCAATGTGAGATTCAATGTTTTACTTCGCTTGACCACATCTCGGGGACCTTTCCCTGAAGCGTTGCGAAAGCAAATTGCTTCCGACTTTAAAGGGTTTATCAAAACTCCTCAATTCCTGTAGTATTCATCGATCACTAAAAGATGATCCCGAACCATTGCAAGTGTAATATGTGGGTCACTGTCATGGGCGTAAATTAGGGAGTCGTCGGCGTATAGGATGCTCTTAGAGTCATTGTAGATGTGGAGAAAATCGTACACGAGAATACTATATAGCAATGGAGCTAAAATAGCTCCCTGTGGAACACCCCTAAAAATATCACCAAAATCAGACTTGCTATCATTAATTTGAACAAAAAATTGTCTATCCTTAAAATAGCTTACAAACATTTTTATCAAAAAGAAGTCACATCTCATTTGTATGAGTTTATAAATGATGCCAAACTGATAGACTTTATCGAAGGCCTTTTCAATATCTAACGAAATAGAAATGGTAAATTTTTGGACCCTTAAGTTGCAAATCAATTCATTGTGCAAATGAACTAATGCATCAACAGATGAATGACCTCGTTTGAAACCAAATTGTTGATTCGGTATTCTATTCTGAATTTGAAATTTTTCCATCCTTAACAAAAAAATTCTCTTAAACAATTTACCAATGTTTGATAGCATAGAGATAGGGCGTGCATTATCAATTCGAAAATCGTTAGGTTTTTTCATAAGGGGATAAATTTTAGCTAATTTCCAGAGCTTAGGAAAATATCCGTTATTGAGACAATTATTGAAAATAATAACTAACATTTTAACGGCTTTATTATAAAGTTCGACAGGTTATCCGCTCCTGAAGATTTCTTACCATTTAAAGACCTAATAAACTCACTATTTCACTTCGGAAATATCGGTGAAATGGGTGTCAATCATAGGATTTAGTGAGTTATTCAAATGTGTAAATGAACGAATCGTTTCAGGACAACCAGTAAGATAGGAGTCAACTGTACTGCATCCATTCTGTCAGTATTAACAAATCTGTAAGTTTTCGAGAAATGCCGTTCGAACTGACGTACCTCATCCGCGTTCTTGTCAAATAATACATAATCAACAATCCGCTTCGAGAATCAATTAGAGTTCTTATTACCAACAATGTTGGATACTTCCTTGAAGGCTCTTGGACCCGGTTTTATCTTTGTTATCCTATAATTGAACTCGTTTGCTTGATTAATTCCGACCTGTTCCTTAATAATTGTCTTAAGGAGTTTTATCTGACCACTTAAGAGACGATACTCATCCGAACTTCTATTACCATTCCGATGGAAAATCTTTTTCAGCCCTTTTTGCCAGCGATATTTAATTCTAAAAAGCTTGTTGATGCTTTCCGGGACTAGAAACTTCTTATTTTTCAATTCGAATCTTTGTGAATGTCTGTCTATTTCATTACTTTATTTTTTTTATTTTTTATTTAGTTAATAGACATATTTATTTCATGATTATATTCATAGGTTTGACAATTTAGTAAATTTAAAATTTATGTATAATATCTATATATGGCATAACATAAGAGTTGTGAGCCAGATTGGCAATAAAAAGCTATAATATTATTAATATTTATAATCACACATAAATGCGATAACAATGTTTCATTAAAATCAATTAAATTCATTTAAAACCATTTCTCTAAATCTTAAAGAAACTTCCAAATATTTATATAAAATATAAAAATCCACTCTTCTACCATTCAGCAAATTGATAACGTCATCTGAGCATAGAACAGATTCGCCAAAATATTTTCTTCTAAGATCTTTATATAGAGGGCAAACTCCGATGAAATGCAGCATGTTTTCAGATGTGTCTAGATTGCAGTGTACATAGCGCAAATGATGAATATCTAAAGGGTCTAGAATACAAGTCTAGTAACCCACCACGAGCCCTGATTATTGTGCTTGTAATACGAGAGGAATAATGAATAAATGGTAGCGGTGATGAGCTGTAATCCAGTTTAGAGTAGAGATCATGAAACTGCGATGCTCTAGCATATTGCATGTATTCGTTTTTTTCCGACGCAATCACCAACCGCACTATGTGCTTCCAATGTTTACATAATGGTCTATAGTTATCTGGGTTAACATTGATCATGTTACAAAGTTTAGACCATTCATCAAACCAATATGTGTTATTAGAAATTATTTTTTCAGCTATTATACGTGGCAATCTATTCGCGGGTAAAAGTAGTGCTCTATTAATATATTTAAAGTTAAGTTTTAGGGTATCTGCAAATAGAGAGTTTAGACCAGTTTCTAAATAAATCATATAGTTTGGTGTATTTTTGGGCAGCAACAAAACTTTTTTGATGAAGAATCTGAAAAGAATCTCCACTTCATCATACTTTAAAAATCCCCAAATCTGGGCACCATAGAATAATATGGATCTAGCAGCAGCATTAAAAATTTTAAGCTTGTTAAGATTTGATATCCTTGGGTTGTTTATATACTTGGACCAGGTAGAGGCAATTGCCATTTTAGCAGTAACTAGTTTGTTTTTTAAATGCTTTCTGAACGATAAATTATACGTAAGCTCTATTCCCAGGTATTTATAGCTGTTAACAATATCTATACTATCCTCGCCGAAGTTCCACTTAAGGTTATGCGATATTCTAGGTCCATTACGAAAGACAAGAATTTTAGACTTATCCAGGTTAACTTTCAGGCTCCACATTTGACAGTAATTAAAAAGTACATTTATCATATCCTGCAGTTGAGAAGAAGAATCAGATAAAATTACAATGTCATCAGCATACAAAAGTACTTTAATGTGTATGTTATCAACAACCACTCCACCAGGAAGAACATCATTTAAATCATTTAAATACATTGAAAACAAAATTGGACTTAGGATGCAACCCTGTTTCACACCAAGATCAACATTAAACGATTCGCTGAATGTGTTCGAATAAAATATTTTACTTGTAGTATTTTCATATGATAGCTGCAAAATGCGTATAATTTTAGAGAATAAGGATAATTTGTAAAAAAGTGAATTCCGAGGTATCAAGTCAAAAGCAGACGAAAAATCAACAAAAAACGCATATGTATTTTTTCCACTTATTTTGTTCAGGTGAGCTATGTTAGCAAGGTTAAAAATATTATCTATTGTAGAGTAGTTTTTCCTGAAGCCAACTTGATATTCATTAAGAATATTATATCTCTCAAGCCAAGTTGTAAGACGATTCAAAATAATACTGTTAAAAATTTTACAAAAAGTATCTATTAAGGAAAGTCCACGATAATTAGTTAGACAATTAGGATCACCTTTCTTCAGAAGCGGGATAAGAACAGACTCTTTAAAACTTGAAGGGATTACCTCTCTTATAAATATGTGGTTTAAAATAGTCAATAACTCATTTACAAAACAAGCAGGAGCATACTTATAAAATTCGTAGGGAATACCATCTCCATCTGGAGCTTTATTATATTTTGATGATCTTAGGACCAAATTTAGTTCATAGTACTCAATAGGAGAGTCCAGAAAGGGATCAGTATTACAAGGCATCGCCCAAAGTAATGCATTTGAATCAGCTGCAATTTGTAGTTTTGATCGAAAATGAACAAAAAAGTCATCAGCTGTTAAATTTCCTCTTACAGTTCTATTGCGTGATTTCATTTGATTGGCCAACTTCCACCAATCCTTGCTGCAACTAATAGAATTCAGTAAGCTTAGGTTGTTCTCATAATGCTCTAGTTTTCTATTGCGAATAATGTTGATGTACTTAAATTTAGCACAAACATAGGCAGTTTTATTACCCAATGTATGGGATTTTTTATATTTGTTGAGAGCTTTTAACATGCATTTACGGTAACGCTCACATTTCCAATTGAACCAGCTTTGCTTTGGGTCAAAACGATATTTATTTCTAGGCAATACATATGCCAGTTTTATTTTGCTCCTAATGAACATTACCATATCATCAATGAGCCAATTGTTATTGATAAAATTGTTATTAGAGAGATTTTGAATATTTTCTGCGTATTTAAGAGCGGTTTTATCACACCATTGTAGTCTTTGATTATATGCAGTAGGTGAAGTAAAACTATAATTACATGAAGGTAGTACTAGGTTTAAGTGAAGCGGCATGTGATCGGAATAAGGTTTGCAGCCAATAGTAAAATCATCAATATATTGCAAAAAACTATGTGAACAAACGCATAAATCAATCACACTACTTCCTCTGCCACCATAAAAAGTAAAATCACCTTGAAGATCACCATTCATTCGGCCATTAAGAATAATACCACCAAGATTTTCCACGTGTCCAAAAGTCTACGACCTAGTGAGTTTGTCTTTTTATCCTTAGAGCAACGATATTCATTGATGTGTGGGCAGTCATATAATAATGAAGGATCCAGCTGCTGTTCCTCTCCAACACGAGCATTGAAATCACCAATCAAACAAAAATTCTCAGGACAAAGGTAGTTTAAAAATTCTTCAAAATTATCCATTTCCATTTTCCAATTAGTACAGTTAAAGTAACGAGGGATAAAGTAAAACAACTTTTCATTAATTTTCGCTGATAAAATAAAATAAAATTTACAAATTTAAAGTTAAACATTTTCGTCAAGTCTTTACGAAACCCAAACAAGCATCCACCGCTATCGCGACCAGCTCTGTTAGTTTTTGTAGCAGTAATCCAATAAAGAGAGTAGTTTGAAAAATAAATTGAGTACTCATTCTGTTTGTCGGACAGAATATGAGTTTCAAATAAAAAGAAAATATCAGATTTACTAAGGTACGTAATAAAGTTTCCAAAGTTGAGAGAATTCGCCAGGTTTGCGACGTTATATGAAATTAATCTAAGTTTATGTTGTTGCTACTGCGAAGGCGAGTTACTTTTATGCGAAGAGCCAGTTTCCAAAGCTGTAGAGATTACTTCCACGGAAGAATTGCTAGCAGATAATATATTACGTAAATAACTAGCATCATCCTTAGATATTGCAGCTATTTTACCATTTGACCAAGTAAATTTTTTGTCATATACAAACAAACAAAATTCACCTAGCCTAACCTTCAAGTTTACATTAAAGTTTTTTAAATGCTTACTTATCCTCCTTAAATTATGTCTAGTATTTTGCTCTCCACTAGTATAATTTCTTTGTATAAAGACGTTCGTTCACCTCAAACGACCTTTTGCAGCCAAGACATTAATTGCCTGCATACCATTTTCCAATGTAAAATGAAAAGTATCAGCAGACCGTAATAAACGTACTGCCATGACACAAATGTTAACTTGCAGGATGTTGGCACATAATTTCAGAAAATCATCTTTAGCAGCAGAAACATTAGAACTTTTCAAACCTCTAACTACAACATTACCAGACCTGGTTTTACGATCAACCATTTCGAGGCGAGATGTAAGTTTATTAACTTCTTTCTTAAGTTGTTGATTTTCTTCTTTGAGTTCTTCAATTTCTACTTTTAATGGCAAGACATCCTCTTTTTTGACAACATTTCAGTTTCTGGTCCAAAATGTTGGATAAATTTTCCCATGTAAAAACATCAGATGCTGATTGTTGTGACATTGTTTGGTGGGGTACTTCCTTTTTGGTGTTATTGTTTATCAGCTGTTCTGGTGATAATAATTTTCGTGCACGTTTATTATTCATAAGATTTGAAGTATAGTTTTAGGCACAAACAAGAATTAAGAACAGTTATGAATATGTACAGATGTATACCAAAGCTGTTGATTACGTTGAATTAACGTCGCCGCAGAACAAAAACAAAAGCACATAATATAAAATAGATGGTAAAATAAAAAAAAATTCCACAACGGCTCGTCTGCAACAATTTGTATTCAATTCCACACTTCACTACGACGCACTCCAGCAGCCACGCCAACTAAACAATAATGTGGATGACTTTCCGATGTTTATTTCAATTGTATATCGCGATTTATTAGAAAATATAAAAAAACTTGTATCACAGCACAAACTTTGCACAAATTGACGGCTAGAGAGCAGGGTTGCCAATCTATTTCATTATTTATAGCACCATTAAACTGGGAGACATATTCATCCAATTCCCCATTAGACATATTTCTGAAATCGGGTGGCATTAGATTAATTGGTCATGTCAACATTTGTCCTTATTAAATTTCTCTCTTAGGCGGTTTCATCGGGCACACTTATCTTTGGTCTTTTGGATTTAACTTCTAGGAAATCTGCATCCCTCGCAATATCATTCATCTCATCCATTTCATCAGTATCAAACTGATATTCCACTTTGAACCATTAGAGCGCCTATAATATTGTTGTTTAGCCTTTTTGTCCGGATTCCTCTCTGAGGCGGTTTCATCGGGCACACTTATCTTTTGGATTTAACTTCTAGGAAATCTGCATCACTCGCAATATCATTCATCGCATCCATTTCATCAGTATCAAACTGATATTCCACTTTGAATCATTAGAGCGCCTATAATATTGTTGTTTAGCCTTTTTGTCCGGTGGTATTTGTCCGGATAGTTTCGGGAGCGACGGAGCTTATCCGAGAGTTGAGCGGAGAACGCCTCAGTTGTCCTTTGTGATCGCAGCTTCTTGACGTCCAGCTTTCGCAATGCACTAGAGAGCGCAGACCTCGAGACGCTAATGCGCAATCGAAACTTGGCTGCGCCAAAGTAGTGGTCCGAGTCGATGTTTGGACATCTGAATGTGCGCACATATAGTACACTGGGTACGTGCCTTCCGTCTATGACAATATGATCAATCTGGTTGGATGTTGATCGATCAGGGGACATCCAAGTGGCCTTGTGAGTGTCGAGATGTTGAAACTTGGTGCTACATACTACCATGTTGCGCGCCGCGGCGGAATCGATCAGCCTCATACAATTGGAGGTAGTGTTTGCGTGGAGGCTGAACTGTCCGACAGTGGGGCCAAAGATACCTTCCCGCCCGACCTTTGCATTAAAATCCCCGAGGACGATTTTGGCGTCATGGGCCGGGCACTTATCGTATACGTATATCGTTCTGGTGGTCGCCACGTTGACCACAATCAGAAACTTTACCTTGTTTGCATGTATCCCTCCCTCCCTAAAGCTTTTGGTGATTCATTAAAAGAGTGGGAAATAATGCTAGTTCGACTTCTACCTTCTACTTCGACTTATAATGAATGACCGCCCATTCACCATACCGGTTGATAAAGTTAATCTTTATCTGAAATATTTGCAAATAATTCCAATTTGTCGGAAACTAATCAATCACTGCCCGAACTCGAAAGGGTAGCAGTAACTAAGACTAGTATATCCTTTCGCGCTCGTACTCGGCCGAGTGGTATTCCAGCACTGGTCCTGAAGCAGTTTTCTTCGACGATCGCTCGTCCATTAGTTAACCTTTTCAGTGATTTATATCGTGCCCGTATTTTTCCATCTTGCTGGAAGTTTGCTAAAGTACCACCAGTCCCCAAAAAGAGTGAAGCTAATAACCCTGAGAACTATTGCCCAATAGAAATACTTTCTGTTCTTTCCAAAGTAATGGAAAGCATTATAAACAACCATCTTATGAAAAATATAGAGTCCAAAAACCTAATTAGCGAGAGGTAATACAGTATGCGCAGGGCCCGTTCTACTGATGACCTGTTGGCGTTGTTCGCGGAAAGATGGAACCAGTCTATCCGCCAACTTGGTGAGAGCAAGGTTGTGTCTCTAGATATTTTCAAAGCATTTGGCTGTATAGCACGCTGCACTTCTATCAAAACTTATTGCTCTTGGAGTTGGTAATCACTTCTCTCGACTTATATCGAACTTTCTCAGGAATCGCACTATATGGGTTGTTATAGATGGGATCCCTTCAGACGAGTTTAGGTTAAACTCAGGGGTACGATCTCCTTTCTTCTAATCATATCTACTCTTTTGCAGATGACAGTAATATTTGCCGTTCATATTCTTTTAATGGTAGGTTATAAACACACAAGCGCAGCAATAATATTGTCCCATCCGTAGTTATACTTAACAATTACTTCGCTTCATCTCATCTCCTTACTATTTAGACCACTTATATCCGATACATACTCGTATATATCATATACATATAAATATTATTATTATTATTGAAACAATTAGGGTTGGGTTTAATTGTTTATAAATCTCCTTTAAATAAATCACTCTTTAATGGAGATGTGGATTATATTTACTCGTTGGGTATATTGGAAAGAGTAAAGAAGGAAATAAAGTTATTTCATTTTCTATAAATGAGAGATTTTGAGAGATAAAATCTTACCTTATATTCCGAGTTGGCGAGAGTTGTAATTTATCTTCTTTCAGATAATATAGGGTTTTATGGGATACAATTTTTGCTCTTTATTTGTATAAGTTAAAGGATTATTAATCAATTTATTTAAAAAAAATATTTTTGTTATTTTCAACACTTAATCACAAGAATACAAAATTTGAACTGAACTTGAAGTAGATTCTTAAACTTAAAGAGAGACAAAAATAAATATGGCCATTAAAGAGAGACAAAGGTTAACTGCTAGACCCTTTTGTCCTCTAGCAGATCAATGGCTTCAGTGTTATTTGTTGGTATCTCTTATACCATTTCCAACGATTGTGTCTCTTCTATATTTTGGCCTAAATACATGGGTTGGACGATTGCCGGTAACGGTTGAAACTGTGTTCCTTCAAAAAAAACTCAAAAGACTTTATCAGCTACTGACACAGATATATTAGAGAACTGTAACACGTAGGTCCCAGTAATATTTTGTGGTTCCTTGTCGACAAGAATTGTTCCATTAAATTGATTCATTAAGATTGTTTCTGGTGAAATCTCCTCAACAGTGGGGGTACTCCGATTGTCTATCAGGCTACAGTTTGCTGCTTTGCTTTTTATTAGATCTGCCAGACACATATCAGTTTCCAAATTATTCAAATTATTTCTATAGCATATTGTGATCAGTGTTGCCACGAAAAAAAATATTGTAACCAACATTTGTGAAAACAATCACCACATAAGAAAAAATATAACCAAAAATTAATTCGCAGACTTCTATTTTGTTTTTTTTTTCAAATTTAAATTATAATTAAGAAAAAAAAAGAAACAACAAATAACAAAATAAAACTTTAGTCTTACTAATTAGTTCATTTTAACAAACAAAACAAAAGCCCTTTATATAAGAAAAAAATAACCAAACCCGGAAAAATCTACACATCTATACATTGAACAAAAAAATAACCAATTTTGGTTACAAATAACCAAAAAGGCAACGCCGATTGTGATTTCAATATTTCTTTTATTAAGACTTGATAGTCAGATTACAATGGAACTAAATAACGATAACATTTAATTTGTATGAACTTAAAACTACATGTATTATTTTAATAAACATTGAAGACATTATACAACATGCTCACATTAACAATAAAAGATCATTAGAATTTCACATCAGACAATAAACATTAAAATTATATTGCTCAATATATATAATAAAAGTTTACGTAGACTGCTAATACGTCAACATTGAGGTAAAAAAAAACTTAAAACTAATCTTAAAACTAAAACTAAAAAGATTAGCCTCTATTTGGGCCAATAGTAGATCTAGAGTAAAACTCCGATAGGCAGTATTGACTTGAGTTTGATTGCGTAGAAATATCCACTCCGATAAAACCAATAGGTATATATACTGTTTGACCAGTCAAATACAACCTGTGTTTCATAAACATTTCTCATTAAAAAGTCTCCAGTCGTTTTACAAACTTATCAAGTAGGACAAGAGCATAGGTAGACTGTGGCAGTATATCTTCCTTTCCATAAATTTTTGTATTTGAAAATCTTTTGACATAATTTTCATAATTCGCGTTAACACAATGTCTTAAGCAGCTTCTCTCTAGAACCTCCAACTCTTTCCTCACGGTAGGAGATATTGAGAACCAAACTAGAAAACCATAAATTTCCGCTGAGCGGTAACAAGTTGGCCCTTTGACTTAAGTGTCTGTTCATTAGAAGTTTTGAAAAAATGTCCTTGATGCGCAGTCCTTTGCCTTTATCCAATCTACCATGTTGGTTAAATATAAAAAGTTTATTAAATGTTACTCCGAGGTACTTCAAATGATCTCTGAAGGGGATAACAGAGCCATTCAACGTGAGATTCAATGTTTTACTTCGCTTGACAACATCTCAGGGACCTTTCCCTGAAGCGTTGCGAAAGCAAATTGCTTTCGACTTTAAAGTATTTATCCCAACTCCTCAATTCCTGTAGTATTCATCGATCACTAAAAGATGATCCCGAACCATTGCAAGTGTAATATGTGGGTCACTGTTATGGGCGTAAATTAGGGAGTCGTCGGCGTATAGGATGCTCTTAGAGTCATTGTAGATGTGGAGAAAATCGTACACGAGAATACTATATAGTAATGGAGCTAAAATAGCTCCCTGTGGAACACCCCTAAAAATATCACCAAAATCAGACTTGCTATCATTAATTTGAACAAAAAATTGTCTATCCTTAAAATAGCTTACAGACATTTTTATCAAAAAGAAGTCACATCTCATTTGTATGAGTTTATAAATGATGCCAAACTGATAGGCTTTATCGAAGGCCTTTTCAATATCTAACGGAATAGCAATGGTAAATTTTTGGACCCTTAAGTTGCAAATCACTTCATTGTGCAAATGAACTAATGCATCAACAGATGAATGGCCTCGTTTGAAACCAAATTGTTGATTCGGTATTCTATTCTGAATTTGAAATTTTTCCATCCTTAACAAAAGAATTCTCTCAAACAATTTACCAATGTTTGATAGCATAGAGATAGGGCGTGCATTATCAATTCGAAAATCGTTAGGTTTTTTCATAAGGGGATAAATTTTAGCTAATTTCCAGAGCTTAGGAAAATATCCGTTATTGAGACAATTATTGAAAATAATAACTAACATTTTAACGGCTTTATTATAAAGTTCGACAGGTTATCCGCTCCTGAAGATTTCTTACCATTTAAAGACCTAATAAATTCACTATTTCACTTCGGAAATATCGGTGAAATGGGTGTCAATCATAGGATTTAGTGAGTTATTCGAATGTGTAAATGAACGAATCGTTTCAGGACAACCAGTAAGATAGGAGTCAACTGTACTGTATCCATTCTGTCAGGATTAACAAATCTGTAAATTTTCGAGAAATGCCATTCGAACTGACGTACCTCATCCGCGTTCTTGTCAAATAATACATCATCAACAATCCGCTTCGAGAATCAATTAGAGTTCTTATTACCAACAATGTTGGATACTTCCTTGAAGGCTCTTGGACCCGGTTTTATCTTTGTTATCCTATAATTGAACTCGTTTGCTTGATTAGTTCCGACTTGTTCCTTAATAATTGTCTTAAGGAGTTCTATCTGACCACTTAAGAGACGATACTCATCCGAACTTCTATTACCATTCCGATGGAAAATCTTTTTCAGCCCTTTTTGCCAGCGATATTTGATTCTAAAAAGCTTGTTGATGCTTTCCGGGACTAGAAAATTCTTATTTTTCAATTCGAATCTTTGTGAATGTCTGTCTATTTCATTATTTATAGCACCATTAAACTGGGAGACATATTCATCCAATTCCCCATTAGACATATTTCTGAAATCGGGTGGCATTAGATTAAGCATTATATGGTGAGCGTCATCATACAATTCTTCCCAGTTTGTGTTCTTGAAAGATTTGAAAAACCTTGGAGGTGACAAAATGAGATCAAAGTCCCGGAATCTGAAATTAAATTTGAGGGGATAGTGAGAGAATTTAAATTAAATTAAATTTATCTCATAATTTGGAAGTGTCGCATCGACTAGACTCGTGCTAATGAGGAAGTGATCTAAAAATGATGGACCTCCTGGGAAAGATGGATTTATATCACAAATTCTAGTAAGATTATCACCTGAACAGTTTAACCAGTCAAATAAGTTTTGACCCTTCATATTATTAAGCGAATCGCCCCAGTTCATATTTCTGGAATTAAAATCCCCTCAATAAACAAGCCATCGTATGACTGTGGCACATTATTGATAGTGTCGAGACTAGAACACACGTCAGATTGAGAAAAATTTGTAGGAATTTGTCATTAATTTCTATATTAAGACTACCCAATAGTTCAAACCGATTTTGTGAGATAGTAGTAGATCCAAATTTGGTCATGTCAACATTTGTCCTTATTAAATTTCAAACTGATATTCCATTTTGAACCATTAGAGCGCCTATAATATTGTTGTTTAGCCTTTTTGTCCGGTGGTATTTGTCCGGATTCCTCTCTGAGGCGGTTTCCTCGGGCACACTTATCTTTGGTCTTTTGGATTTAACTTCTAGGAAATCTGCATCCCTCGCAATATCATTCATCTCATCCATTTCATCAGTATCAAACTGATATTCCACTTTGAATCATTAGAGCGCCTATAATATTGTTGTTTAGCCTTTTTTGTCCGGTGGTATTTGTCCACATTCATTACACCCAATTATTAACCCAATTATTCGCTCCGTGTGAATAAACTGAAACGAAGATTCCAATCACAGGTATAGCTCAAAATTGAGTCCCTTTGCCTTATTATTCAATTATTCAAATAATTAAAGAAATTATTTTACAGCGCAAAAAAAAATAAAATTGATCTTCCAATCTAGGAATAGCTTACGTTCCTCTCGCAGCAGCTACGTAACCAGCGCTGATTGTGATATTATTATAATTTTTACATTCTTTTTTTTATACCATAAGTTACATTATCACATATAAGTATATTTTGAAAGATTATTTTATTTACCAATTTTCCAAATTTAATAGGTCTTGCTAACATTTTGTTGCATGAATTTACATCTGTTATATGAATACTTAGTATATAGATAATTGAGTTTTGATCCTATGCAATGCTTGTTCTAAATTTATAAACGGTATAGGATCTTTGTTTATTATTTAATTAACAATATTTATTTCTTCGGATTTTAATAAAAATGAATTGACTACACCCACTTTTGCCCAGTGTATGGTATGTATGGCATTAATCAACTCTTCTTTAACAGTATCAAATATATATTTTAGTATTGTTGCCAATTGTTCCTTTATGGAATTACTTTATTATAACTATTATTAAATGTTTCCAAAATGCTATTTGTTGTACGAGTAAGTTCATTAATTTTTTCTACTGTTAATTTGTTAATAATAACTTGTTTGTTATTATTCCTCAGGTTCATATTGATCTTTTTGGTTAGTATCAATCATCCTAGTCAGGGCTTCTCGCGATCCATTTCCAAGCGGATCCGATAAAATTCAAATATCTTTTCGATCTTGGTTTCAATCGGTCTAAGTAGTCTCGAAGTTCTGTCAGTTCATGATACAGCAAAGGATGAAGGAAGTGGGATGGTCCAACGTCCCTGCGTAAAGTTTTTTGGAGATTGTCTATGAGGTCTCTGTAGCCATACATTTCGATAATATGAATTAGTTTAAGAGATCCCGTTCGTAATTTTGCCAGTTCGGAATTTATAGTCATTAATTGTGAGTTAGTATAATCTAAAATTGTAATGTCGGTAGAAATCAATATGAAGGATAATATGAAAAGTAATTTATAATTTTAGTTCCTGATTATGTTCAGAATCGCGAAATTTTTTGAGTCATACAATCTAAGAACTCTATCGACACTTATTTTCCAAGAGCTAAATTCAGTACAACTGCCAGAAAATTCCCTCAAACACTTCACAACATCGGGTACTTTATCTAAGTCCGTCAAATTACTCCTATGTCTGTCTTCTATTGTTTGGTCTTCACCTCCAATGTCCGAGTTAGGGTCTAAAACTTATTGTAATTTGGCGCTGACGTCTCCTCTATGTTACTATTATCTACGTGGTCTGCTTCTGGTGGATTTGGTACGTTTAGAATCGGGGACCTGACCAAGTTATTTGGGTTAGACATTTTTATTTATTTCTTTTTTTGGTTACTACTGAGGTATGATAATAGTGTCGTTGTCACTATTGGAGGGTCCCGTAGGAATCGCAATAGTTTCAAATTGTTTCAAAGAGAAAAGAAGTGTTGAATTTAAGCTCTGTGAAAAATTTGGAATTTTGCGAAGGAATTCAAATAATATTGACTCAAAATACTTTAAAAGTTTGCGTGAGATATCAGTGCACTGCAAATAAATGAAATTGTGGTGAAAGGGTTGCTGGAATTTTTAATAAATTTAAATTTTCAAGTGTAATAATTTTTCATAATTTCCTTCACATTACACAAACAAAAAAAAAAAAAAAAAAAAAAAAAAAAAAAAAACTGTAAACCCCACCAATGACTGAGTGCAGTGTATGCAAATCAGTAATTAGGGGAGAAACAGGTATAAGATGTAATGGTGTTTGTGATAAAGTATATCACTGCACAAAAAATGTTCGGGCATCGACCAATATTCCGTTGGAGTGTTGGAATCAAATAATTTTATAAGATTCATTTGTGAAGACTGCACGCAGTACATAAAAAATATTGACCTAGTGCTCGGTGAAATTCAAGAAGGTGTACGGGTTAATAAACAAAACTTAAAAGAATATAAACGCGAATTTGAAACATCATTGAGACAAAATGACAACGAAATTCAACAATTATTGGAGGCCATTGAAAAAAGGTATGAAGAAAGACTTAATATTCTGGATGGAACTCAAAAAAATTGTGAAAAAAATGCAATTGAAATTAAAAAACTTTTTGGCGCTGTTAAAGATCACGAAAATAAGAATAAAGAAATATGCGAAAATATTGAACAAAGCAATACAAGAATGTGCAACGAAATAAAAAAGTGATAAAAGAGACAAACGTCAAGCAAAATAAGATGTCATTTTCTGATGCATTAAAGAGTAATATGGTATTGCCAGAGGTGAAAAATCAAGTGCCACTAATAGTAAAACCAAAAGAAAAACAGAAAATTGAAAAAACAGAAGAGGATTTAAATAAAAAGGTAGATCCAGTAAATTTCAAAATAACTAACGTTGAAAATAGAAAAAATGGGACAGTGGTTATTCAAAGTGAAAATGTTAGCGAAAGAGAAAAAATAAAATCGGCAATAGAAAATGAAATGAGTGAAAACTATGTAGTAAAGGTTCCTAATAAAGTTAAAAAATCAATTGTAGTAACAGATATGAACTTTAAATACGAGGATAAGGAAATAGTGGAAAAAATTAAAAAACAAAATGAATTTCTTGAAAATAGTAAAATCGAACTATAAAAATATATGAAATTAAAAGATACAACAGAAAAATGTACAGTGCAAAGTTTTTGATTGAAGACGAAACATATCCGAAAATCTTAGCGAAGCAGAAAATAAATATTGGATGGGAGAAATGCAGAGTTTTCGATGGTACTGAAATACTACAATGTTTTAAATGTAGAGGATTTAACCATAAGTCTAAGGATTGTAAAAATAGCGAAGTGTGCCTAAAATGTCATGAAAATCATGCAACAAAGGACTGTATTAAGGAATATGTGAATAAATGCATTAACTGTATAAATTCGAACAAAAAGTTAAATTTGGATCTTGATGATAATCATGCTACAACGAGTAAGTGGTGTCCAGTGTATCAAAATAAGTTACAGTTAAAAAAGAGAACCATGGGAATGATAGATTAACAACGAAAGCACATACAAGGAGTTTATACAAATGTACAAGGATTGATTAACAATTTTAACCAGGTTGAAGTAATTGCGGATACAGACTAGCCGGATTTCATTATACTAACTGAAACGCACGTAACCGATAAGGTAGATGAATCGGAGTTACAACTAGAGGGATACAACGCATATGTTACATTATCCAACTCATCGAGAACAGGTGGAATAATTGTATATTTTAATAAAAATTGCAAAGTGAAAATAATTTGTGAAAAGATACGAAACTATAAATATTGGATTAGTGCATACAATATCAGAATAAGAAATACATCAATGATAATTGTAGCAGTGTATCGATCGCCAAGTAGTCAAGACTCAGAATTTTATGAAGTTTTTGAACAAACAATAGAAGAGATATGTGATAAAAACATGGACATAATTGTTGCCGGAGATTTTAATGTTGATTGGTCGGAGGAAGGTTTTTATAAACAAAAATTACAACAGATCATAAGCGATAACGGACTTGTACAAGTTATTACCGATTATACAAGAATTAAGCGAAACTCAAGAACTATAATAGATTATGTTATAACAAACAATCTCAATATAAAGGTGAATAATAGTAGAATTAATAAAATATCTGATCATGAAATAGTGGAAATGTATATAGAAACCAAAGTGAATAAAAAGCATGAAAGTAAAAGACAAATAGAACTCTTTAAATATGAAAAACGGAGGGATTAGTGAAATTTTAAAATTGATGAAAACTTCGATAAATCGATTGAAGACACAATTAAAAAACTTACGGTGCGAAAAACAATACGGGAAAAGAGCAGAGTAAATAAGTGGTTCAACAGACAATTACAAGCATTAAAAAAAGATAAAATAGTGAGGTACCATATAGCAAAATGTGAAAATACTACTGTATCATGGAATAATTATAAAAATGCCAGAAATATATATAAAATAAAACTGGAAAATTAAAAAATGCATATATTGACAAAAAAAATAGGAAATACCAAGGATCAAAAACGGATGTGGAATAACATAAAAGAATTAGTTCTAAAAAAGAATAAATCTGTGATAAAAAATGTGATATTTAATAATGTAGAATATAATAACAGCTCCGATATAGCTAACCAATTTAATGAATATTTTGTGAACAGTATTAGAGAAATAAGAGAATGTATAGAAGATGTGCAATACGATAATCGGATAAACGTGATAAGTAATAGGTTTATTTTTCGTGCAATAACTATTTCAGAACTTAAGACAATCTGTAAAACCATAAAGAAAAAACCAGACTATAATAAAGTAAATATATGTTTAATCTTGGATAATTGGCACTTATGTGGAAATGTAATGTTGAAAATAATAAATTCATCATTGGATACGGGAGTTTTTCCAGATAATTGGACAACTTCAATGATTACACCAATTGAGAAAATAGCGAAAACAAATAAATGTGAAGAATTTCGTCCAATTAACACTTTAAAACTGTTTGAAAAAATCTTAGAGAAAATTGTTAAACAACAGCTTGAAGACTACATGGAAAAAAATAACTTATAATCGAAATATCAATCGGGTTTTCGAAAAAACTTTTCGTGTGAAACAGCGATAAATTATGGAAGAAAATTGATGGAAATAGAAAGATAATGTCAATTTTTCTTGACTTTAAACGGGGGTTTGAAACAATTGATAGAGATATATTACTGTGTAAAATGTATAAATATGGAATACAAGATAAAGAATTAAATTGGTTTAAATCATATCTATCGGATAGAAAACAAATGACTAAAGTGAACGATACTATATCTAGTGCTTTGAACAATGATTATGGAGTACCTCAGGGATCGATTCTGGGGGCTCTTTTGTTTATTATATATATAAATGATCTACCCAATATAATGGAAAAGTGTGAAATAGTTTTATATGCCGATGATACTCTAATTTTTAATGAATCTGAAACTGATGAACAGTGTCAGATGAACTTAGAGCATGATATGAGAATTGTAAATAATTGGTTGAAAATGAATAAACTAAAATTAAATGAAAATAAAACAAAAATATTGGAAATAAACATGAACAGTGAAACAGAGTTTAAAATTAATAATAAAATAATTGAGAAAGTTGAAAATATAAAATATTTGGGATTTATATAGATAAGAACCTGAATTTCTCGGGAATCGGAAATCGGGAAAAAAATTGGATTTTTCAGGAGAATAATAGTGTTTTCACACCAAAATTTAAAACCTGATTTTAGCATTAAAACCATAAACAGCTGATTTTGCGTTCACACTGCAAGTTTTATTAAAATTGGTTTTAAATTCATGACATTTATGCCTGCGAGAAAAAAATTTTATGAGCAATATGCCTTATTTCATCTTGATATATTTAGCTTCTGACTTACCTATCGCACAAGAAACTATATTCATTGCGACCAGAAACAACACACGTTTCGATTAATAATTAAATATTTACAAATTTTTAAAATTTTCATTGAAGAAATTAAAAATATTCCAAATTTTTCCTTTTTAAATACAAAATAAATGATTATTTACATTTATTTATTTATTTACATTTGTTTTTGTTTTTATCAGCTGTTTTCAGGTTTTCAGAGCTGGTAGCTCTGATTTAGTACATTTAGTACATCAAAACAAGGTTGTATTTCATAAAACCAACTTAAAACCAATTCAAAAAAGGTTTTATTTTGGTTTTAACGCAATAATTTTGTATGGTAAAATCAGGTTTTATTTTTGGTTTTAACGTTAAAACCAACTTTTGCGTTAAAACCACTCGGTGTGAAAACACTATAAGAAATAGAATATCAAGAATCACTGCAATTAATATATATAACACCATCATTAAACCACATTTTGAATTTGGTTCTACAATATTATATACATGCTGTACAAACACACAAATAGATAGACTACAAAAGTTGCAGAACAAGGCGATGAGATCTATAATTAAATGCAACCGGTTTACATCAATACAACACATGCTAGATACACTAAAATGGCTCAACATTAGACAAAGACTTCAATTAAATACGTTTACATTTATTTACAAAATGAAAATGGGCAACACACCGGAACATCTAACGGATCAATTAAGATATGTCAACGAACCCCAACCTTACAATCTTAGAAATGCAAATGATTTTAGGATACATCGAGCAACAAACAATGCGATGAAGAGGTGCTTATTATATAAAGGACTGCAATTATTTAATCTACTACCTAGCAGCGTAAAAAATGAAAGAAATATTAATATATTTAAAAGAAATTGTGTTCATTTTGTTAAAAATTTTACTTATCAGAGCAATTAAAATATTGATAATATAATGTAATATAGTAAATAAGAAAGTACTCTAAATACTACTAAATAAATAATAAATAATAATAATAATAATAAATATGTTATTATAAACATATTATCATTATTATTATTTAAATAAATTATTCATTTATTTCAATTAATCCTTTATTTCTTTAAAATTATTAATACCACTGTGTTGTCAGTTCTGTTAAACGATCATATACTGATAAAGATCAATGTCAAAGTGTACAATACAACTGTATTTAAGCATTGCTCTTTTTATTACCATTGTCTGATTACTGGAAACGTTGCCTTTTGCTCCATTTATAGGGATTTAATTTCACTTTGGCGGTTTTGATATGTTTCCTTTTATTGCTATCGTTCGGGGTTTCCTGTGTAATGCTGGTGTTATTCTTTGACATTTTTGTGTCTAATCTGTGTACCGTAATTTTTCTGTTAATGCATTTCTGTTGGTTTTCCTTCTTATCGAACAAACAATTTATTGTTCGTTCAGTCTTAATATCTATATCGTGAAGCAAATAGCTGCCTTGATAGTTTTAATTTGGTTTTTCGAAGACATTGATGACCAGAATTGAGATTTGATTCGAAATCAGGTTACCTTCAATCCGTCCGCTTTTGTAGGTAACCAGTGATGAGGAACAATACATGTTGGCGTATTTTTGTTTGGTACATTCATATTTATTGCCGCGAACTCCGAATCAATAATTTGATCTGCGAAGTCTATCCCGCTGGAGTCCTCCACCAACTTAAGGATGTTAGCATTATTGGCCATTGTAACCCTTTAAGGATTAGCTTCTTACAACACCCATGTTGTATGTATTAATTTTATCAATGAAAGGCAGTTAGTATTTTCTGTGAGTCTTTTCTATGAGCGAAAGACTGGTCAGAGTGTGTTGTCGAAACAGATATTTTTTCATGAATAGACAGTCAGTGTTGACGCGTGTCCAAAAGTTGCATTTAAAAGTGCGTTGGTTATAAATGATCGTGAATTAAATTCATTGCGTCGTCTTATTAATAAACTGTGTTGTTATTTACATAAATACAGGGAAAAATAATTTCTTTTATTTTCGAATCCACGCAAAATAAACGTTTTACAAAATGTAAAGAAGTAACAATTGGTGCCACAAGTGGGATTGCAATAAACGAAATAAAATGAAAGGCCTTAAGGTGGACCGACTGAAAAGAAAAATAGCCAGACCAGACTTGCCTATATCCGGTATAAGAGCCGAATTACGAATGAGATTGATGGCGGGCTTCCAACAATGTGGTATTGAAATGTTTACCTATGAGTTTGAGGAGAATGAGGAAATCTGTTTCACTCAATCAATGACGAGCAATGTAGATTTCGTAGCGATACCGGCTGCAGTTAGAAAATCTCAGGAAGAGTGGAGAGCTAGAAAAGAAAAGCTAATTAAGTTTATGGAGGACGATAAAATAGCGTTTCCTATAATAGAGGAAAAACAGGAAAAGAATGATGAAGCCCAAGAAGCAAATCCGAACAAATTAAAAAGAAAGTGTTGACAGAAGAAACGGAAGTCCAATCCATCGCAAAGAACAGCTGAAAGAGTTGTAAATGAACTAAAAAACTGTCGTTGGGAAGAGTGGTGTGGTTGTTGCAAAGGCAGTTGAAGCCGTGACGGAACTTAACACTACAGGAATTTGGAAAAATTTTTTCGTATGGAAAATTTATGGTGGTAAATTTTGCAATCCTTCAGCAAGAAGGATCACTGCACGCTAATTTGGAGCAATTCTATGAGATAAGATCGTAAGGTGGTTTCGGTTATAGTACGCCGCTATCGGTGTCCACATTTCGATTTGGCGCAGTACCCAGAAGAGATGGAGTATTCGAACATATTAATCTGTGAAAATGTCAAAAGGTCAAAAGAAGGTTTGGAACAGGCATACTTCGCGACTCATGTTAGCATATCGGTCAGCAAAGCACAATACAATAGCAATAAAACCTGCTAATATTGTCTTCAGTTTTAAATTGTTTGGTGATTTAGAATTAGGCGTCAAACTTACTTATTAACTTAATTGGCCATTACAACTCTTTAGTCAAGATTACGACCTAGCTTCACATACCAACCATGCTGTGTATGTTAATTTCTATCCCAGAGTCACGGGATTTACGGTTTGGGGAGTCGACTCCGAACGACAGATATTTGTGAAAGTCAATTGTCAATTTTATTTACTCTCAGATTTTTTTTGCCGGAGCAACTCACCGAAGAAATATTTTTTCATATTTCGATTTGTTCTAGATATCTGACATAGGGTTTAAATCACGGCTTTGCTGACAAAACAGAACTTACTAGACTAGGCGTTAAACAAGTAATAGATGGCGGGCCTCATTCCGCCGTAAAACGGGAAACTTAGACAAACTATACAATTTTATGCTATACATCAAAATAGAAACCAGGACATGTATAAAAGGTTCAAAGAAGACCAACCGGTTTTGATGAGCAGCTCACAATAGAAGAGAGGATTATCTCCTTGATTATGAATTTAAGGGGATAGACCATACATAGCAATCGAAAGGTTAAATGACATGGTATTCAGGGTTCAACAACATTGTGACCCGAGATTTAAAATGAAGTCGCATGCAGTAGCAAATTCCCACAACTGCCTGATGAAATCTAACACCGCTCAAAAGTCCACCAAGGCTTCAATGGATGGAGTGAATAGGAAATGTCCAATTTTTTACTTTTTCATATTAATCAACCTGAATTTGACCGATGGCTAATAAGCCGCAGTTAGTGTGAGAAATAAAAGCATAAATCTTTTCAGCTAAAGAGCCGTTTTGATTACCATTTTTATTCTAATCTTATCAACCAACTTACAACTATTTATATTAATTTTTTAAGTCTAATTTCTTTACATATTAATACTTATGACCTGATTTAGTTTTTACTTAAGTCTAATTTCTTTACATATTAATACTTATGACCTAATTTAGTTTTTACTTAACTTAGAGTGTGCGTGGTCAGCATTTTGCTACTTTGCAATTATGACGTACTGAAAATTTGTATAATGCAATTTGATACCTCGTGCCGTTGGTCATTGACAGTTTTGTTTATATTATTGGGGAATGTATCAAAATGCATTTTAGATAGCACAAACGTAACCAACACAAAACAGTGGATAAGTGTGACCAACACACTACACCTCCGCTCTTAAGAAAAATCTATACAATTCAAATTGGATGATTTTTTGGATGCTTATGAAATCTAATTTTAATGTTAGTATATATTATTAAATTTATTTTTGAGTGTTCTAAGAATTATTTTACATTACCATTTTTTTTAACTTTTTTAGTCTGTTTTTATGAATTGATTTCATATTTGTTTTTATCTTAATTAATACATTTGAATCGTCTATATCTATTACCTCATATGGTATATCATAAGGTGGTTCATATTTTTTTCTATTTCCAGCCTTGACCAAAACTAAGTCGCCTACTTTTAGTTCTATGTTATTCGTGTTATTTAATGAGTCCATACTTCTTTTGTTTTCTACAGTGTCTATCAACTTTTTGGCACTTTCCAAATCATGCTTTAGTCTAGTCTTGAATTCATTAGCATAATTTTTATAATTGTAAATTTTAGGATGATTCATGACTTCACCTCCGGGTACTTGTTAATTTTCCAAAAATGAGTTCAAAAGGTGAATATTCAGTATCTATATGAGGGGTTATATTGTACGCAAAGGTATAGTAAGGTATCCATTTATCCCAATTGTCATCTTGTACAAATGACAAAAAGTATTCATTAAGAACCCTATGATTTCTCTCCACTGTACCCAACGTCTCATGATGATATGGTGTGGAAAATTTTTGTTTATATTATTGGGAAATGTATCAAAATGCATTTTAGGTAGCACAAACGTAGCCAACACACAACAGTGGATAAGTGTGACCAACACACTATAATGAGCAAGCACTGAAATCGCAGAATATCCAATGTGTGGCACGTAACGTCGTCCAGTTGGAACCACATATCGGTGTAGTCCAGATAATCCAATGCAGGTCAATAGAAGTTTGACAGTGAGGGCCTGACCAAGGTTACCATCAAAAAATTTGGACCGATGACGCAGCCAGCCAAGACGCAGAAGAAGAAGCGATTTTTTCGGGCTGTATTGGGCGTTCTCATTTCATTTCATCATATTTACGCTTTCTCGACGTCCCCAAATACTTTTCGTGAAATCTAGGCTGCTACAAATATGTATGTATTACATATATTACAAATTTTGTGAGCCATTCAGAATCCTACACTTATGTTAAAGTGAGGTTAAGAGAAAATGAAATGTTGTTTAATTGTGTTGCCTAGACTTTCCTACAAATCTTCCACATACCTGGCGATTAGGCAGGAGTTTGAACTACTTTTGGGATGATCAAAGATTAGTAATAAACACATGATGATTGCTTAGAGTAATTATTGTTATTTTTTCATTGGTTCTTTCGGTTTTAGTCAAAATTTTCAGAAACAATAACTTATCCATATTGCCCACTAAGTCACCAACTCCATCACTCACCATTTTGTGAACCATCACCATGCTTTGCGATTGATGTTGCTTATTGAGTTTTCTCGACGTTGTTGTGTGACCTGAAGTCACACATCTATTACATCTATTATGGCTTAATAGTTCAAGAAACTAATCTTGGTTACGAAAGTTATTAAAATTATTCCATTGAAAAGATATTTTTTAAAAGTTGAGTGAAGGTTAAATTAGATTAGGTGGCGGACACTCTTAAGGTCCCACTTACTTTCTTTATTTGTTCATTTAAGCTAATTGGACATTACAGCTTAGAAAATACATGCAAAACCATTTTGAAACATAGAAATATTACAAAAATTAAAAACATTCATAGTTTAATTTCAGATAAGCAGGAATAGTCATTCCAGTGTTATGACATGTTTTCAGTCAAGTCAATCATGTTGAAAAATTTATTTACCCTCTAACAAATTCTTCGGAAGAGATCAAAGTTGATGTATTTTGACCTATAAGAGAGAGTGGCTGATAAGAACGAGGTTGCCTTTTCAGTACATTGATGTGTACCATTCCCATAAGATTGGATTAATCTATGTCACAATTCATAATATTTATAAAGAAGCTAGAAAGCTGTCAGCTGTTCTACGACTTTTCAAGGTGCGTATCTTTTTTAGAGCAGGCAGCTACCGAACACAAAATAGTATAAACTGTTTTTTAACTCATTCCAATTTACTTATATATAAGTTGCATTGAGGATTCTACAATTTGTCTGCTACATACTCTTTTAAGAGAGAGAACTTTTTACTTATACTGGTGGGGCAAGGATATGCCAGTTTAAGACGTTTCATTAGGAATATTGTTTCAGATTATATTTAAACGAATTATTAAAAAACGCGTCTACACGCACTGACAGTTTAAACCATCATTCAGACATTAACAATCCCTAGAGTCCAAAAGAGACACAGCTCCTGCAGAAATCATTTACTGATATGGAATAGATAGAAGTGCGTCGGTCCTCTTTGTATTTATACGTGTCCAGTAGAGACTAGTAATACTGCACGTACCTTCTTGGTGCGCCAAGATGTTGGAGATTGTAAGCTCAGTTCCAGCCATGGTCATCTCATCAATAAGGCAATTTCCAACGATATCACTATGTCCCGGCACACATATAAGAGTTATATTTGAATGATCCGAAATTTCCCTGGGAAATTATCGGCATCCATGGACATCACGCATCTTTGAGTCATCGGTATAAACATCAAGGGCCCATTAGAAATCTCTGGATCTTTATACCAAAAGTCTATAGTTGGAATTTTAAAATCGAATATTCTATTCAGAAAGTTAATAATATAATCGGCCCGGAAGCGTTAGTGTTTTCCCAGAATAGCATGGTCTTGGTTGGGCCAGTACTTAATTATATTGAATTTTAATTCCATCAACTCAGTCCTCTACTTTTATAGAAGATTAGAAGAAAGCCAATTGAGTAGCAAATAATACCTTGGTTGGAGTGTCACAGAGGACACTGATCATCAATACAGCTGACTGCGTATGTACTCTGTTTATCAGTCGACAGTTGCATTGCTGTATATACAAAGACCACCAAACACGCACTTCATAAAGCAAGGATGATTCTACCACAGCCTGATGGAGCCAGTATTTGATGGTCGGTCTAAGATCCCAGAGCTTGCCTGTAGTCCTTTTGCAGGTGTAAAGTGCTATTGTCACTTTCTTAGCCATCTATATAACGCTGTTCTTCCACTCTAATTGGAACCCAAAATGACCCCTTGATATTAAACCCTCTTGAAAGGAAAGTTCAATGCTGTTAAGGATCGGTAAAATAAAGTAGGTATCTTATATGGCCTGGTAAAAAGCATCAATTCCGTGTTGCGATGTACACCATTCTGTTTTAAGCTGTAGGTCCTGGTTGCATCTCAAAGAGAGAGGATGCTGATCAAAATCTCACCATAATAGCCAAATCATTCATTTACCAATAGATCTTAAAACCACATCCACAGAAGAGGTGATGTACCTATATTTACTTCCCTTGCCATATGAGACTCCCTAATAGATGTAGCAATGATTCCTCCGGTTAAAAGTTCTGTACCGAAATTCGTAACAGGTTGCTATTATTAAGAATACTGACAATAGCTTTCTAGAAGGCAACATACATGTCGTGAAAGCTGTGAGTGAGTAAAGTTGTAATGTTTGTATGCCAGAGCTTTCTCAATGTTTCCGACCAAGGGGCTCAGTATAGTATCAGCGTATCTGTACCTAGTGTAGGCGTTTTCAGCACTACTGACAAATGCAGAAAAGTGGTTGGGCTTTAGCTCGTTTTTCAGAGTATTTCCAGTATTTTAAGGATGAATGAGGTTAGCAGTCTCCATAGCCTAGTAGGTAGTGTGTTCGCTCATTAGACGAGAGCCCGTGGTTCTACCCTTGGCTCAGACATCTTGAACAAAATGAAATATGAACAAATATTTCTTTCGGCAACTTCCTTTCAGCTGTCGCATGGCAAAGAACCCTGAGAGTAAAATAAAATTGCCATTAAAAGATTCAGCAATCAGTCGTTCGGAGTCGACGTTAAAAGCCCCACCACTCATGGATTAAATCAACACACAAAACCTGAGTGGTGTGGAAGGCTCGTTTGTAAGTAAGAGGTTAGACTATTAGGTACGAGATCATTCAAAGTAGATATCGATGAACTGCTAACATTTGGGATAAAAGCGATATTCGCCTCTCCCCACTTAGCAGGTTGTTTTCAATTGTTTTCTACACAATGTCTTTATGAAGATTTAAAACTATTAAATAAGCTAATGTCCCATTGAATTGTGTCTACACTCACTTTCTGCACAATTGTCTCCAAACGAGGGAAGTTCTGCCTGGGTTTACAATTACCTGGAAAGTGTGTACCAAGAAGTATTCTAAGAAGTTCCTCATTCGATATATTATTACCTGATTTAATAAACTCTACAGCCTTTGCGAAGTCAGCAAGCTTCATTGAATTCCTTCATTTTCTCACTAAAGTACCTCCAACAGCACCTTTTCCACTATCTACCACCTTATCCAGACTGGCTATGTCGTGAATAACCGACAATTCTCCTATGCAGAAATATCTGACTTTAAGGCGTCCCAATCAGCATCCCGCCTATTCTAATAAGGTCTTCTTCGGTCTTCTCTCGGACCCCTGTTAAAGACATGCGTTATGAATGGGTGATCTGATAAGGAGCAGTAGTTGGAAACCCTCCAGTCTATAAAGTAATCCCTAAGAGAGTCGTTTACAAGAGTAATGTCAATGACTTCTCTGCTTGCCGAATTATATAAAGTGGACTGGGCACCTAGATCGACAATTCAAATTCCACTAGAGATTCAAAGATTGATTCACCTCTTTCATTTGTATCCAAACTACCTTACATAAGCTGATGAGCGTAGGCATCTTCACCAATTAATATCGCCACTCCACTTAGCCATAATTCCCAAAGTTCCTCGACTCCGAGCTTGTAGAGGTCTCATAAGTTTTTGTTCTCACAAACCATTCATTTGATCTGACCTTGGGATACAATTCTGCATCTAGACTTGCAAACCGTCCCGTTTCCGTCGGGACAGACTAGTTTTAGAGTGCAATGTTCCAAACCCCGACGATACTCTGAATGAAAAACAATTACTTTTTCTTGCCATAAAAATTAAGTTTAATACCCCGTTAACACGACGCAATTATTCCTCATTCACGCTCTCATTCGTCATTCAACCCCCAATTACGAGCTGAATTACTTGATTCGCCATAAAAAATTTCAGCTGCGAATCACATTAGCGGTACGTAATTCAGTTTGAATGACCCTATGAATCACAAACGAATGACTGTCATCTCTAATTTTTATCGATTATTTATGTATCAAAATCAGCTGTCAAAACAAAAATGTCAAAACAAAACAAAATAAATAAAGCTCGCTGCCCTGGTCCCACTTTCTTGCACTTTTTCTTTTTTCTAATAATGAAAATAATAATTAAAGGATATTGCCAAATTACAAATTTAAAATTAACACCAAACAAACAAAATACACAAAAAACAAAACACGTAAACAGAAGAAAAAAACAAAACGGAATAAATAAATGTCAAACTGAATTACGAACGTGTCGTGGAAACGGGTTAATTGGCAATTGTATTTCAGTGGCCGAATTAAGTAATTCCACTGTCCGTGAGAACATGGTATAAGACTTTTGCACTTATATTAGTACTATTACATTTGAAACAAATTGGGGTTGTTAATTTGTTTTTAAATCTGCTTTAAATCTCTTTTAAAAAAAGTGATCTTTAGGAGATGTGGATTGTAATTACTCGTGAGTAATTACAATCGTTGGGATGCGTGTTGTGGGAGAGAAAAATAAAAAATGGAATTAATTCAATTTCTTGGAAGTTTTGAGAGAGAGAGAGAGAGAGAGAGTTTCTTACCTTTTTTTCAGCACTCAATTAAACTCTTTGTAATTTTTCCAGTTGTGAATTTATTAGGGATTCAAAAATTCGGTTTTGGTAAGTATAAATTTAATCAATTGTACAAATTTTAGTGTAGGTAGTTCAGGTGAGTATAATTCAGGTAGGTATATTTTTTAATATATATTATATTTAAGCACAATTGTTTTATTTTAATTTTATTAATTATTTTAGCACAAATTTTATTTCATTTTATTAAAAGGAATTACTTGAGGTAAGTATTAGGGTAAATTAGATAAAATATAAATTTTTATAAATATATATTTTGGTGAGTATATATTAATTAATATAATATGGTAAGTATTAAAAATTTTGAATTTAAAACAACACTTAAAATAAATTTTCTTTATAGAATTTTAAGTTATGTACATATGTGTTCACTGTGATGTTGTTTATATATAAATTTGGATGTTGGATGTTGTTGATTTAAAATTTACTTTAATCACAAAAAAAAATAATAATTTGTTGCCGGTGCGAATGCCAGATGATAAGTAATTTCTGTCTGTATTTTCATTCTTCACCAAACTTCTGCTCTTCTTAAACCATTTGGATTAACAGTAAATTACTGAGACATTCCCTGTGTTTTTACTGGAAATGTGGAGACATTCCCTTTGCTTAATGGTACTGGAATGATGGGGCATTCTTTTAGTTGATGGAAGTTCTATTGTTATTGTTGGAATTGCTTATAGGGTATTGTGTGTTCAAACCTCGTTTGAACATATCGCCGGCCCTGGGGTTAAACTTAAGATGACCTCTCGCCCGGAGGTGTAGTACAAAGGACTTGTGCCAAGGACCTTATGACTTGTGCAATTATTTTGGCATCTGGAGTTGTGGACAAAGTCGATGATGATGCTTCTTTCGTTGATGTCTGTCGTTGAACGGCCTTCTTTCTTTTCATCTTTTCAAATATCTTTCGTTGAACTGCTTCATTTCTTTTCGACTTTTCAGGGGTTGGGTGAAACAATGTGTGGTGGAATTTGTCACATTTCTTACACATGTCCAGTGACGTGCAGGATCGTAGGTCATGGCTCCTAGCTATGCAGTTTTCACAATACCGATGCCTATCGACGATTTTCTTCCTTTCAATGATAGACATTCTCAGGAATTGGCGGCAAAACCTCAACGCGTGGAATTTCCGGCAAATTTTGCATTCATAAATTTCAGGATCTGGTCGAGATCTTGGGTGACGACCCTTGCCCACGTGACGTCTATTGTTGGGATTGTTTTTGTGGTTCAGGCGTATTATTATAAATTTTCGATTATTTCTAAGAGAGAAATTATAAATATTAGTGGATATTGCGAGTAATGAGAAATTGAGTGTTACTAGTTTGAGAAAAAAGGCGAGTTGTGTTGAGAATTTGAAGGTACTTTTATATTTTTATTGAAATAGAATTACTATCATTGGGAAATGGAAGACAACGATGTGCGAATATCCTTCGTACGCACATTCCTATCCGGTGGAGCACGAGGGGGAGTAAATCTCCATTCACCTTCGAGTGCTCTACTAGCTACGAGACAACTACGACCATTGTCAGTTACTACCCTTTGGGGTAGACCACGCCTCCCAACGAAATGAGAGAATGCGTCTTGGAATGCTGACGAAGACAGGTCCGAGCTTTTAATTTCAATTGGGCCAGCAAAGTCAATGCCTATGACTTGAAATGGGGGTGACAGAGTACATCTCTCTCGGGAGAGTGGTGCCATTATCCGAGAACAAGGCTGTTGCTGGTAAATAATGCAAGTTTTGCAGTGTCGTATTATCTTCTTCACTCGGGGTTTGAGACGGAAGATATAGAATTCAGTTTGTATTCTTCGACATTCTTGACTGCATTCAGCGTGAGATGGAGAGTAATGTAAATGGTTCAGATAAGGCTGGCAAAATCGGGAGTTGCCAGGTGATATAATGGGATATCTTGGAATATTTGCGGGCTGCTTTTGTCCTCTAATACCGACAATTTCAAAATGAGATTTTTGATAGGGAAGTTGAAGTCGGCTTCTAATTCTTTCTGTTAAGAATGTTCGTTGAGGTCTTCGGTTAATAAGAATTCGATTGGTGAAGAGTTCACCTCTATATTCTATTTGCATTAGAGCAGTTTGCAATAGAATATTTTCATTACTCGTAGAGTAATTAGCGTGTACTTGATTCGATGTAGGGTATTCAGTTCGAGTTTCAACGTTGTTTTGGGTAGCATTTGTATATTGCGGGGTATTACTGCTGCTTTCATGATTTGAATCATGACAAACTTGCGGTGGAGTTTCTGAAATTTCTGTCATGTGGAGTAGAGAGTGATTGATATTTTCTTGAAATACCTCTGTATCGCAGGGGGGAAGTGTTATAGAGTTATCTGGGGATTCAGATGCATTTTGGATAAAGGCGTGTGAGTATAGGGATGTTCCTAGGTCACTGGAGGAATTTAACTGAGCTATCTTTCCTAACTCGAAGATCTGTGAAGTGCAAAGGTAGTAGGCATCCTCACACGCTTCATCATTTTTCTTCGCCTCTTCCTTAAATTCCGAGGTTACTGTTCTGTTATGGGACAACATTACTTTCTCATAGGAACTTTCGACTTTTGCCCATATCGAGTCCAAGTGTTTCAACTTGACCCCTAGAACCAATTCCGATTGCTCGTCTTTGGGAGTTCGTTGGAAATATTGGCAAAATTGGATCAAATAATCACAATATAATAAGAAACTCTCCTCTGGAGAGCTGTTTGCTTCGCTAGTAGATGTGGTAGACATTTTCTCAATATGGGATTGAAATTTTGAATGATATAAAACAAAGTGTGTTGAGATTTAAGTATTGGATCCGTATATGAGATACGACTCGTTTAGAATTTGAGATTTGGGCTACTGGGAAGTAGAGCTAGAACTGCTATCTAGCAAAATTTGAAGAGAATATAGAATTCGAAAGATTCGGGCTACTGGGAAGTAGTACTAGAACTGCTATATAGCAAAATTTAAAGAGAATATATAAGAGGGCAATACTGGACATGAAAATTAATTTATTTCACTGTGTAATTTGCATTTTAATCAACCAATTATATTTAAGATATTGGTGATATTAAATTTCCTTTAGTTCAGTAATTTAAAAAAAATTCAAATTTCAAAAAAAATTTCTTTCATTATTAAATTTTAAAAATATTTTTAAATATTTTTTTTTGAGTTTCAAATATATTTTGTTAATAATTTGCAAAATTTATTTATTATTAAATTTTAATTTATTCCTGTAGTATAATTTTTGTAGTGTGCGCCCCAATGGGTTAATTTGCAATGGGCTGTATTGTTTTCATTGGAAGTAAAGACCAGTGATGTAAAAGAAAAAAATCATTTGTTAATTAATTTTTTTCTCAATTTATGTTTTTAAAATTAAAACTAAAACAAGTATGGGTATATGGAATAAAAGTTTATTTATTTATTTTACAAATATATTTATTTACAATTATTAAAATTGGGAACAATAAAAATGTTCAGTTGATGTTTATTATAAATATCACTCCTTTAATTTTCTGTGTGGTGTTTTTTCCTTGTGTCTATTCCTTGTTCTTCTTCGTTCGCTTTCCTTGTGAAACAACCAGAATTGTTCTTTTAATTTTGATTAATCCTCAATTCTCTTATTGGAGAAATTGCAATTGAATTCTTAAACGGGAATATAGAAAATCAAACACACTTCTCTTATGTGTGACTAAGAGAGTGGTGTATTAATACACTATATGTTTGACTTACACAGCGATTAATGGAGATGAGATCACTTGCACTTTTTATTTTTTACTTTATTCCTTTTTTAAAGGGGGAACTTTCAAATGGTTTTTTTTACATATACAGAAAAGAGATTTCTGTATTTTACATAAACGAAACCGGGAAATGTTATTCGCGAAATGGACTAACGGGATCAATATTTTATGTATATAATATATAATTTATGTACATATACGTAATTAAACGGGTTTGTTTAATTTTTGAGTGAGAAAATTGGTTTTTAAATATATTAGAATTTTAAATAATTTCTTATGTGTATATAAGTATAAAACGGGATAAACGTGAAACCGGTAGACGGGTAAAAAGGAGAGAAAAACGGGATGTCTGTGCTTTTTTAGAATGTAATTTTACCGTAAGCATATGTTCATCTAAATGTCCATACGCTTCTTTTAACCTCTTTTCTGTTTTTCGAGGTTAATTTTTATCGGAATAACATCACTTTTTCCAGCACTTTTTTCTTTGTACATATTGTTACGTTTTTACCTTTTTAAAAACGTTTAAATATGAGTTCGTTAATTGCAACAAAGTAAAAACAAATATGTCTTTAGTTTTTCTTAACTCTCTTTATTATTTACACTACTTTTGTGTGCCACCGTATAGAACTTAACGATACAACAATAATAATCTCTTTATTCACTAGTTCACACAACTATTCGCTAGATCTTTACAACCACGCCTTATTTTATTCACACGCAACTTCACACAAGGCTGACTGAATTAACTCTGACTGCTGCTTGCTTTGTCCAGCCCTTTTATAGTCCGCACGCACGTATGATCAGTATGATGAACGTTCTCGATGTGGAAGGTTCTCGCTCGCGCCTTCTCGAGGCTTCTGCTAGTACATTGTTGTTTGTGTACTTTGCTTATGTTGTCCGTTACATATTTGTCGTAGCTGGTTTACTTTATGTTGTTGTTGCTACCTGGTTCGTTGTACACATGTGTGTGTGCAGCTTTAGATAATCAACACGTTCGTTGTATTCTTAGTGTTAGTGCGTATTTGTGTCGTGTGTATTGTGTTGGTGTAGCTGATAGCTTTTGTTTATCGTTTTTATTGTTAAACGATATTAGGTCGTTTCGATTTATGTAATACTGCCGCCCACTTAAGCCTGTTCGTCCCGAATAGGCTCATTATCTCCTTTCCCATATTTTGCCAGTCGCTCTATGTGTACGACCTTCATTTTTGTTCGGGGGCTGTTAGCTTTCTGTATCCTGTACACGACATCGTTTAACCGCTTAATTATTTTATACGGTCCATCCCAGCTGGTTTGTAGCTTGGGAGATAATCCCTTCTTCCGCTTTGGGTTGTATAGCAGAACCATTTGTCCCTCATGGAAGCCCTCCGTGTTTGCTGCTCTATCCTACCTGGCTTTCATTCTATCACTGACCATTTTTATACGGGTGCGTACAAACTCATGAAGTTCATTCAGGCTTTCTTCTTTTCCAGTGTATGTTTCGTTCCTCTCTGTGGCGGGCTTAACACCAAATTCTAAGTCACCGGGCAGTTTTATCTCAGTCCCAAAGATAACCTTGGCAGGTGATCTAGATGTTGAATCATGGACCGCCGATCAGTACGCCAGTAAAAACCTCGGAATGTGTTCGTCCCAGTCTTTCTGTTGCTCGCTCACTACTTTTCGCAAGTATTCCTCCAGGGTTCGGTTAAATCGCTCTACCATTCCGTCTGACTGTGGGTGAAGAGGCGTCGTTCGAGTCTTCTTAATGCCATATACTTCGCACATTTCGTTGAATACAGCTGATTCAAAATTTCTGCCTTGATCGGAATGTAGTTCTATTGGAACCCCGTAGCGGCATACCCAGTTGTTCACAAAAACGTTAACTATTGTGTTCGCCTCTTGATTGGGTATGGCATATACTTCCGGCCATTTGCTGAAATAGTCCATCACAACGAGCACATACCGGTTTCCGGCATTGCTGACTGGAAAAGGGCCCGCAACGTCCATCGCTATCCGCTCGAAAGGTGCGCCTGAGTTATACTGCTGCATCTGACCTCGACTTCTTCTTGCTGGACCTTTAGCTGCAATACACTGGGTGCAGTTTGCTATCCAATCCGACACTGCTTGCTGACATCCAACCCAAGATGTCCTCCGCTGGCTCCATTATGGAACTCCTTTAACACTTTTTCCATTTTGGAGGAAGGCACTACCAATAGCTTGGATGAGGTCTTGCCATCAGCGCTTTCCCAAAGTCGATATAGGCACCCGTTTATCAACCTTAGACAACCTGTAAGAGGACCTTCTGCGGATATCTCATTTCTGGTGGGTCGTTTGTCCTCTTCTTTAGCTGCTATTAATTTCGCCAATATTGGGTCACTTCTTTGTGCTTCGGACCAGTCTCCGTTGGCTTCGATCCGCATTAGCCGGATATCAACGATGGATTCTTTCTGCTCAGCTTTCACGCAATGTTTACATTCCAAATTACAAGGTCGCCGTGAGAGAGCATCAGCATTCCCATGTTTTATGTCTCTTCGGTGTTCAATGCTGAAGTCGTAAGTCTGGAGGCGCTCAATCCAACGTGCTAACTGTCCTTCAGGGTTCTTGAATTGTAACAGCCATCTCAAGGCGGAGTGATCAGTCCTTAGCAGAAAATTTTGGCCATACAGGTATTTATGGTAATGTTTAATGCACTCCAGCACTGCCAGTAGCTCTCGTCGGGTTACACAATAATTCCGTTCAGGCTTTGACAATGTGCGACTATAGTAGCCTACGACTTTCTCTGTTCCATTGATCACTTGGGAAAGTACGCCACCAATACCATATCCGCTAGCATCACTGTCTAAGATGAATTTTTCTCCTGGGACTGGATACGCCAAAACTGGTGCAGCACACAATAGGTCTTTTAGTGTCTGGAACGCCTTCTCCTGTGGCTCACCCCATTGATAGACTTTTGACTTCTTGGTGAGCTCATGCAAACTTGCAGCCACGCTGGCAAAGTTAGGCACAAACCGTCTATAGTATGTGCATAGTCCCAAAAAGCTGCGTAGTTCATGAAGATTCTGGGGACGAGGCCAGTCCTTTACTGCTCGTATTTTATCTTCATCAGTGGATATCCCATCTGCTGTGACAAGATGCCCCAAATATTTCACCTGCTTTTGGAAAAATGCACATTTCTTTACGCTTAGTTTTAGTCCAGCCGTTGTTATCCGTTGCAGAACTTCTCCCAGGTTCTTGAGGTGTTCGTCGAAAGTTCTGCCCATCACTATTATGTCGTCGAGATACACCAGGCAAGTCTTCCAATGCAGTCCCTTTAGCACACGTTCCATAAGCCGCTCGAATGTGGCCGGAGCATTACAGAGTCCAAATGGCATAACCTTAAACTGCTATAAGCCGCCGTTCGCACTGAATGCGGTTTTCTCTTTGTCCTTGTCTGCAATCTCCACCTGCCAATACCCGCTTTGTAGATCCAATGTGCAGAACCATTTTGTTCCGGCTAGAGTATGGAGTGTGTCGTCAATTCTTGGTAGCGGGTAACTATCCTTTTTGGTGACATCATTCAGCTTCCTATAGTCTACGCAGAATCTTGTACTGCCATCTTTCTTCTTTACTAAGACTACAGGTGACCTCCACGGACCCGATGATGGTTCGATTACACCGCTCTTCCTCATTTCGTCGACTAACTCCTTGACCTCATTACGCTTCGCCAGCGGTATGCTTCTGGGTGCCTGCTTTATCGGTCTCGCTTCGCCAGTATCAATTTCATGTTTAACCATGGCTGTTCTTCCTTGCCTTTTGTTGTTCGTGGCGAAAGCGAAAGCATACCTCTTTAGCAGCTTTTTGGCTTTGGTTTTCTCTGCAGCTGCTAAACCTGCTATCCATTTCTCCACATTTTCACCAAATTCCTTTTGATCTTTGGCTGACATATTGGAAGGTTGCGGCGTTTGTTCGATGTTTATTACCGCCTCTACTGGAACACATTGGCCCACCTCTGAGTTTTTACAGACGACTCTTTCATGACCTGATAGATTTAGCACTCTCACCGGGACTATTCTTTGTTCTGTGGATTTGACGAGGGCCTTTGCTGATATTAAATCCGTCTGTATTTCTGCTGGTTCCACAACCCACAAGCGGTTTTCCACACAATCTCCATCCATACGCGCCCATATCAGTGATTCACTCTGAGGTGGCAATTTGAGTTGTTCGACCGCAACTATCCTTCTTGCGTGCACTTGATGCTTGTACCCCACGTCTAGAGGTATCTCTACATTTCGCCAACTCATAATCTGTTGCCCTATATTCAAATTGATGCCATGAGCTATCATAAAATCGGCACCAATTATATCCTCGTCCACAATATCGGCAACAATAAAGATGTGACTTACACTAATGTTGGCTATAGTCACCTTCGCCTCTGTTTTTCCATGGACGGTGGCAGACTCTCCAGTAGCTGTCCGTAGTCTTACATTGCTAAGTGCCTCACATTTTCCCTTCACTACATCTGGTCTGATGATAGACTGCGTCGCCCCGGTGTCTATTGTGAAGGTATGTGGTCTGCCATTTATATATCCGCACGCCGTAAGATTGTTGTTGTCCTGTTGCATCACTGATATTGAGATTGTGGGGCCCTCGCTTGTGGGAGCCAGCACTTGCCCCTCAGTGCTAGCTCGTTTTAGTTTAACGGGGACTCTTGTGAAGATGGTTGGCAGTTCGCCCGTTTCTTATTCCTTGATGGTGAGGCGGATCTTGATCTCCTGCGTGGCGCTTTGCGGTTTCTTTGGAAATGGCCACTCTTTCCACAGTTGAAGCATTTGAGTTTAGCCTTTTGTCCATTTTCTCCCAAAACTTGCTTCAACATCTCTTTAAATTTGTCCAAAAGGCATTCCTCCTCCTCCACGACTTCCATTTTTCGCACTTTACTGACTTGTGGTCTAGAAATCGTGCGAGCGGTCTCCTGGGCTAGTGCGAAGGCCACGGTCTCTGCAAAAGTTGTCTTCTGTGTAGAACATACCGCCAGTTTAATATCAGGGTCGCGTATGCCGTTAACAAACGCCTCGGTCTTAAAGTTGTCTATCAATGGATGGTTTTCTCCTCGGTATGTGAGCTGCACTAATCTCTCAACCTCCATTGCAAAGGCTTGTAGTGACTCATTTGCTTTTTGCGCCCGGCATCTCAACTCCATGCGGTATAGTTTCCGTTTGTGCTCATCGCCGAATTTACACTGCAACGCCACCATTAAGTCGTTGTAGTTGTTTCTGCTGCTGGCTGGCATGGTTTCCATGATCTCAGCTGCGACACCTTTTAGCGCCAAAATTAGTTCCAGAGCCTTCTCTACATCGTCCCGTCCGTTTCTACTGGCTATTGTCTCGAATTGGAACTTGAATACGGATAGGGGTGAGCTGCCATCAAAGCAAGGTGTTCTTATCTTGCCGGAACTTTCCGAAACGACTCGCACTGGTTCCTGTCGCTGGCTTTGGAGGTTGTTGATCTTTTCCTCCATCATAACGAATTTTCCGCCGACGGCCTTCTCCAAATTGTCCACTTTAGTGTCAACGGGTTTTTCTAAATGTGACACCCTTTCCTCTACACCAGTGATTCTTTTGCTGACCGACTCATGGATTTCCTGCAGCTTTCCAGATGTTGCTTCGAGCTCCTTTTCAATTTTTGACAAAATTGCTGCTTGCAGTCGTTGGTTTTCGGCTCTAGAAGCTTCAAATAGCTTCTGGTTCTCAGCTCTAGAAGCTTCTCTTACATCAGCAAACAGCCTTTCGTTCGCCTCTTGCATTTTTCGATTTTCGGCTCTGGAAGCTTCTTGTACTTCAGCCAGAAGTTTTTGATTTTCGGTTCTAGAAGCTTCTTTTACTTCAGCTAGAAGTTTTTTATTTTCGGTTCTAGAAGCTTCTTGTACTTCAGCTAGAAGTTTTTGATTTTCGCTTCTAGAAGCTTCTTGTACTTCAGCTAGAAGTTTTTGATTTTCGCTTCTAGAAGCTTCGAATAGCTTCTGGCTTGCTACTTCCATTTTCTCCATCATAGCAGCTAGCAACAAATTTATGTCAACACCGCTAGGGGTTGCAATGGCCTTTACCTCTCGTTCCTCTTCATCCTCGAACTCGTAGGAATCGATGTCAATACCTCGAAGCTGCAGGTGTTCCCTTAACCGCTTTTGCAATTCATTCTTCGTGCCCATTGTTGACAGTTTGAGTTTATCCAACTCTCGTTTAAGCCGTTCCACTTTTAACTCAGAGAGTTTCATTTTGATTTTGATTTTCTCTTTCTTAATTATTATTTATTTTTACTTTTGGATTTTTCAATCCCACTTCTGACACCAATTGTTACGTTTTTACCTTTTTAAAAACGTTTAAATATGAGTTCGTTAATTGCAATAAAGTAAAAACAAATATGTCTTTAGTTTTTCTTAACTCTCTTTATTATTTACACTACTTTTGTGTGCCACCGTATAGAACTTAACGATACAACAATAATAATCTCTTTATTCACTAGTTCACACAACTATTCGCTAGATCTTTACAACCACGACTTATTTTATTCACACGCAACTTCACACAAGGCTGACTGAATTAACTCTGACTGCTGCTTGCTTTGTCCAGCCCTTTTATAGTCCGCACGCACGTATGATCAGTATGATGAACGTTCTCGATGTGGAAGGTTCTCGCTCGCGCCTTCTCGAGGCTTCTGCTAGTACATTGTTGTTTGTGTACTTTGCTTATGTTGTCCGTTACATATTTGTCGTAGCTGGTTTACTTTATGTTGTTGTTGCTACCTGGTTCGTTGTACACATGTGTGTGTGCAGCTTTAGATAATCAACACGTTCGTTGTATTCTTAGTGTTAGTGCGTAATTGTGTCGTGTGAATTGTGTTGGTGTAGCTGGTAGCTTTTGTTTATCGTTTTTATTGTTAAACGATATTAGGTCGTTTCGATTTATGTAACACTGCCGCCCACTTAAGCCGCTCGAAAGGTGCGCCTGAGTTATATTGTTGCAGCTGACCTCGAGTTCTTCTTACTGGACCTTTGGCTGCAATACACTGGGTACAATTTGCTATCCAGTCCGACACTGCTTGCTGACATCCAACCCAATAAAAACGTTGTTTTAGCCTTTCCAGCGTCTTGGTCACTCCAAGATGTCCTCCGCTGGCTCCATTATGGAACTCCTCTAACACTTCTTTCATTTTGGAGGAAGGCACTACCAATAGGTTGGATGAGGTCTTGCCATCAGCGCTTTCCCAAAGCCGATATAGGCACCCATTTATGATCTTTAAACTGTCCCATAGTGCCCAATAAGCTTTTGTAAGAGGACCTTCTGCGGATATCTCATTCCTGGTCGGTCGTTTATCCTCTTCATTAGCTGCTATTATTTTCGCCAATATTGGGTCACTTCTTTGTGCTTGGGACCAGTCTTTGTTGGCTTTAATCCGCGTTAGCCGGATATTTTTTTTTTTTTATTTACAAATTTATGTCATCATATAAGCTACGTTTTATATTACAAACACTACTATTAAAATCAATAAAATCATAATATATGTTAAAATCGTTACATAATCTACGAAAAGGAAAATTACATCCATAGTTCGTTCTATAAAAATCTAAAGAAAGAGGACGATAATGTCGTGAAAATCTTGCTGGAATACTGAAATTCAGGTTATAAAGCAAAAACTCAGAATCGATATCACCTTTAATTAGATTAAAAACAAAACAAACCCCTAAAACAGTCCTTCTACGTTCCAAAGTTGGAAGTTTTATCAAACCTAATCTAGCCTCATATGACGGAAACCCATTGGCATAATCCCATCCTAAGCCACGTAAACAGAATAATAAAAACTGCTTCTGCACAGACTCTATTGAATCACTATGACAACGATAGTATGGATTCCAAATAATAGACGCATACTCCAAAATAGGTCTAACAAGTGAAATGTATAGCAGTCTCGTTATATAAGGATCAATGAATTCCCTAGCCCATTTTTTCACAAAACCAAGAACAGCCCGAGCTTTGCCAATCATCATACTAATATGATCAATAAAAGACAATTTCATATCCAATAATACTCCCAAATCAAGAAATGTAGTCACAGTTTCCAAGGGGCAAGAATTAATCACATAAGTGGATGAAATTACGCCCCCACGAGAGAAAACCATGCATTTACATTCGACGATGGATTCCTTTTTCTCAGCTTTCACGCAATGTTTACACTCCAAATTGCAAGGTCGGCGTGAAAGAGCGTCAGCATTTCCATGTTTTATGCCTCTTCGGTGTTCGATCCTGAAGTCGTAAGTCTGGAGGCGTTCGATCCAACGTGCTAACTGTCCTTCAGGGTTCTTGAATTGTAACAGCCATCTAAAGGCGGAGTGATCAGTCCTTAGCAGAAAATTTTGGCCATACAGGTATTTATGGTAATGTTTGGTGCACTCCAGCACTGCCAGTAGCTCTCTTCGGGTTACACAATAATTCCTTTCAGGCTTTGACAATGTGCGACTATAGTAGCCTACGACTTTCTCTGTTCCATTAACCACTTGAGAAAGTACACCACCAATACCATATCCGCTAGCATCACTGTCCAAAATGAATTTTGCTCCTGGGACTGGATACGCCAAAACTGGTGCAGCACACAATAGCTCTTTTAGTTTTTGGAACGACTTCTCCTGTGGCTCACCCCATTGATAGGCTTTTGACTTTTTGGTGAGCTCATGCAAACTTGCAGCCTCGCTGGCAAAGTTAGGCACAAAGGGTCTGTAGTATTTGCATAGTCCCAAAAAGCTGCGTAGTTCATGAAGATTCTGGGGACGAGGCCAGTCCTTTGCTGCTCATATTTTATCTTCATCGGTGGATATGATATCTGCTGTAACAAGATGCCCCAAATATTTTACCTGTTTTTGGAACAATGCACATTTCTTTACGCTTAGTTTGAGTCCAGCCATCGATAATCGTTGCAGAACTTCTCTCAGGTTCTTGAGGTGTTCGTCGAAAGTTCTGCCCATCACTATTATGTCGTCGAGGTACACCAGGCAAGTCTTCCGATGCAGTCTCTTCAGTACACGTTCCATAAGCCGCTCGAATGTGGCCGGAGCATTACAGAGCCCAAATGCCATAAGCCGCCGTTCGCACTGAATGCAGTTTTCTCTTTGTCCTTGTCTGCAATCTCCACCTGCCAATACCCGCTTTGTACATCTAATGTGAAGAACCACTTCGTTCCGGCTAACGTGCTAGTGTGTCGTCAATTGTTGGTAGCGGGTAACTATCCTTTTTGGTGACATCATTAAGCCTCCTGTAGTCTACGCAGAATCTTGTACTGCCATCTTTCTTCTTTACTAAGGCTACAGGTGAGCTCCACGGACCCGAAGATGTTTTGATTACACCGCTCTACCTCATATTCAAATTGATGCCATGAGCTATCATAAAATCGGCACCAATGATAACCTCGTCCACAATATCGGCAACAATAAAGATGTGACTTACACTAATGTTGGCTATGGTCACCTTTGCCTCTGTTTTTCCGTGGACGGTGGCAGACTCTCCAGTAGCTATCCGTAGTCTTACATTACTAAGAGCCTCACATTTTCCCTTCACTACATCTGGTCTGATGATAGACTGCGTCGCCCCGGTGTCTATTCTGAAGGTATGTGGTCTGCCATTTATGTATCCGCACGCCGTAAGATTGTTGTTGTTCTGTTGCATCACTGATATTGAGACTGTGGGGCCCTCGCATGTGGGAGCCAACACTTGCCCCTCAGTGCTAGCTCGTTTTAGTTTAGCGGGGACTCTTGTGAAGATGGCTGGTAGTTCGCCCGTTTCTTATTCCTTGATGGTGAGGCGGATCTTGATCTCTTAGGTGGCGCTTTGCAGTTTCTTTGGAAATGACCACCCTTTCCACAATTGAAGCATTTAAGTTTAGCCTTTTGTCCGTTTTCTTCCAAAGCTTGCTTCACCATCTCCTTAACCTTGGTATTCCTCCTCCTCCATGACTTCCATTTTCCGAACTCTGCTCATTTGTGGCCTAGAAATCGTGCGAGCGGTCTCCTGGGCTAGTGCGAAGGCAACGGTCTTTGCAAAAGTTGTCTTCTGTGTAGAACATACCGCCAGTTTAATGTCAGGGTCGCGTATACCATTCACAAACGCCTCGGTCTTAATGTTGTCTATCAGCGGGTGGTTTTCTCCGGGGTACGTAAGCTGCACTAATCTCTCGACTTCCATTGCAAAGGCTTGTAATGACTCATTTGCCTTTTGCGCTCGGCACCTTAACTCCATGCGGTACAATTCTCGTTTGGGCTCATCGCCGAATTTACGCTGTAACGCCACCATTAACTCGTTGTAGTTGTTTCTGCAGATGGCTGGCATGGTTTCTAGGATCTCAGCTGCGACACCTTTTAGCGCCAAAATTAGTTCCAGAGCATTCTCTCCATCGTCCCATCCGTTTCTGCTGACTACTGTCTCAAATTGGAATTTGAATACGTATAGGGGTGAGCTACCATCGAAGCAAGGTGTTCTTATCCTGGCGGTACTTTCCGAAATGACTCGCACTGGTTCCGGTCGCTGGCTTTGGAGGTTGTTGATCTTTTCCTCCATCATAACGATTTTTCCGCCGACGGTCCTTTACAAATTGTCCACTTTATTGTCAACGGCCTTTTCCAAATTGTCCACTTTCGTGTCAACGGCCTTTTCTAAATGTGACACCCTTTCCTCGACACCAGTGATCCTTTTGCTAACCGACCCATGTATTTCCTCCAGCTTCCCTGTTGTCACTTCGAGCTCCTTTTCAATTTTTGACATAATTGCTGCTTGCAGTCGTTGGTTTTCGACTCTAGAAGCTTCTCGTACATCAGCAAAGAGCCTTTCGTTCGCCTCTTGCATTTTGCGATTTTCGGCTCTGGAAGCCTCTTGTACTTCAGCCAATAGCTTTTTGTTCGCCTCTTGCATTTTGCGATTTTCGGCTCTGGAAGCTTCTTGCACTTCAACTAGAAGTTTTTGATTTTCGCTTCTAGAAGCTTCGAATAGCTTCTGGTTTGCTACTTCCATTTTCTCCATCATAGCAGCTAGCAACAAATTTATGTCAACACCGCTAGCCGTTGCAGGGGCCTGTAGTTCTCGTTCCTCTTCTTCCTCGAACTCGTGAGAATCGATGTTAATGCCCTGAAGCTGCAGATGTTCCCTTAACCGCCTTTGGAGTTCATTCTTCGTTCCCGTTGTCGGCAGCTCTAGTTTACCCAACTATCGTTGCAGTCGTTCCACTATTAGTTCGGTGAGCTTCATTTTAATTTTTTTTTTAAATATTTATTTATTTTTACTTTTGGATTTGGCAATCCCACTTCTGACACCAATTGTTACGTTTTTACCTTTTTAAAAACGTTGAAATATGAGTTCGTTAATTGCTACAAAGTAAAAACAAATATGTCTTTAGTTTTTCTTAACTCTCTTTATTATTTACACTACTTTTGTGCGCCACCGTATATAACTTAACGATACAACAATAATAATCTGCTTATTCACTTTATTAGTTCACACAATTATTCACTTTGCAACCACGACTTGTTTTGTTCACACGCAACTTCACACAAGGCTGACTGAATTAACTCTCACCGCTGCTTGCTTTGTCCAGCCCAGTGTTGAAAAATTCAGTACTTTGGTACTTTTTTAAGTACTTTTTCATTTCAAAAATACCGCAGTACCCCCGCGATGCTTTCAGTACTTTTTTATTATTACATATTTTATGTCTTGGGCTTCTCAACTACTGGCAATGCATTGGCAACATGTTCAACGTTCGGAACATACGTTCGTTTTTAGAATACGAAAAGCAATGAAAACGCTTGTCGAACCGTTTTGTAATTTCGGTTGGCATTTGCATTGCTCTTCATATGCTAAAAACGAACGTATGTTACATTACGTTCCATCGACGTTTGCCTAAAAAGGTTTTTTTGTTTTGCTACTTTCCGAATCAGCTGTTTTTGTCCTGTATGTGTATTAAATATAAATAAATAAATAGTCTAGTAGGTAGTGTGCTAGCTTACTAGACGTGAGCCCACGATTCAAACCCCATGGAATATATCTCCCACAAAACGAAATATGAAAAAATATGTCTCCGGTGACTTCCTTCTGGCAAACACTCCGGGAGTAAATAAAATCACCACGATAAAGTTTCTCAAAAATCTATCATTCAGAGTAGGGTATAAACAGTAGGTCCCGCCACTCATGTATAAAATTAACACACACAAATTAAGTGATGTGAGAAGTTAGGTCATACTCCTAATTGAAGGGTTATAGTGACCAATAATGACAAAAATACCATTTGATGCAAAAAAGTACCTTTTCAGTTACAGTTCAGTACCATTTCAGAATTTCAGTTTTGCAACACTGGTCCAGCCCTTTTATAGTCCACACGCACGTATGATCAGTATGATCACAGAATATACACAGAATTGAAACCTTTGACGTTTAAAAACGCTCAAAGCAGCACTTTAACCTACCTCGTAGAGGGAGAAAATAACTATGTTAATGTTTTGCGAATCAAATGTGATAGAAGCAACAGATATACAGAATGAAAACTGGCGGTTAAAGTAGAAAAACTGAATGTAAATAAAGATTTATTTTGTGTTAAAAAAGGGATAATTTGGAATATTTTTAATTTCTTCAATGAAAAGTTTAAAGATTCTTAAATATTTAAATATTAATCGAAATGTGTGTGATTTTCGGTCACAATGAATATAGTTTCTTGTGCAAGAGGTAATTAAGAAGCTAAATATTACAAGATCAAAATAAGACGTACTGCTCATAAAAAATTTTCTTGCTGAAAGTTGCCAATATTTTTTAATTTCTTGAAAGAAAAAGTTAAAGTTGTTATTGTTATTAGTTGTTTTTATTATTTATTAATAGTTTTAGACAAAAATTACATTTTTTATTAACTCTCGCCAATATAAAAAACCACCCCGAAAACTAAAAAAAACATAAATAAACAAAACAGAGTTACAATCAGAGAGAGACAGAAATACTTTTTGGTAATATTTGCTGTCTCTTTCTCCATGGAAAGTTAAACGTCAAACTCTTGTTTCTATTCTGTGTATATTCTGTGAGTATGATGAACGTTCTCGATGTGGAAGGTTCTCGCTCGCGCCTTCTCGAGAGCTCTATTGCTAGTACATTGTTGTTTGTGTACTTTGCTTATGTTGTCCGTTACATATTTGTCGTAGCGGGTTTACTTTATGTTCCCTGCCGTCAAATGAGTAGCTAACTACAAAAAAACTAACTTTAAGTTTGCTTGTATAGACTAACTTAAAGCTAACTACAACGCAATGCAAAATTTACATTAACCAAAGTGTATACAAACACTCCAATTCTTAACGCCGTTGGATATAGATAACTAACGTCTGAGACATTTGATTAGTAAACAAAACCGCGTGTCATCTTTTCGCTTTATTTTTTTGGTTACAAATTTTTGTTTGCGTAAAATAATTAAAAAAATACACTAAATTAAAAAATACATAAAAAAGGTTTGAAGTGTTTTTATTTGAAGTGAAGTGAAACAATATTAAAGGGCAGCTTGCCAAAAAAGCTTACGGAAATTATGTCACCAAATTTGTGCATGGACATAAACTTGGATGGTGTTCATGGCAAGAAGCGTTTAAAAGATTTTAATGCTGTTTATGACGCCTTAACAGGTAAGTGCTAATTTGAAAATATAAGTTTTAACCAAGTCTTAGGACATGTAAAAATTTATATACATATTTTTTAAACAGATGCCTGTCGATCACTCGGCTGTCAGGATGTGGAAACTGCGTAACGCCTTAAAAATAATAAAAAGCACGTTGTATAAGAACGCAAATCAAAAAAATTAATATATTTGAAAATGTTATATTTAGAAACTCTTTTTATCTTTTTTTTTACCAACAAATGTGCAAAATATTTTTGTAAATCGTGAATTTATTAATTTTTTTTCATATGTATAAATTAGTTTAGAAAAAAATCTTTACACAATCAACAAATGTATAAAATATTGCTTGTGATGTATTGAACTGAATTTATTTTATTTAAACTGAACTGAATTTATTTTAATTTAATTAATTTTTTTTATTTATTTATTTTATTTATTTTGTTTTTACATGAATAAACTTTTGTTTTCTATTAAAATATAAATTTAAAAAACTGTTTCATTACGAATAATTAATATTATAGCTTATTATAAAAATTTAAAGCCAACGTGTAAAGAACTGACTTTTCATTCACTGAGATTTAGCTAACTTATAGTCAATTAAAAGTAGTAAGTTTATAGTTAGCTACAAATAGGTTTACTTTAAGTTAACTGCTAAGTAACTAACTTTAAATTAATTTAAAAGTAATGCAGAGTCGGACAATTGACTACTTCCTAGGACATCGCAATGTTAAAATACTTAGTCATTTCCATATAAAAGTAATCCAAGTGTCAACCACCACTGCTTGAGAAATAGTTGGTTTTAAGTTAATTTAAAGCAGTGATGCTCAAAATCCAAATTTCCTATCACATGTGATAGGCAAAGAAAATTCTGCTGACGCTGCGTTGACACACCTACACTATAAGCTTACTTGTGTGGTTTCTTATAATGATCGTGTGTTTGTTGCTTTGTTTGTTGTTTTGTGTTGAACTCAGAGAACAAAATCAATTCAGTTGATGTTTAGCACTTGATGAGGTAAGACCTCGCTACGCAACTTTTCTGAATGATTTTTTGTTTTTTGCAAATACACGCAGCAAAATTTTTGATGAAAATTGGGAATATGATTTCTTTTTTATAGAGAATATGGATGGTAATGCACAATGTATTGTGTGTTATCGCTATTTATGTCGTAATTCTTTTTTTTTATATAAAAAGACATTACGAGGCTATCCATGGATTTTTCGACAACATTAAAGGTAATGATAGGACTTTAAAATTATTGCAATTAAAAGCAGAATTTTTTTAAAATTCATGGTTGACGAAACGGATGTACCAAATTACAATAATTTACCATATAAGAACGATAAATTGCCGTTGCCTTTTAAAAAGGCATCATATATAGTTGCTTTGGCTTTAGCAAAGCAGTGCCGTCCATTCGATGACGGAAATTTCTTTTTGAATTTGACGACAGACGTATTGATACATACATACGTCAATATATTCATCAATATATTCATCATGCATACATACATACACACATACATCAATATATTCATCAATACATACATACATCAATATATTCATCAATACATACATCAACATATTCATCAATACATACATACATAAATATATTCATCAATACATACATACACACAAATACATCAATATATTCATCAATACATACATACATACACACATACATCAATATATTCATCAATACATACATACATACATGCATACATACATACATACATACATAAGTTCACGCTCTTAAATCACGATCTAGGAGATGAAGTTAATACAAATTAATCTGAATCATTGCGAAGCAGCCCAGGACCTATTGGTCCAGAGAGTAAAGGAGGAGAATATCGATGTCGCAATCATAAGCGAACCTTATAGAGTACCGATGAATAGTACTTGGATCACGGACGGATCTAGTACTGCGGCTATATGGACTTGTGGTTCATTACCCTTCCAGCATCATTACCCTTCAAACATCGGTTTTGTTATGGCCAGGATAAAGGGAGTTTTCGTCTACAGCTGTTACGCCCCCCGAGGTGGTCAATGGATGAGTTCCAACATATGCTGGAGAGGCTGGCGTCACACGTGCGCCTGAACACCCCCGTTATTATTGGAGGAGATTTTAACGCTTGGGCGACCGAATGGGGTGGTAGATATACTAACGCCAGGGGTCGCTGCCTCTTGGAAACATTCGCTTCCCTTCCTGTGGCGCTGATGAATGACGGAAGAGGAAGCACATTTAGGAGAGCTGGATCGAGCTCGATAATAGATTTGTCGTTTGTGAGCGATGGCCTTGTTTCGCGGACCGCATGGAGGCTAACTGAGGACTTTACGAATAGTGACCATCAGGCAATCGTGATGACGGTTACTGGGCGCAACACGAGAGGAAACGGATTGCCGAAGTTTACGGGACCTAAATGGAAGGACTCCCGCTTTGACTACGTGTTTTTCCACGTAGGTGGAAGAAGCAGAAATTGGTTCTCATTCCAAAACCCATATCGGCCCATCTGCCTACTTGACACGATGGGCAAAATACTGGAGAGGATAATATACAATCGACTACTAACATGTGCCGAGGCAGGGGGAGCTCTCTCGGACCTGCAATACGGATTTAGGAAAGGACGGTCCACTGTTGACGCGATAAGGAGGGTGGTCGACATTGCAAGAGATGCAATAGAGGGCGAAAGATGGAGATTTGGCACCAAGGAGTACTGCGCGGTTGTCACACTTGACGTTAAAAACTCGTTCAACTCCGCGAATTGGGGGCGTATTATGAGAGCCCTCTTTAATATGGCTACGCCGCCATACTTAATGGAGATTCTGAATAGTTACTTTCAGGACAGGAAGCTAATATACCTAACGGATGAAGGAGAGCAGGAATACGTAGTGACGTCGGGAGTCCCACAGGGCTCCGTACTTGGACCACTACTATGGAACATTATGTACGATGGAGTACTTCGACTGCGATTGCCAAGCGGGACTACAATTGTGGGCTTTGCAGATGACATTGCCATAGTCTCGGTAGCTAAAACGGTAGGAGAAATAGAGGAGAAAAAGAACACAGCGATTCGAAAGGTTGGAGCATGGCTGGATGAAGCAGGTTTGAAACTTGCTGCGCATAAAACGGAGGCCGTCTTGATAAGCGGCCGGAAGATAGTGGAGAAGATGGAATTGACCTTTGGAGGCACAAGGATCGAATCGAAGAGGGCGATAAAATACCTGGGAGTGATTATCGACGACAGACTGAACTTCAAGGAGCACGTGAAATACATCGGTGAAAAAGCATCTATAACACAGGGAGCACTGGCGAGGATGATGCCAAATATTGGAGGACCAGGTCCATTTAAAAGGAGAATAATTTCGGCGGTAGTAACGTCGATAATGCTGTATGCTTGCCCAATATGGTCGGAGGCACTCTCAGTGGGGACGACGAGGAGGATACTGTCCTCGGTGTATCGTCTAAGCGTGATTAGACGGATAAGTGGCTTCAAGACAGTGTCTGATGAAGCAGTTTTGGTATTGGCAAAGATATACTGGCGGATGAAATGAGAAGGATATACCTTCGCCGTCTCGAGCACCCGGGACAAATAGCGGCTATAAAAGCGGAGGAACGAAGGACTTCCATGCACAAATGACAGTCACGATGGGAGAGCAGTCTAAAGGGAAGATGGACATTTCGTCTTGTCCCTGTTGTAACCCCTTGGATGAAGAACGAACATTGCGAGTTGAACTACTACGTGACCCAGTTCCTAACTGGTCATGGGTGCTTCAGGAAGTACATGCACAGATTTGGTCATGACACTTCTGCTATATGCCCAAACTGTGTAGATGAGGAGGAAGATGCGGAGCATATTCTTACATGCTGTCCCAGATTTAGATGGCCGGGAGAAACGAATTTGGAACCAAACCGGCTAATGGAAGAGCTGTTGAACTGTAGGATTTTATGGAGTCAATATAGCCAGAGAATGGCTGAAGTTTCGATAGTACTCCGAAGACTGGAGGAACGGAGGCGAAATTTGAATTAACGTAATAAAGCTTTCAAGCTAACCAGCCCTCCGCGAAGTAATACCTTACGGCAGTCCCGCGGGGGGAGAGTGGTTGAAGTGTGTAGGGGGTGGGTTTAGTACGTAGGCACCAGTAATGGTGAATCGTGCACTCTTTTGTTGGAACAAAAGTGTCTTTCGAAGATTCCCACCTCCGGCTCAAGACAAAAAAAAAAAAAAAAAACATACATAAGTTCATTATGTGCATGCACGCAACACAATAAACCAATTTTTTTATTTTTTTTTATTTTCCCAGTGTACGATTCTCAAAAATTAAGTTGAATTTTGTTCTCCGCTGCTTTACCAACACAACCAAAACTATGATAGTATGTGTTTGAGCACCACTGATTTAAAGTTAACTGAGTGTACGACAGGGTTGTTGTTGCTACCTGGTTCGTTGTACACCTGTGTGTGTGCAGCTTTAGATAATCAACACGTTCGTTGTATTCTTAGTGTTAGTGCGTAATTGTGTCGTGTGTATTGTGTTGGTGTAGCTGGTAGCTTTTGTTTATCGTTTTTATTGTTAAACGATATTAGGTCGTTTCGATTTATGTAACAATATATTATATTTAAGCACAATTGTTTTATTTTAATTTTATTAATTATTTTAGCACAAATTTTATTTCATTTTATTAAAAGGAATTAATATAACACTTGAGGTAAGTTTTAGGGTAAATTAGATAAAATATAAATTTTTATAAATATATATTTCGGTGAGTATATTGTTACGTTTTTACCTTTTTAAAAACGTTTAAATATGAGTTCGTTAATTGCAAGAAAGTAAAAACAAATATGTCTTTAGTTTTTCTTAACTCTCTTTATTATTTACACTACTTTTGTGTGCCACCGTATAGAACTTAAGGATACAACAATAATAATCTCTTTTATTCACTAGTTCACACAACTATTCGCTAGATCTTTACAACCACGACTTATTTTATTCACACGCAACTTCACACAAGGCTGACTGAATTGACTCTGACTACTGCTTGCTTTGTCCAGCCCTTTTATAGTCCGCACGCACGTATGATCAGTATGATGAACGTTCTCGATGTGGAAGGTTCTCGCTCGCGCCTTCTCGAGAACTCTACTGCTAGCACATTGTTGTTTGTGTACTTTGCTTATGTTGTCCGTTACATATTTGTCGTAGCTGGTTTACTTTATGTTGTTGTTGCTACCTGGTTCGTTGTACACATGTGTGTGTGCAGCTTTAGATAATCAACACGTTCGTTGTATTCTTAGTGTTAGTGCGTATTTGTGTCGTGTGTATTGTGCTGGTGTTGCTGGTAGCTTTTCTTTATCGTTTTTATTGTTAAACGATATTAGGTCGTTTCGCTTTGCGTAACACTGCCGCCCACTTAAGCCTGTTCGTCCCGAATAGGCTCATTATCTCCTTTCCCATATTTTGCCAGTCGCTCTATGTGTACGACCTTCATTTTTGCTCGGGGGCTGTTAGCTTTCTGTATCCTGTATACGACATCGTTTAACCGTTTAATTATTTTATACGGTCCATCCCAGCTGGTTTGTAGCTTGGGACATAATCCCTTCCTCCGCTTTGGGTTGTATAGCAGAACCATTTGTCCCTCATGGAAGCCCTCCGTGTTTGCCGCACGATCATATCTGGCTTCCATTCTATCACTGACCATTTTTATACGTGTGCGCAGAAACTCATGAAGTTCATTTAGGCTTTCATCTTTTCCAGTGTATGTGGCATCCCTCTCTGTGCCGGGCTTAACACCAAACTCTAAGTCACCGGGCAGTTTTATCTCAGTCCCAAAGATAACCTTGGCGGGTGATCTAGATGTTGAATCATGGACCGCAGATCGGTACGCCAGTAAAAACCTCGGAATGTGTTCGTCCCAGTCCTTCTGTTGCTCGCTCACCACTTTCCGCAAGTATTCCTCCAGGGTTCGGTTAAATCGCTCTACCATTCCGTCTGATTGTGGGTGAAGCGGCGTCGTTCGAGTCTTCTTAATACCGTATACTTCACACATTTCCCGGAATACAGCCGATTCAAAATTTCTGCCTTGATCGTAATGTAGTTCTATTGGAACCCCGTAGCGGCATACCCAGTTGTTGACAAAAACAGTTACTATGGTGTTCGCCTCTTGATTTGGTATGGCATACACTTCCGGCCACTTGCTGAAATAGTCCATCACAACGAGAACATATCGGTTTCCGGCATTGCTGACAGGAAAAGGGCCTGCTACGTCCATCGCTATCCGCTCGAAAGGTGCGCCTGAGTTATACTGCTGCATCTGACCTCGACTTCTTCTTGTTGGACCTTTAGCTTCAATACACTTGGTGCAGTTTGCTATCCAATCCGCCACTGCTTGTTGACATCCAACCCAATAAAAACGTTGTTTTAGCCTTTCCAGTGTCTTTGTCACTCCAAGATGTCCTCCGCTAGCTCCATTATGGAATTCATTTAATACTTCTTTCATTTTGGAGGAAGGCACTACCAATAGGTTCGATGAGGTCTTGCCATCAGCGCTTTCCCAAAGTCGATATAGGCACCCATTTATGATCTTTAGGCTGTCCCATAGGGCCCAATATGCTTTTGTAAGAGGACCTTCTGCGGATATCTCATTTCTTGTAGGTCGTATGTCCTCCTCCTTCGCTGCTATTACCTTCGCCAATATTGGGTCACTCCTTTGTGCTTGGGACCAGTCTTCGTTGGCTTCAATCCGCGTTAGCCGGATATCGACGATGGATTCTTTGTTCTCAGCTTTCACGCAATGATTACACTCTAAATTACAAGGTCGGCGTGAAAGAGCGTCAGCATTTCCATGTTTTATGCCCCTTCTGTGTTCAATGCTGAAGTCGTAAGTCTGGAGGCGTTCAATCCAACGTGCTAGCTGTCCTTCAGGGTTCTTGAATTGTAGCAGCCATCTCAGTGCGGAGTGATCAGTCCTTAGCAGAAAATTTTGGCCATACAGGTACTTATGGTAATGTTTGATGCACTCCAGCACTGCCAGTAGCTCTCGTCGGGTTACACAATAATTCCGTTCAGGCTTTGACAATGTGCGACTATAGTAGCCTACGACTTTCTCTGTTCCATTGATCACTTGGGAAAGTACGCCACCAATACCATATCCGCTAGCATCACTGTCTAAGATGAATTTTTCTCCTGGGACTGGATACGCCAAAACTGGTGCAGCACACAATAGGTCTTTCAGTGTCTGGAACGCCTTCTCCTGTGGCTCACCCCATTGATAGATTTTTGACTTCTTGGTGAGCTCATGTAAACTTGCAGCCACGCTGGCAAAGTTAGGCACAAAGCGTCTGTAGTATGTGCATAATCCCAAAAAGCTGCGTAGTTGATGAAGATTCTGGGGACGAGGCCAGTCCTTTACTGCTCGTATTTTATCTTCATCGGTGGATATGCCATATGCTGTGACAAGATGCCCCAAATATTTCACCTGCTTTTGGAAAAATGCACATTTCTTTACGCTTAGTTTTAGTCCAGCCGTTGTTATCCGTTGCAGAACTTCTCCCAGGTTCTTGAGGTGTTCGCCGAAAGTTCTGCCCATCACTATTATGTCGTCGAGATACACCAGGCAAGTTTTCCAATGCAGTCCCTTTAGCACACGTTCCATAAGCCGCTCGAATGTGGCCGGAGCATTACAGAGTCCAAATGGCATAACCTTAAACTGCCATAAGCCGCCGTTCGCACTAAATGCGGTTTTCTCTTTGTCCTTGTCTGCAATCTCCACCTGCCAATACCCGCTTTGTAGATCCAGTGTGGAGAACCATTTTGTTCCGGGTAGCGTGTCGAGTGTGTCGTCAATTCTTGGTAGCGGGTAACTATCCTTTTTGGTGACATCATTCAACTTCCTGTAGTCTACGCAGAATCTTGTACTGCCATCTTTCTTCTTTACTAAGACTACAGGTGAGCTCCACGGACCCGATGATGGTTCGATTACACCGCTCTTCCTCATTTCGTCGACTAACTCCTTGACCTCATTACGCTTCGCCAGCGGTATGCTTCTGGGTGCCTGCTTTATCGGTCTCGCTTCGCCAGTATCAATTTCATGTTTAACCATGGCTGTTCTTCCTTGCCTTTTGTTGTTCGTGGCGAAAGCAGCTTTTTGGCTTTGTTTTTCTCTGCAGCTGCTAAACCTGGTATCCATTTCTCCACATTTTCACCAAATTCCTTTTGATCCTTGGCTGACATATTGGCAGATTGCGGCGTTTGTCCGCTGTTAATTACCGCCTCTACTGGAACACATTGGCCCACCTCTGAGTTTTTGCAGACGACTCTTTCATGGCCTGATAGATTTAGCACTCTCACCGGGACTATTCTTTGTTCTGTGGATTTGACGAGGGCCTTTGCTGATATTAAATCCGTCTGTATTTCTGCTGGTTCCACAACCCACAAGCGGTTTTCCACACAATCTCCATCCATACGCGCCCATATCAGTGATTCACTCTGAGGTGGTAATTTGAGTTGTTCGACCGCAACTATCCTTCTGGCGTGCACTTGATGCTTGTACCCCACGTCTAGAGGTATATCTACATTTCGCCAACTCATAATCTGTTGCCCCATATTCAAATTGATGCCATGAGCTATCATAAAATCGGCACCAATGATAACCTCGTCCACAATATCGGCAACAATAAAGATGTGACTTACACTAATGTTGGCTATAGTCACCTTCGCCTCTGTTTTTCCGTGGACTGTGGCAGACTCTCCCGTAGCTGTCCGTAGTCTTACATTGCTAAGTGCCTCACACTTTCCCTTCACTACATCTGGCCTGATGATAGACTGCGTCGCCCCGGTGTCTATAGTGAAGGTATGTGGTCTGCCATTTATGTATCCGCACGCCGTAAGATTGTTGTTGTTCTGTTGCATCACTGATATTGAGATTATGGGGCCCTCGCTTGTGGGAGCCAGCACTTGCCCCTCAGTGATGCTGCTATGCCTAGGAGAACTGTGTGTAAGGGACGTTCCCCCTGCTACTGGTGGAATGACGAGATTCGAAGACTGCGGTCGGCGTGCTTTGGGGCGAGAAGACGGGCCCAGCGCACGAGAGGAAGACCGACATGGGAAGTCGAACGGGCTTCATATGAGGATCTAAGGCGTCAACTTAGAAGAGCCATTAAAAGGAGCAAGAAACTATCCTTTCAGCGGATATGCCAGGAAGCTGACATCAATCCTTTTGGGACGGCGTACAGAGTCGTCTGCAAGAGAATCGGTGCTCGAGAACAGCCTAAACTAGGTTGTCCAGTTTTGCTACGGGAGATCATTGGTACATTATTACCACGTGGCCAGCCCTACACTTTTATAAGTAGGGAGCCGGAGGCCATTCATACCATACCCGAGGTAACAGGAGAGGAGGTACTCGCAGCATGCACTAGAATAGGAGATAGGAAAACACCGGGGCCGGATGGAATCCCGAATAGGGCACTTAAGGCGGCTATCCGGTTCAGACCGGATACGTTCGCCAAGGTGTTCCACAAGTGCTTCGTCGAGGGTGTTTTTCCACGTAGGTGGAAGAAGCAGAAATTGGTTCCAAATTCGTTTCTCCCGGCCATCTAAATCTGGGACAGCATGTAAGAATATGCTCCGCATCTTCCTCCTCATCTACACAGTTTGGGCATATAGCAGAAGTGTCATGACCAAATCTGTGCAGGTACTTCCTGAAGCACCCATGACCAGTTAGGAACTGGGTCACGTAGTAGTTCAACTCGCAATGTTCGTTCTTCATCCAAGGGGTTACAACAGGGACAAGACGAAATGTCCATCTTCCCTTTAGACTGCTCTCCCATCGTGACTGTCATTTGTGCATGGAAGTCCTTCGTTCCTCCGCTTTTATAGCCGCTATTTGTCCCGGGTGCTCGAGACGGCGAAGGTATATCCTTCTCATTTCATCCGCCAGTATATCTATTGGTATTGTCTTTGCCAATACCAAAACTGCTTCATCAGACACTGTCTTGAAGCCACTTATCCGTCTAATCACGCTTAGACGATACACCGAGGACAGTATCCTCCTCGTCGTCCCCACTGAGAGTGCCTCCGACCATATTGGGCAAGCATACAGCATTATCGACGTTACTACCGCCGAAATTATTCTCCTTTTAAATGGACCTGGTCCTCCAATATTTGGCATCATCCTCGCCAGTGCTCCCTGTGTTATAGATGCTTTTTCACCGATGTATTTCACGTGCTCCTTGAAGTTCAGTCTGTCGTCGATAATCACTCCCAGGTATTTTATCGCCCTCTTCGATTCGATCCTTGTGCCTCCAACGGTCAATTCCATCTTCTCCACTATCTTCCGGCCGCTTATCAAGACGGCCTCCGTTTTATGCGCAGCAAGTTTCAAACCTGCTTCATCCAGCCATGCTCCAACCTTTCGAATCGCTGTGTTCGTTTTCTCCTCTATTTCTCCTACCGTTTTAGCTACCGAGACTATGGCAATGTCATCTGCAAAGCCCACAATTGTAGTCCCGCTTGGCAAACGCAGTCGAAGTACTCCATCGTACATAATGTTCCATAGTAGTGGTCCAAGTACGGAGCCCTGTGGGACTCCCGACGTCACTACGTATTCCTGCTCTCCTTCATCCGTTAGGTATATTAGCTTCCTGTCCTGAAAGTAACTATTCAGAATCTCCATTAAGTATGGCGGCGTAGCCATATTAAAGAGGGCTCTCATAATACGCCCCCAATTCGCGGAGTTGAACGAGTTTTTAACGTCAAGTGTGACAACCGCGCAGTACTCCTTGGTGCCAAATCTCCATCTTTCGCCCTCTATTGCATCTCTTGCAATGTCGACCACCCTCCTTATCGCGTCAACAGTGGACCGTCCTTTCCTAAATCCGTATTGCAGGTCCGAGAGAGCTCCCCCTGCCTCGGCACATGTTAGTAGTCGATTGTATATTATCCTCTCCAGTATTTTGCCCATCGTGTCAAGTAGGCAGATGGGCCGATATGACGATGGTTCCCCTGGCGGTTTACCAGGTTTTGGAATGAGAACCAATTTCTGCTTCTTCCACCTACGTGGAAAAACACGTAGTCAATATAGCCAGAGAATGGCTGAAGTTTTGATAGTACTCCGAAGACTGGAGGAACGGAGGCGAAATTTGAATTAACGTGATAAAGCTTTCAAGCTAACCAGCCCTCCGCGAAGTAATACCTTACGGCAGTCCCGCGGGGGGAGAGTGGTTGAAGTGTGTAGGGGGTGGGTTTAGGACGTAGGCACCAGTGATGGTGAATCGTGCACTCTTTTGTTGGAACAAAAGTGTCTTTCGAAGATTCCCACCTCCGGCTCAAGACAAAAAAAAAAAAACATACATAAGTTCATTATGTGCATGCACGCAACACAATAAACCAATTTTTTTATTTTTTTTTATTTTCCCAGTGTACGATTCTCAAAAATTAAGTTGAATTTTGTTCTCCGCTGCTTTACCAACACAACCAAAACTATGATAGTATGTGTTTGAGCACCACTGATTTAAAGTTAACTGAGTGTACGACAGGGTTGTTGTTGCTACCTGGTTCGTTGTACACATGTGTGTGTGCAGCTTTAGATAATCAACACGTTCGTTGTATTCTTAGTGTTAGTGCGTAATTGTGTCGTGTGTATTGTGTTGGTGTAGCTGGTAGCTTTTGTTTATCGTTTTTATTGTTAAACGATATTAGGTCGTTTCGATTTATGTAACAATATATTATATTTAAGCACAATTGTTTTATTTTAATTTTATTAATTATTTTAGCACAAATTTTATTTCATTTTATTAAAAGGAATTAATATAACACTTGAGGTAAGTTTTAGGGTAAATTAGATAAAATATAAATTTTTATAAATATATATTTCGGTGAGTATATTGTTACGTTTTTACCTTTTTAAAAACGTTTAAATATGAGTTCGTTAATTGCAAGAAAGTAAAAACAAATATGTCTTTAGTTTTTCTTAACTCTCTTTATTATTTACACTACTTTTGTGTGCCACCGTATAGAACTTAAGGATACAACAATAATAATCTCTTTTATTCACTAGTTCACACAACTATTCGCTAGATCTTTACAACCACGACTTATTTTATTCACACGCAACTTCACACAAGGCTGACTGAATTGACTCTGACTACTGCTTGCTTTGTCCAGCCCTTTTATAGTCCGCACGCACGTATGATCAGTATGATGAACGTTCTCGATGTGGAAGGTTCTCGCTCGCGCCTTCTCGAGAACTCTACTGCTAGCACAGTGTTGTTTGTGTACTTTGCTTATATTGTCCGTTACATATTTGTCGTAGCTGGTTTACTTTATGTTGTTGTTGCTACCTGGTTCGTTGTACACATGTGTGTGTGCAGCTTTAGATAATCAACACGTTCGTTGTATTCTTAGTGTTAGTGCGTATTTGTGCCGTGTGTATTGTGCTGGTGTTGCTGGTAGCTTTTGTTTATCGTTTTTATTGTTAAACGATATTAGGTCGTTTCGCTTTGCGTAACACTGCCGCCCACTTAAGCCTGTTCGTCCCGAATAGGCTCATTATCTCCTTTCCCATATTTTGCCAGTCGCTCTATGTGTACGACCTTCATTTTTGCTCGGGGGCTGTTAGCTTTCTGTATCCTGTACACGACATCGTTTAACCGTTTAATTATTTTATACGGTCCATCCCAGCTGGTTTGTAGCTTGGGACATAATCCCTTCCTCCGCTTTGGGTTGTATAGCAGAACCATTTGTCCCTCATGGAAGCCCTCCGTGTTTGCCCCACGATCATACCTGGCTTTCATTCTATCACTGACCATTTTTATACGGGTGCGCAGAAACTCATGAAGTTCATTTAGGCTTTCATCTTTTCCAGTGTATGTGGCATCCCTCTCTGTGCCGGGCTTAACACCAAACTCTAAGTCACCGGGCAGTTTTATCTCAGTCCCAAAGATAACCTTGGCGGGTGATCTAGATGTTGAATCATGGACCGCAGATCGGTACGCCAGTAAAAACCTCGGAATGTGTTCGTCCCAGTCCTTCTGTTGCTCGCTCACCACTTTCCGCAAGTATTCCTCCAGGGTTCGGTTAAATCACTCTACCATTCCGTCTGATTGTGGGTGAAGCGGCGTCGTTCGAGTCTTCTTAATACCGTATACTTCACACATTTCCTGGAATACAGCCGACTCAAAATTTCTGCCTTGATCGTAATGTAGTTCTATTGGAACCCCGTAGCGGCATACCCAGTTGTTGACAAAAACAGTTACTATGGTGTTCGCCTCTTGATTTGGTATGGCATACACTTCCGGCCACTTGCTGAAATAGTCCATCACAACGAGAACATATCGGTTTCCGGCATTGCTGACAGGAAAAGGGCCTGCTACGTCCATCGCTATCCGCTCGAAAGGTGCGCCTGAGTTATACTGCTGCATCTGACCTCGACTTCTTCTTGTTGGACCTTTAGCTTCAATACACTTGGTGCAGTTTGCTATCCAATCCGCCACTGCTTGTTGACATCCAACCCAATAAAAACGTTGTTTTAGCCTTTCCAGTGTCTTTGTCACTCCAAGATGTCCTCCGCTAGCTCCATTATGGAATTCATTTAATACTTCTTTCATTTTGGAGGAAGGCACTACCAATAGGTTCGATGAGGTCTTGCCATCAGCGCTTTCCCAAAGTCGATATAGGCACCCATTTATGATCTTTAGGCTGTCCCATAGGGCCCAATATGCTTTTGTAAGAGGACCTTCTGCGGATATCTCATTTCTTGTAGGTCGTATGTCCTCCTCCTTCGCTGCTATTACCTTCGCCAATATTGGGTCACTCCTTTGTGCTTGGGACCAGTCTTCGTTGGCTTCAATCCGCGTTAGCCGGATATCGACGATGGATTCTTTGTTCTCAGCTTTCACGCAATGATTACACTCTAAATTACAAGGTCGGCGTGAAAGAGCGTCAGCATTTCCATGTTTTATGCCCCTTCTGTGTTCAATGCTGAAGTCGTAAGTCTGGAGGCGTTCAATCCAACGTGCTAGCTGTCCTTCAGGGTTCTTGAATTGTAGCAGCCATCTCAGTGCGGAGTGATCAGTCCTTAGCAGAAAATTTTGGCCATACAGGTACTTATGGTAATGTTTGATGCACTCCAGCACTGCCAGTAGCTCTCGTCGGGTTACACAATAATTCCGTTCAGGCTTTGACAATGTGCGACTATAGTAGCCTACGACTTTCTCTGTTCCATTGATCACTTGGGAAAGTACGCCACCAATACCATATCCGCTAGCATCACTGTCTAAGATGAATTTTTCTCCTGGGACTGGATACGCCAAAACTGGTGCAGCACCCAATAGGTCTTTCAGTGTCTGGAACGCCTTCTCCTGTGGCTCACCCCATTGATAGATTTTTGACTTCTTGGTGAGCTCATGTAAACTTGCAGCCACGCTGGCAAAGTTAGGCACAAAGCGTCTGTAGTATGTGCATAATCCCAAAAAGCTGCGTAGTTGATGAAGATTCTGGGGACGAGGCCAGTCCTTTACTGCTCGTATTTTATCTTCATCGGTGGATATGCCATATGCTGTGACAAGATGCCCCAAATATTTCACCTGCTTTTGAAAAAAATGCACATTTCTTTACGCTTAGTTTTAGTCCAGCCGTTGTTATCCGTTGCAGAACTTCTCCCAGGTTCTTGAGGTGTTCGTCGAAAGTTCTGCCCATCACTATTATGTCGTCGAGATACACCAGGCAAGTTTTCCAATGCAGTCCCTTTAGCACACGTTCCATAAGCCGCTCGAATGTGGCCGGAGCATTACAGAGTCCAAATGGCATAACCTTAAACTGCCATAAGCCGCCGTTCGCACTAAATGCGGTTTTCTCTTTGTCCTTGTCTGCAATCTCCACCTGCCAATACCCGCTTTGTAGATCCAGTGTGGAGAACCATTTTGTTCCGGGTAGCGTGTCGAGTGTGTCGTCAATTCTTGGTAGCGGGTAACTATCCTTTTTGGTGACATCATTCAACTTCCTGTAGTCTACGCAGAATCTTGTACTGCCATCTTTCTTCTTTACTAAGACTACAGGTGAGCTCCACGGACCCGATGATGGTTCGATTACACCGCTCTTCCTCATTTCGTCGACTAACTCCTTGACCTCATTACGCTTCGCCAGCGGTATGCTTCTGGGTGCCTGCTTTATCGGTCTCGCTTCGCCAGTATCAATTTCATGTTTAACCATGGCTGTTCTTCCTTGCCTTTTGTTGTTCGTGGCGAAAGCGAAAGCATACCTCTTTAGCAGCTTTTTGGCTTTGTTTTTCTCTGCAGCTGCTAAACCTGCTATCCATTTCTCCACATTTTCACCAAATTCCTTTTGATCCTTGGCTGACATATCGGCAGATTGCGGCGTTTGTCCGCTGTTAATTACCGCCTCTACTGGAACACATTGGCCCACCTCTGAGTTTTTACAGACGACTCTTTCATGGCCTGATAGATTTAGCACTCTCACCGGGACTATTCTTTGTTCTGTGGATTTGACGAGGGCCTTTGCTGATATTAAATCCGTCTGTATTTCTGCTGGTTCCACAACCCACAAGCGGTTTTCCACACAATCTCCATCCATACGCGCCCATATCAGTGATTCACTCTGAGGTGGTAATTTGGGTTGTTCGACCGCAACTATCCTTCTGGCGTGCACTTGATGCTTGTACCCCACGTCTAGAGGTATCTCTACATTTCGCCAACTCATAATCTGTTGCCCCATATTCAAATTGATGCCATGAGCTATCATAAAATCGGCACCAATGATAACCTCGTCCACAATATCGGCAACAATAAAGATGTGACTTACACTAATGTTGGCTATAGTCACCTTCGCCTCTGTTTTTCCGTGGACTGTGGCAGACTCTCCCGTAGCTGTCCGTAGTCTTACATTGCTAAGTGCCTCACACTTTCCCTTCACTACATCTGGCCTGACGATAGACTGCGTCGCCCCGGTGTCTATAGTGAAGGTATGTGGTCTGCCATTTATGTATCCGCACGCCGTAAGATTGTTGTTGTTCTGTTGCATCACTGATATTGAGATTATGGGGCCCTCGCTTGTGGGAGCCAGCACTTGCCCCTCAGTGCTAGCTCGTTTGAGTTTAACGGGGACTCTTGTGAAGATGGTTGGTAGTTCGCCCGTTTCTTATTTCTTGATGGTGAGGCGGATCTTGATCTCTTGCGTGGCGCTTTGCAGTTTCTTTGGAAATTACCACTCTTTCCACAATTAAAGCATTTAAGTTTAGTCCTTTGTCCGTTTTCTTCCAAAGCTTGCTTCACCATCTCCTTAACTTTAGTTAAAAGGCTTTCCTCCTCCTCCACGACTTCCATTTTTCGCACTTTGCTGACTGGTGCTCTAGAAATCGTGCGAGCGGTCTCCTGGGCTAGTGCGAAAGCCACGGTCTCTGCAAAAGTTGTCTTCTGTGTAGAACATACCGCTAGTTTAATGTCAGGGTCGCGTATACCATTCACAAACGCCTCGGTCTTAATGTTGTCTATCAGCGGGTGGTTTTCTCCGGGGTATGTAAGCTGCACTAATCTCTCGACTTCCATTGCAAAGGCCTGAAGTGACTCATTAGACTTTTGCGCCCGGCACCTTAATTCCATGCGGTACAATTCTCGTTTGTGCTCATCACCGAACTTCCGCTGTAATGCCACCATTAACTCGTTGTAGTTGTTTCTATGGCTGGCTGGCATGGTCTCTAGTCTCTCGGCTGCTACACCCTTCAACGCCAAAATTAGTTCCAAAGCCTTTTCCTCATCGTCCCATCCGTTCCTGCTGGCTACTGTCTCGAATTGGAACTTGAATACGGATAGGGGTGAGGTGCCATCAAAGCAAGGTGCTTTTATTCTGCCGGTACTTTCGGATACGACTCGCACTGGTTCAGGTCGCTGGCTCTGGAGATTGTTGATCTTCTCTTCCATAATGACTAGTTTTCCGTCAACGGTCTTTTCCAAATCTGAGACCCTTTCCTCGACGCCATTGATTCTTTTGTGGAATGACTCACGTATTTCAGCCAGAAGTTTCTGATTTTCGGCTCTAGAAGCTTCAAATAACTTTTGGTTTTCTGCTCTAGAAGCTTCCAATAGCTTCTGGTTCTCAGTTCTAGAAGCTTCTTGTACATCAGCTAATAGCTTTTTGTTCTCTTCTTGCATTTTGCGATTCTCAGCTCGAGAAGCTTCTTGCGCATCAGTTAATACTTGCATTTTTTCCATCATAGCGGCCAGCAATGAATTTATGTCGATACCGCTCGGGGTTGCAGGGCCTTTACCTCTCGTTCCTCTTCATCCTCGAACTCGTAGGAATCGATGTCGATGTCCTGAAGCTGCAGATGTTCCCTTAATCGCCTTTGCAGTTCATTTTTCGTGCCCATTGTTGGCAGCTCGAGTTTACCCAACTCCCGTTTAAGCCGTTCCACTTTTAGATCGCAGAGTTTCATCTTGATTTTGATTTTCTCCTTTTTTTATTTATTTATTTTTACTTTTGGATTTTGCAATCCCACTTCTGACACCAATTGTTACGTTTTTACCTTTTTAAAAACGTTTAAATATGAGTTCGTTAATTGCAAGAAAGTAAAAACAAATATGTCTTTAGTTTTTCTTAACTCTCTTTATTATTTACACTACTTTTGTGTGCCACCGTATAGAACTTAAGGATACAACAATAATAATCTCTTTTATTCACTAGTTCACACAACTATTCGCTAGATCTTTACAACCACGACTTATTTTATTCACACGCAACTTCACACAAGGCTGACTGAATTGACTCTGTGGAAGTTTCTCGATGTGGAAGGTTCTCGCTCGCGCCTTCTCGAGAACTCTACTGCTAGCACATTGTTGTTTGTGTACTTTGCTTATGTTGTCCGTTACATATTTGTCGTAGCTGGTTTACTTTATGTTGTTGTTGCTACCTGGTTCGTTGTACACATGTGTGTGTGCAGCTTTAGATAATCAACACGTTCGTTGTATTCTTAGTGTTAGTGCGTATTTGTGTCGTGTGTATTGTGCTGGTGTTGCTGGTAGCTTTTGTTTATCGTTTTTATTGTTAAACGATATTAGGTCGTTTCGCTTTGCGTAACAATATATTAATTAATATAATATGGTAAGTATTAAAAATTTTGAATTTAAAACAACACTTAAAATGAATTTTCTTTATAGAATTTTAAGTTATGTACATATGTGTTCACTGTGATGTTGTTTATATATAAATTTGGATGTTGGATGTTGTTGATTTAAAATTTACTTTAATCACAAAAAAAATAATAATTTGTTGCCGGTGCGAATGCCAGATGATAAGTAATTTCTGTCTGTATTTTCATTCTTCACCAAACTTCTGCTCTTCTTAAACCATTTGGATTAACAGTAAATTACGGAGACATTCCCTGTGTTTTTACTGGAAATGTGGAGACATTCCCTTTGCTTAATGGTACTGGAATGATGGGGCATTCTTTTAGTTGATGGAAGTTCTATTGTTATTGTTGGAATTGCTTATAGGGTATTGTGTGTTCAAGCCTCGTTTGAACAACATTCCTTTTTATTACCAACACTAGATTTCTTTTTAACAAATTTGCAACACTTGTATATTTTGGTTTTTATGACATTTAGTTTCAAACGAAAATTTTGAATTTTATATTGCGTTTGTGAACTTTTGTAAGTTAAAATTTCAAAGAAGCGTGATTTTTGTTAATGTATTTTTTACATTATTCGTGTATTATTATTTTTAAACAATTCCACTTTGAAGTACTCCTGACTGAAGGGGTGTAATGACCAAATATGATGAGGATGAAGCAATTATGTCTAAAATAGCATTTACGTGTAATGACGTAATGCATAGTAGCAGCTACATATGTCTCCAGATCAGGGGTTACCAAAAAATTTTTGGTTGTGTATTAGTGAATAAGAGAGAGAAAATAAGTTGAGATAATTTATTTATTTACAGCCATAGAAAAGTGTTAGTAATTTTTTTACGTAATTGGTCATTACAACCCTTCAGTCTGGATTACGACCTAGTTTCTCACACCACTTATGTTGTGTGTGTTAATTTTATACACGAGTGGCGGGACCTACAGTTTTAAAGTCGACTCCGAACGACAGATTTTTGAGAAACTTTTCATGACAATTTTATTTACTCTCAGAATTTTTGCCAGAAATCTGCTGAGAGGAAGTCGCCGAAAAAATACTTTTTGTATTTTATTTTAATGTCTGGCCTAGGTCTCGAACCCTGGCTTTTCGTCTAATAAGCCAACACACTACCTACTAGACCACGGCGACTTCAATGTTAGTAATATACGCTATTTTGATTTTCATTTCATCAACATACATAAAGCTATCTATCGTTGGCTTAATAATTTTAGATAAATAAAAATAAAATAAAAACTAAAAGAACATAACATAAGAACATTAAAAGAACATCCATATTTGGCTTAAAAATTATACCATGTTTTTTAGATAAATAAAAAAAAATCCATTATTTATTAATAGAAAAAAGCGAGCATTCCGAAGCATTTAAAAAAGATTATACTATGCGACAAAATAAAAAATATGAAATACGCACAGCACAGGAAAGCGGTATTTTTAATCTTTTCACACAAAATTATTGATTACACAATTATTTTTTAACCTAAAACGGTATACATAAACATGTGGTTCAAACGTACACCTTATGAGTTTTGACCGGGTAAACTTGGAAAACATGAGCTACAGTTTTGTCAGACAGTGGAAGAGACACAACAAATTTTGTATTGTAATTAAGCCTTTGCCAATTTTTTTTAATAATAGTTTAATAAAAACGCCCTTTCTAACAATTTCCACACTTATAAAGCTTGAAATTTCCATTTTTAATTTAGGAACTAAATTCGGAAATTTCATCTCTTTCCAACCAACCTTTTAATTTTTCTAAAAAAATTATTTTTTGTCTATTAAAAAGTCTTCCCTTTCCTTATCATTTAAATTATCAACCCTTTGCACTCGGCACCGTTTCGTACGTTACCTACCAGCAGCTCGACGTCACTTTTTAACGAAGACGTACATCCTGGAAACGTGATATAATACAGTATAATTTTAGAACCAAGTAAGGAATTGTAATGAAATTTGTTTTATATGAATTTGTGGACATTGAAGAACACATATTTACAAAAAATACAAAGAAGTTGTTATAATTACTTAGCATTGTGACAGTTCTTTTATTCTTCTACGCAAGAATTGTAATATTATTTTTTCTATATGCCATCTTTTTTGACGAAAATTTTGATTTACGTACAATTTTGGTTTTTTACGTTACGGGTAAAAAAATACTTTGGGAATAACTAACGGTAAATTACGAAAACACAACACTGTCTTATTACTCCAGAGATCTTTTCTATTCGACGCTTCAGTACGAACTGAGATCTTGTACATTTCTTCTCTCGGTGATCGGATTTCTTTATTATCGCAACAGAAAACTACTGGAGAACAAGTGTTTCTTAAAAAATTGCGATGGAATACTTTCATTGTCCGTAATCGCTAACAAACTATCATGTCCTCTCAGAGGGGACAACCGAGTGATATGCTAGACTTACGTTGTCCCCTCAGAGGGGACAGCCGAGTGCAAAGGGTTAATATGAATATGATAATATACAAAATGTCTTTTAAGAACACATTCCCTACATTCCTTAAATGTTTTATATCATACTAGCTCATACCCGGTGTGCTTCGCTACCCCCATCGAAATTAAATATATAATAAATAAAAAATTTATTTATTTAGTAATTAAATTATGCAATTTTTCTTAAAGGTTTATTCTAATTTCAGTTGATGACAGTATATTTCATTTAAATTCTAAAATAATACATTAATGAGCTATTTATTTCTTACTTGCTAAAAGTTAATATATACTTTTTTGTTAAATAAATAATTCTTATTCTAATGCCTTGGGATATACCATATTTTTTGTTTTTCCCTCGGGTGCGTACACATATAAGTCTGCGGGTTTTCCTATTCGTGAACATGCGACGTAAAGCTGTCGATGTGAGAAACATGGATTTTCTAGATTAAGTCTATAAACTTGCAAGGGCTGACCGTGAGCTTTATTAATCGTTATTGCAAATGCTAGGCAAATAGGAAATTGCAGGCGCTTGAAATCGAATGGCATCTCCGATGTGGTCATAGGAATACGTGACAGAAATACATCAGTTTCCTTAAACTTTCCAGTTATAATGGTCGCCTCGATTAGATTGTTCATCATTTTTACTGTTAGTCGAGTGCCATTACAAAATCGTGGGGGATCAGTATTTCTAAGTAAAATAATGGGAACACCGTTTTTTAACTGTAAGTCATGTGGTGGAAAGCCTGGTAAATCTAACGAATTTAAAAATTCGATTGGATAATTGACGACATCCTCAATATTTAAAACTGTGTCGATCGATTTATAAGTTCTTAGATTTCCATCGATCTTGTTGAGAATATTGCTGCTTCCAAAGATTTCTTATGCGCCATGGTGCATTCATCCCACACTATGATTTCACATTGCTGCAATACTTTGCCCATAGAAGAATTTTTCTTTATGTTACACGTGTAATCTTAGTTTTTAGTTTTAATTTTAGTGCAGAATGCGCTGTTCTACCACCATCTAATAGTGTTGCAGCAATGCCGGATGACACAATAACTAATGCAATATTTTTTTTTTCGATCGAACTTTTGCCAATATCAATGAAATTAAAAAGTTTTTCCGGTTCCTCCAGGTGCGTCAATGAAATACAGACCTCCATGTTTGTTTGTTATTGCTGCTAGTATACTGTTGTATACCATTCTCTGCTCTTGTTGTAAATTTGGTAAATGTTCTTCCAGTAAAATTTCCAAGTTTTGATGGTTATATTCCATCTCTCGTCCTAGATCTTGATCGTGTGCATCAGTTCCTAAACGAATATGAGCAATCATTCCAACTTCAATGAGTGTCCCATTCCTTATCGCCAAGCATTTGTCTTCAAGTAGAATTAAAGCCTCATTACACATACTTTCACTTAGTTCAAACGTTGCATTGTTGGTGGTAACTTTTTCCCGGTGTAATATGTTCTCAGCCATATATGTTTTAAATTTATTCCAAAGATCTTTTGGATTAGATGGTGAGCACGATACCAATATTACCGCAAATAATGCCCTTATTTTCCATGGATGGTTGATTACTGCTGCATCTTCAAGCGTTGTTTCCCAACGAAAATCGTTCTCCAATAATTGTAGAGTAATATATTCTTACGTTTTTACCTTTTTAAAAACGTTTAAATATGAATTCGTTAATTGCAAACAAAGTAAAAACAAATGTGTTTAATTTAATTTCAGTTAAACTTTTTATTCTTTACACTACTTTTGTTTGCCACCATATACAACTTAACCATACAACAATAATAATCTGTTTATTCACTTTACTAGTTCACACAAGTATTCACTGGATCTTTACAACCACGATTTATTCACACAAGGCTGACTGAATTCTTACTGACTGACTGCTGATCTTGTTGCCCTTTTATATACGCACGCACATAATCAGTATGATGAACGTTCTCGATGTGGAAGGTTCTCGCTCTCGCCTTCTCGAGAACTCTATTGCTAGTACATTGTTGTTTGTGTACTTTGCTTATGTTGTCTATCACATATTTGTCGTAGCTGGTTTACTTCATTTCATGTTGTTGTTGATACCAGGTTCGTTGTACATATATGTGTGTGCAGCTTTAGATAATCAACACGTTCATTGTATTCTTAGTGTTAGTGTATATTTGTATTGTGTGGCTTTTGTTTATCGTTTTTAATGTTAAACGATATTAGGTCGTTTCGATTTGCGTAACAATATGTTAGTAATTTTTGTATTACATATTTATTTCCCTATAGTACTCTTGTTTGTTTGAAGAGCCTTAGAGTAGCAGACATCTCTATATTATGGCAAAGTTAAGTTTTCTGAGAAATAAAAACAACTATTTTGGAGTCAGAATTATTTCTAATTTTATTTACAAAATTTTACAGTTTATATACTATTTCTTAGTCTATGTTTTCTTATTCTATATCCCCTACCTATTCCAATAATTTCCATGTTAATTATTCTATTTCGTTTCCCCTACTTATTTTAATTTCAACTATGTGGTCTTTGTGTAATATTTCCAATTATAATTGTAGCATATTCAAATTACATTATTTTCATTCAATGCAGTTCTAGTGACCCATTTCAATTAACACCACTCACTTGAAATTGCATATCATAATTCTTTGTTTTTCTTTCTTTTTATTTTCTGTGCTCTTATAAACTATTTGATTGTTGATACTTGTTTACGTTTTGGTTTTATTTTAATTTTTTGTTTGTTGTGAATGCATATGTTTGTGTATGCATTATACCCCTACCGTTTAAAAGAAAAAAAATATTTGAAAAAAAATTTTTTTTTATATTAAATTACATAATTAGTACTTAAAATAATTTTATTCTATTTTTGTGTACGGTCATTGGTTTGTTATCTTTTAAGATTGTGATATTTACATTTTCTGTGTGTATTACCTCGAAAGGACCAATATATTGACAATCGCTTTTCTTTGCATTTTCTTTTCTTAAAAATACTCTATCTCCTATTTTTACATTAATGTTATAGGTATTCTTATCCTTAATGTTTTTTTGTTTTAGGTTGCTTTCTAATAATTTCTTACTTGCCATATTATGCGCATGTTTTAACTTAATTTTCAATTCTGTTACATAATCTTCATAATTGTAAAATATTTCATTTGGCATGGTATCATTTGGCATAGGCTCTAATCTTCCATATACCAGTATGGAATGTATAATATGGAATCCACTTATCCCAATTGTACTCTTCCGTGAAGGAACTCATGTATGCATACAAAACTTTGTAATTTCTCTCAATATTACCTAATGTTTCATGATGGTATGCAGTAGACGTTACGTGTTTAATTTTCATAAACGTACATATTCTCTTAAAAAGTTCATTGACAAATTCAGTTCCTCTGTCTGTCTTTATAACATTAAAATTTCCATATTTCAAAATATTCTTCCAATTTCTCAAGCTTCTTTTGTTTCCATCGGGAATGCGTCAATGTATTTAGTTAACTCGCATTATGCCGTCAATATATATCTGTATTCGTTTGATGCTCTTAATGGGCCTATCGTGTCTAGTTGTATAACCTGAAATGGTTTCGTAGGTGTGTTAGTAATTTGGATTAGTGCCTTAGTATGTCTTGTAATTTTGTTTTTTCTACAAGTTTCACAACGATTGATGAAATCTGTAATCATTTTATACATATTTTTCCTCATGTATTTCTGTTTTAATCTAGTGACTGTTCTACGTACTCCCGCGTGTCCGCCGTGTGGAGTTTCATGATATTCTTTTATAATTTCTTTTTGTTTTTCCTTATCCATAATTCTTTCAGGTTATTTATTATTATACATATTTATTACTTCTTTATTTAAGTCAATGGACAAATTCCTTACTGACTAATAACACAAATCGAATAAAATTAAATAGGATTACAATCAGTTTCTTCAAAAATATAAGTAATAGTTACAATAAAAATATGAAAAGTTACGAATTGAGAAGAACAATAAAGTTATGAATTGAGAAAAACAATAATGTTCCGTTTTATAACGCAAGAATTTAAAGAAAAATCAACAATGTCTGACAAATAATTAAATTGGCGGCAAATTCTAGTTAACGGATCAGCAACAGCATAATTAGTTCTGAAGAATTGAATATAAATAAGATTATAACAGCGAAAGTTACGACGAGGAACATTGAATTTAACAGATCTTAACAGAAATGCACAGCAAATATTACCATTGATCAGGTTAACAATGAAGGATATATTTAACATTGTTCGACGACTCTTAAGGGTAGGCAGTTTTATTAAAGCCAGTCTGCTAGTATATGAAGGCATATCCAAGTAATTCCATCCAAGGCCACGCAAGCAGGAGAATAGAAATTGTTTCTGAACAGATTCGATGTGTTCGCTGTAAACATTATAGTGAGGATCCCATACGATGGATCCATACTTCAAAATTTGTCTGACAAGCGATACGTATAACTGTTTAGTAATAAATGGATCAGTAAATTCCTTTGCCCAACGTTTTATGAAGCCAAGAGTGCTTCTTGCCTTATTTACAGTCAAAGTGATATGATCATGAAAGTTTAATTTTGTGTCTAATAGGATTCCAAGATCAATAAAAGAGTCCGCATACATTTATATTTTTTAATATTCAGTTCCATCATGTTATACTCGCACCACAAAAAGAAATTATTGAGATCACTTTTAAGATAAATATGCTCGATGAAATTATTAAAGGAGAGAAAAACTTTTAATCATGTTGGGAAGATAGTTTATAAACAGCGAAACAAGAAGTGGACCAAGATGGCTGCCTTGAGGAACACAAGATAGCACATAAATATACTTAGATAAGCTATTGTTCACACATACAGTCTGCTTTCTACCAGTCAAATACAACTCTAGCCATCTTAAACTCCTATGATTTACACCCATTAAATCCAATTTAGTTAACAAGAGTTTGTGATTCCCTTTATCGAACGCCTTACTAAAATCCGTAAAAATTACATCAGTTTACTTCCGTTGAGAAAAGGCCGCATTTATCATGGATAAGCACGTTAGTTGTTGTTGAACAGCCCTTTCGGAAACCATGTTGATAAGGTGATAATAACGATGAAGTATGATGAACCAAAAAATCGACAATCGGTTTCTCGACCATTTTTGGAATAGCACTCAGTTTTGCAATGCCAATATAATTTGTAACATCAGATTTATTACCAGATTTAAAAAGTGGTATAATATACGAGTTCTTCCAAAACACAGGAAAATATCCATAATTAAATATATATATATGATAATTAATCGAGGTATTAAACAATATGGCTAATGGTGTGATGATGATGCACATCGATTTAAAATACAACTTGGAACCCCGTCGGGACCAGGACGAAAATACATCTTTAAACTTTTCAGGTTCATCAAAATATCACAGTCACTAAATGTTGGAATAGATATAACTTGAGCTGATGTCAGCGAGTAAGGGTACATATTTGTATCATTATAAGCAGCTTTAGAATAAGTACTGGCGAAGAAATCTGCAAACATATCACATATGACATCAACACTACATGATTCTTTATCACCAAATTTCATAAAAGATGGAAAACCAGTAGATTTTCTCTTCGAATTTACAAACGTATAGAAAGATCTATGATTCTTAATAAAATTATTTTTCATTTTATCCATATAAGTTTTATATAATACGCGATTTAAAACATTATATTCCAACCGGCTAATAGAATATCTTCCATAATCAATAATGAAGCCAGAACTTTCTTTCTTTATTTCTGGTAATATTTGTTCTTTCGATTTTCCAGTCGCGAGAGTTGTTTAGAATTCCATGGTGGACCAACCAGAGTATACGCAGGTTTTAAGGGAACACAAATTTCAATTATTGAATGCACTTTCTTATAAAAGTTAGAAATCATCAAGTCAATATCAGAATCATTGTTAACAGGAATAGATAAGATTTCATTATAACAAGTATTTCTCATCAATTAAATAAATTGTAATTGGTTTGATTAAAACAGTAAACTTTACTAACATTAAAACGCTTAGCTTTGAAATTAGTTGGAAAGAAAAATTTAGTTTTTAAAGTCGGATGATATCGATCCTCAGGCAAAGTTACAGGTTCAGAACGTAAAATGCTAGTGATTAACATCGTTAACAAATACAAGATCCAGTATTTTTCCAAAGTCATTACAAAGTGAGTTTAATTGATACAGTGATGGTCCAAAAATATCATTTAGGAATTCGTCATGGCAAGTCTTATTTTTAATCGGAATTAAATAAGGCATATCAGGCACATGTTTCCAAGCAATTGAGGGTAGATTAAAATCATCCATAACAAAAACAGAATCACCTTTTTTAGCACATTGGACAACAGATGTTATTGCGTCAGTGTGATCAGAGTAAACAGCAGAGTCAGAAACAGAAGGAACATATGAACAAGTAAAGTAGACCTATGGGTTACAAACTGTTCAGATGGATGTGATGAGGAGACTGCAATTAGAACACCACCTCCACTACGCGACTTGCGGTTGAATTGATATATCTGATAATTATTACAAAGAATTTCAGCATTAAAAATATCGTCAGTAAGCCAGGTTTAAGTGAAGATAATAACATCGTATGTAAGATCATGGCTATTAATTAAAAGGTCCGTTAATTTAGTAGTTAAGCCACGTACATTTTGGTATATAATATTCAGAAAATTATTGGAGGTTATTAGTTTTTTGACGTAGGTACATTACTTGATGGTAAACGGGCAATATTCGATTCATAGTTGTTTCTGGTTTTTTGTCTAAAAGTATATTCACGAACATAAGTATTTACAGGCCAGAAGTTCGGGTTAACAATAAGGTCGTAGTTATCATCAGCGATCGAGATTTTAAATGAAGAAATTAACCTTGGTGCAGAAAATTTGAATTTTTGTATCCAAATGTCCGTTTTAGCTCCCAATTTCGATTTAATGTAATGATCAATATCATCCGGCGTAGTGTCACTAGCTAATCGCGAAACAAGCACAGTTTTTTTAGATGGAACAGCTTGAAGAGGTTTTGGAACTAATTGGGCATCTATGGTTCCTGTATGGGTTAATAATGGTGAATTCTGTGAATTATTATTCGATCTACTGCCAATATCAATTGATTGAATGCTCAGAGTCCGAGAACATGCTGAAGACGTAGATGGCGCCGATTTATGATCAATGAACTTTACGGAATTAATTACAGTTGGAACTGCTCAAGGATGAAATTTCCTGTATTTAGGGGCATGCTTTTTTAAAGCCAATATTTCCCTCTTCAATTCCTCATTTTCGTTAGTGATGTCTATAATTTTATCCGACACTGTATTATTTATTTCTTTTACAGCTGATTCTGTTGTCTGTCAGTGTTGCAAAACTGAAATTCTGAAATGGTACTGAACTGTAACTGAAAAGGTACTTTTTTGCATCAAATGGTATTTTTGTCATTATTGGTCACTATAACCCTTCAATTAGGATTATGACCTAACTTCTCACATCACTTAATTTGTGTGTGTTAATTTTATACATGAGTGGCGGGACCTACTGTTTATACCCTACTCTGAATGATAGATTTTTGAGAAACTTTATCGTGGTGATTTTATTTACTCCCGGAGTGTTTGCCAGAAGGAAGTCACCGGAGACATATTTTTTCATATTTCGTTTTGTGGGAGATATATTCCATGGGGTTTGAATCGTGGGCTCACGTCTAGTAAGCTAGCACACTACCTACTAGACTATTTATTTATTTATATTTAATACACATACAGGACAAAAACAGCTGATTCGGAACGTAGCAAAACAAAAAAGAGTGTCCGGATGACTCCCGCAGTTTTTGATAAAGACACGCCTTACAAAAATGTCAAACAGACCATGGATATTTGCATCCTGCAGACTATTTTAACACTAACGTGAGTCGTAATAAACAATTCAGTTAAAAAACCTAAATTAAATTTACATACATATGTATGTATGTATGTACTATTTCTAGTTATCTGGCGCATAGTAAGCAAACACTTGCTACTGCTTTTAAAATGGGACGCTCCACAATAACCACCATTATAACTGAGGTATGTGAAGCTGTTTGGGAGGTATTAGGTATTTGTCACCTCCACAAAAATATGAGTAGCAACGCATTGCCGAAGATTTCAACACCATGTGGAACTTTCCAAATTGTGTTGGTGCTGTGGATGGAAAGCACATCACAATATCATGTCCACCCAATTCAGGATCTCTTTATTACAATTATAAGGGAAATTACTCTATTGTTCTATTAGCAACTTGCGACGCCATACTTTCACGACCGTGGATATTGGGGCGTATGGTTCCCAAAGCGACGGTGGAGTTTTATAGAATTGTGGCTTTGGACAAAGGTTGTTGAATGGTAACCTTGATTTACCTGAAGATGCATATCTGCCTGAAACTCGCACCACATTCCCTTATTTTATGGTTGCTGATGCTGCATTCCCCCTTAAGAACAGTATTATGCGTACATACCCGGGTTTGTACATTGACTTTACCTTCTCAGTTATGTACTTAAAAACATGTATGTTCCTTAAACGACTTTTTTCTAACTAGGAACACTTGACAAAGAAATTTTTAATAAGAGATTATAACGTGCCCGAAGAGTAATAGAGAATGCTTTTGCAATTTTGTGCGCTCGCTGGAGAGTTTTGTTGTCGCTTTTATTTATGCACCCAGAAAATGCAGAAAAATTGGTAAAAGTCACTGCAGTTCTGTAAAATTTTGTAAAATTTCACGACGGCAGTTATTGTCCACCTGATTATGTTGATCGCTTTCAAGGTGACGAAATTATAAATGGGCTGTGGCGGAGTGAAGTTCCAGCACCGTTGCGAAACCATGGCCGCATGACTTACAATAATACAACAAGAAATGCGTTCGCCTTGAGAGACCAACTAAAAGACTACATTATGTCCCATCCAATTAATAAGTAAACTGTGTAAAATCTTATTTCAAAGAGTAATAAAAATTTCAATTTTCAAAATATTTTATTTTATTTTCAAAATACATGTTAAAGCAAATTTTTTTTGGTAAGTTAAATCCAAATCGTTTTTTAATGATCTTGATATATTTTGCTTAATTATGACCTAATCAATCAAAAATCGATTTTGATTTTTTTGCACTTGGATTTTAGGTGACTACATGACATGTATATGTATTTTATATAAATGCGTTAAAAAGTAAAAAATGCATTTCAAAGAAAAAATAACTTCACATTTTATTTAAATATAATACTAAATAAATACTAATTACAAAACAAAACAATCAATTCATAAATAATACTAATCATAACATAACACATCAATTCATAAACAATAAAACATAAACATAAAACAAAACAAAACAATCAATTCACATTTTAAATAATACTAATCATAACATAACACATAAATTCGTAAACATAAAACAAAACAAAACCATCAATTCACATTTTAAATAATAATAATCTAATAAAATTTTAATAAACAAATATGTTAATTTGACGAAGCTAATGAGGGTAAAAAGAATAATCAAAATTATATAACGATTATAACGATGTTGAACTCACCTTTTTCATTTAATATTAATTGGCGTTGTGCACGTATGTCAACAGCTCAATTTTTAATCGGTCTTGCAACTCTTCTGACTTCTTCTGGAGGCATTCGTCAAGCATTTTTAAGAAGGTGCTGTTTCTAGAAGGAACGCTTTCGGCTTTTGCAGCAATAGCTGCTTCTATCGTCCCATACAACCTATCGAATCGCTCGCGCGACAATACGTTGCCGTTTTGTGCCTCTGACGCTGCTGGTGTGCTCACTGCACTGGCTAGCATTCAGTTCGGAGTACTCTATTGCCTCTTCGTTTAGAGACATGGGTGATGTCTAGCTGCAAGAAGGTGTGGTGTCACTATTCATGTTCACCCATTAGAAATTGGAGGATGTTCTACAAAAAAAAGTATTTAAAAAACATACATATGTAAGTCTTGCCTGAGAAAGCAGGCTAGTTTTTCATAAGTTTAACTTACTTTCTTGGAGTTACATGTTTTGTTAAGAATCGCATGGATTCCATATAATACCATTCCACCTTCTCTTCAGCAGCGGCTCCAGACTTCATTTTATTCACCATTTTCCGCACAAATCGGTCGCGCAGCGACTTCCACCTTCCTTTGCAATGATCCTCTACGTTAAAAGGAACAAATAGCAAAAACGACAGGACAAATACTAGAAGAAAAACCTACCTGACACGTCTGTTGAAGCAGCTAATGCCTGCCTGTCACGCTCGGTCTTTTAAGTATTTATTCCGAAATACTGCCGAGCTCTTGTCGAACATTTGGTGCATCTTCACCGCTTCAATGAGTTTCTCCTCCATTTTTTTCTATAAAATAAAGTTATTTATTTATTAAATTAATAAAATTTAATTGGAATACTTTTTTTACTTACGTTGACGCCAAGAAAAAATTAAAGAAAATGAAAGCAGCTGATTGTCAAAGCGCGCAAAGAGATGAGAGATGCCCAACTTTTTGCTTTGCTCTGCGCCGTATAGGCATTATAGAGGTGAGTTAGCAATAACATCCTAATAACAGTTTAAAAGATGTAAGCAAATAATGAAATTAATTTAAAAGATAATAATAATAATAATTACATGCATTTGGGTATAATATTAAAAAATAAGAATAAATAATTTTATCGAAACTTCAAAATTTTCAAGGCAGTAAATCTTCCAAGTTACCCAGCAAAAATTCTTTAAGTTTGTCTTAAATAATGAAATGTTATTAATTGATTTTACGGACTCTGGCAAGTTGTTAAATTCCCAACTATCAACTTAAGCCTACAGCGAGTTAATATTAAACTCGTACTATTCCTCGTAAATATCGTATGTTGGTTACGCGCAAATTTTATGGTATGATGACCAATATTGTTCAAGGACTTAAACACAAAAATTAAAAGTTGATACTTGTATATTCCACATATTGGCAAAATCGTTTTGGAAACATTTCTGTATAGCGATGTAGTTGAGTACGTTAGAGGAAGGTTGTACACTATCTTTAGAGCTTTGTTTTGTATACGTTGTAGGGATTTTAGTTCATTTGTATGTTTACATCCATACAAGATGGTTAAATATCCAAATTGGCTTTGTATCAATGCATTGTAAATCGATATTTTTGTATTTTCATCAAATTTATGTTTGAACTTGTAGAGTATTCCAATCGCCGAACTTATTTTGGACTTAAGATATTGTATATGTATGTTCCAGGAAAGATTACTTTGCAAATGTATTCCTAGATAATTTATTGAAGAAACTTTCTTAATTTCGGTGCCGTCTACCCTTACACTGAAATTATCATTTGGGCAATTAGTTGGCCTAAATTTAACCAGCTTTGTTTTATTAGCATTCAAAATGAATTTATTTATTTTAACATATTCAACGATTAATGCTGCATCTCTTTCAATGTAGGCTTTAGCCACTGTGTCATATTTATATGGGTAAAATATGCAAATCTCATCAGCATACACAAAGACTTTCCCATTCAAATCAAGGTAAATAATATCATTTATATACAAAGTAAACATTAATGGACCCAATACACTGCCCTGCGGTACACCATGATCTACGCTGCCAATAAAGCTTTTTTCTTTATTTATCTGAACAAATTGTTTTCTATTTGTTAGATAACTTTCAAATAGATCCAGTTCACGATTACGAACTCCGTATAGACTTAACTTTTCAAGTAGAATGCCATGGTCAACAATATCGAATGCCTTCGTTAGATCAAAAAATAATCCTACGACGCCACTGTGCCCATCATCTAAACCTTTACATATACATATAACTAACTACATTTACCACAGCTTCCTCCGTACCACAACCTTTTCTAAATCCATACTGATAATCATTTAGGAGATTATGCTCCTCCAAGTAATTTGTAAGCTGATTGTGCAACATCCTCTCGATTACATTATCAATAGCAGATAATACAGCAATTGGACGATATAATTCGGCTGTAGTAGCATTGTTCACTTTCGGAATTGGAGTGATTTTATGGATTTTCAATATGTCTGGGTATATTCCCAAATCAGTCATGTTGTTAAATATGCGCATAAGATGAGTAGATATATCATCTTTACAATGTTTTAGAATTTCAGGAGAAACTTGATCGTGACCAGAACTTTTCCGAATATTTAAATTTGATAAAATATTATTTACTTCCGTCGAAGTTGTGTATCCCAGTTTGAATATACCATCATAAAATCGCATTGTTCCGAGAGAATTATACGAATCAACTGGATTTCGTTCAATTATATACCTTAAATCCTTAACCGATTGAATAAAATAGTTGTTTAAAGTTTCAGCTTTGCCAGAATCACTAGCAATAAGTTCACCATTATCATCAATTATATTTATACATTTATTAGAATCTCTACCAAGTGATTTATTCATAAAGTTCCAACTCTTTCGTGAATCATGCTTTACTTCATTCAAGACATCACGATAATAGTTGTTCATGGATACTCTGCAAGCCCTTTTAATGATATAGCTAATTCTTTTCAATCTATTACTTAAGTCCATCTTGGTACGGTTTCTTTCTCGTTGTTTTAAAAGTTTCTGTTTATAGACAATAAGTTTTTGTAAATTAATATTAATCCAGGGTGCGATTTCATTCTTAAGTACCTTTTTCCTAGTTTTTATAGAACTTGAGTTTTTCACCGCGTCATTAATGCTCGATATTAAGGTCACTGTGTCGGCCGATGGATCACCAATTTGACTTATACTAGATATGTGATTTTGAATATATTGTTTAACATGATTATAGTCACACTGAGTGTGTGAAACTTGTCGAATATTTTTCTATAAACGTCAAAAGCAATTCTGCAAGATACAATATTGTGGTCCGATAAATCGCACTCAACAGAGTCTATATGCAATAACTTTTGTACATTTCTATATACGTGATCTATTGAAGTTTTACTATCCGGACGAGTAATTAGTGTATGACAATTATTAATATCGTAATGTTGCAAAATCAGTGCCGTCTTTACTATAAGGGCACTAGGGGCACGTGCGCATGGCCCACGACTTCAAAGGGGCCCCAAATTAGAACCACTATCGAAATTCATATTTTTTAATTTTTCAGCAAATTTTTTATAATTTACTTTTCTAACTTCTAAACTTTTGGAAACAATATATTTAATATGGTATATAATTTTTAAAGCCGCATCCAAATATGTATAAAACATAAATAACCATGTCCTTATAATTGTTATATTCCAAAAAAACGTAAAATTTTAAGGATTTTCATTAAAATAAAAAATAAAATGCCGCCAAATTTTGCATGTTTTATACACCGTTAGCTTCAAAAAACCTTTTAAATGATACCACATATTGTATATTTATACAATATATTTATAAATTTTTTGTTTTGTTTTTGCTCATGTACAAAACGATTTAAAATTTTTGTACAAATGTTTCGTTTGTTTTCATACACTGCATAGAAGTCAATAAATTGGGAAATCCCCGAATGTGTCAAATTTAAATCAGTGAAAGTGTTAAGTGTTTTACACAAAACAATAATTTATACAAGTGTTGAAGTGTTTTTTGTAAAGAATTTAGAGAGTAATACGTACTCAGTACATATTGTTACGCAAATCGAAACGACCTAATATCCAGACTTACAACTTCAGCATTGAACACCGAAGAGGCACAAAACATGGAAATGCGGATGCTCTCTCACGGCGACCTTGTAAAGTGTAAACATTGCGTGAAAGCTGAGCAGAAAGAATCCATCGTTGATATCCGGCTAATGCGGATCGATGCTAACCAATATTGGCGAAAATAATAGCAGCTAAGGAAGAGGACAAACGACCCAACAGAAATGAGATATCCGCAGAAGGTCCTCTTACAAAAGCATATTGGGTACTATGGGACAGTCTAAAGTTGATGAACGGATGATTATATAGACATTGGGAAAGCGCTGATGACAAAACTGCATCTAACCTTCTATGCCTTCCTCCAAAATGAAAGAAGTTTTAAAGCAATTCCATAATGGAGCTAGCGGAGGACATCTTGGAGTGACAAAGACATCGGAAAGGCTAAAACAACGTTTTTATTGGGTTGGGTGTCAGCAAGCAGTGGCGGATTTAATATCTGTACCCAGTGTATTGCATCTAAAGGTCCAGTAAGAAGAATTCGAGGTCAGATGCAACAATATAACTCAGGCGCACCTTTCGAGCGGATAGCGATGGACGTAGCAGGACCCAAATGGCCGGAAGTATATGCCATACCCATCAAGAGGCGAACACAATAGCAAACGTTTTTGTGAACAACTGGGTATGCCGCTACGGGGTTCCAATAGAACTACATTCCGATTAAGGCAGAAATTTCGGGTCGGCTGTATTCCAGGAAATGTGTGAAGTATACGGTATTAAGAAGACTCGAAAGACGCCGCTTCACCCGCAGTCAGAGGGAATGGTAGAGCGATTTAACCGCAACCTGGAGGAATACTTGCGGAAAGTAGTGAGCGAGCAACAGAAGGACTGGGACGAACACATTCCGAGGTTTCTACTGGTGTACCGATCTGCAGTCCATGATTCAATATCTAGATCACCCGCCAATGTTATCTTTGGGACTGAGATAAAACTGCCCGGCGACTTAGAGTTTGATGTTAAGCCCGCCACAGAGAGGGACAAAATATACACTGGAAAAGAAGAAAGCCTGAATGAACTTCATGAGTTTGTGCACACCCGTATAAAAATGGTCAGTGATAGAATGAAAGCCAGGTATGATAGAGCAGCAAACACGGAGGGCTTTCATGAGGGACAAATGATTCTACTGTACAACCTAAAGCGGAAGAAGGGATTATCTCCCAAGCTACAAACTTGGATGGACCGTATAAAATAATTAAACGGTTAAATGATGTCGTGTACAGGATACAGAAAGCTAACAGCCCCCGAACAAAAATGAAGGTCGTACACATAGAGCGACTGGCAAAATATTGGAAAAGAGATAATGAGCCTATTCGGGATGAACAGGCTTAAGTGGGCGGCAGTGTTACGTACATCGAAACGACCTAATATCGTTTAACAACAAAAATGATAAACAAAAGCCACTGGATACAAATACACACTAACACTGAGAATACAATGAACGTGTTGATTATCTAAAGCTGCACACACACACATGTACAACGAACATGGTTCCGCCTGGTACCAACAACAACATGTATGTGATAAAAAGGGATAGACAACATAAGCAAAGTACACAAACAACAATGTATTAGCAATAGAGCTCTCGAGAAGGCGAGATCACGATCCTTCCACTACAAGAATGTTCGTTTGACTGGTTGTGTCGGACTATAAAAGGGCTGGACAAAACAGGTAGCAGTCAGTAAGAATTCAGTCAGCCTTGTGTGAAGTTGCGTGTGAGCAAAACAAGTCGTGGTTGTAAAGCGAATAATTGTGTGAACTAGTAAAGTGAATAAACAGATTATTATTGTTGTATCGTTAAGTTGTATACGGTGGCACACAAAAGTAGTGTAAAGAATAAAGGGAGTTTAACTGATATTCAACACACATTTGTTTTTACTTTGTGTGCAATTAACGAACTCATATTTAAACGTTTTTAAAAAGGTAAAAACGTAACAATTGGTGTCAGAAGTGGGATTGCAAAATCCAAAAGTAAAAATAAATAAAAAAAGAGAGAAAATCAAAATCAAAATGAAACTTTCCGATCTAAAAGTGGAATGGCTTAAACGGGAGTTGGGTAAACTCGAGCTGCCAACAATGGGCACGAAAAATGACCTTCAAAGGCGATTAAGGGAACATCTACAGCTTCAAGACATCGACATCGATTCCTATGAGTTTGAGGATGAAGAGGAACGAGAGTTAAAGGCCCCTGCAACCCCGAGCGGTATCGACATAAATTCTTAGCTGGCCGCTATGATGGAAAAAATGCAAGTAGTGGCACACAAAAGTAGTGTAAAGAATAAAGAGAGTTTAACTGATATTAAACACACATTTGTTTTTACTTTGTTTGCAATTAACGAACTCATATTTAAACGTTTTTAAAAAGGTAAAAACGTAACAATATAATATATTGCTTTATATTTCATAATGTCGAAACGAACATATTTATGTGGTTCTCAAAAACGAAAAAAAGTTGTAGCTCAAAAAGAAGTAGCAGAAAAACTTCCTAAATTAACATCATTTTTTACGGTCGAAGAAACAAATATTACCGACTCTTCTCAAGATCAAAATACTTCTCAATATCAACAGTGAAATGAACAAGTAATAATAGAAGATACAGATGTATCCGCTGTTTCTTATGATGCTGAACCATCTAGAAGTTACTGTGATTTTATAACTACAAGTATAGAAAATGTATCTCCTGATACTGGCACGTACAGTGAAATAACAGAAGAAGTGCGTGATATTTGGATACGGAAAGAGTCAGAGTTTTTCCAAAATAAAAATTGCGATTTTTCCGAAACTTCAACGATTTTTCCAGATTCAAGTGGCACAAAAAAACAAGATACTTGAATAGAAATATGTTCAACCGTAAATTGACGAATGGTGAGTATATAGAAAGAAAGTGGCTCCTTTACTCACTGACGAAGAAATAGGTATATTGTTTTTACTGCCGTTTATTTAATACTATGACTGGTACTGGTAACAGTTTGAGTTCCTCCACTGGAAACATATAAGTAACATATTAATGGAGCATGAAAACAGTTCACAACACAGGCAATCAATGATGAACTATGTCGGAAGAAAAAAACTATTGGACGAGTTGACAAGGAATTGCTGTCTCAACACAATACACAATTCAATTATTGGAAGAACATACTAAGAAGGATTGTTGCGGTAGTGAAATTTCTGGCTTCAAGAGGGTGATAACGAAAATTTGGGTTCTAAAAATAACGGAAATTATTTGGGATGCTTAGAACTTATTAGTGAATTTGATCCTTTTCTTGCAAATCGCATACGAAACTACGGAAATTGTGGTAAAGGATGCACATCATATTTATGTGCAAGCATTTGTAATGAATTTATTGATATTATGGGTCAACAAGTATTAAAAACTATTGTCAACGAACTAAAAGCATCAAAATACTATCCCATTAGTGTGGATTCTACTCAAGATCTCTCCCACGTTGACCAACTGACATTTATTGTTCGATATGTAAAACACGGAGAGCCTATTGAGAGGTTCGTGCAATTTTTGGCTATGGATGAACATAATGCTCAATACATATCAAATAAAATTGTAAACTTTTTAGAAAGCCTTGATATTCCTATAAAAGATTGTCGTGGCAGAGTTACCAAATATGGCTGGGAAGTATTCTAGAGTTCAGAAACACATAATAGAAAAATGTGAATTTGCCATTTTTGTCCCATGTGCTGCACATTCTCTAAACTTAGTAGGTGTTCAGGCTGTTGAATGTGTTCCAGAAGCAGTAAAATACTTTCAATTAGTCCAAAAATTGTTTAATTTTTTTTCATCTTCAACTGAAAGATGGAAAGTTATGTCAGCGTGTTTGAGCGCAAATAAAGTAGTGAAGTCTCTTCCGGGTACAAGGTGGTCTGCGCGTGCGAATGCTATTAGTGCTTTGAAGAATGATTATAATAATATTTCTGAAGCTTTGACATCAATTGCAAGTGACATCAATCAACCAGGAGAAACTAGAAATGAGGCTAAAAGTTTGGCACAAAAAATGGAAAAATTGGAGATTATACTTCTAACAAAGATATGGAATGATCTTTTAGGAACTATGAATAAAACAAGCTTAAGTTTACAGAATAGTATTCGACCATGAATGTTGCCACAAAACTTTACACATCTCTGGTCGATTACGTTAATAACGTACGCGATAACTTCGATCAGTATGAATCGGCCGCTACAGAAAAAAAAACCAAATGCTGAATACAAAGATAAGTCCGAAAGAATTAGAATTCGCAGCACACGCATCACTTTTTTTGAAGGGTCGTCAGAAAATCTACAGTTTAGTGGCAAAGAAAAATTCAGGTTAAATACATTTATTCCTATAATCGACACATTATATGCTCATTTCAAAAATCGCTCGACTGCATACCAAGAAATTGAAAATAAATTTAGTTTTTTGTCTCAGTTAATATCGATTGATTCTGACCAGATGACAAAAAAATGTAAGGAGTTTGCAGAAATCTACCACTACATAAACTTATAAAGTCCCATAAAATAGAGGAATCTTTTCCAAACATTGAAGTTGCTACAAGAATATTCCTTTCCTTAATGGTTACAAATTGTAGTGGAGAGCGTTCATTTTCACAGCTTAAAAGAATAAAAAATGAATTACGAACAACTATGTTTCAAGAGCGGCTATGTAACTTATCAATTATGTACATAGAGAGTGAAATTCTTAAAGAAATAGACTTTGAAGACATAATAGAAGATCTTGCAGAAAAGAAGTCCCGATAAAAAATGTTATCTTAACGATTTCAAATAAGTAATATTTTATTTTGGGATGTTTTTTATCAATTAATTTTAAAATATAACTCATTTAATATGATTCAATTAACATTAATAAATATGTATATTAGGGTCGCCCCAAAATAGAAGTTTTCAATGTTCCCAATTAAAATAAAAATTCGATTCATTTTAAGACTACGTTTTTAAAAATTTTTGTTCTGACGTCAATATTTAGTGAGCTGGATCAAAGGATAAGATTTTCACATTTTTACATAGAATTATAAAAATTCTATTACTTTTTCTGTTACACGAAAATTTCTGATAAGCCATTGAAAGCACCTCTCAAAGACCTTTCTTATGATATCATATCCATTATTTGAAAGAAATATGAAAAAATTCATGAAATCCTAAAAAAATTACCTTTTTATCCTTGGTTCCAGCTCACCAAATATTGAGTCCAGGACAAAAATTTTGAGAAGCGGTAGCTTAGAATCAATTAAACTTTCATTTTAGTTGGAAACATTTGCACCTTATTTTTCCTCCATACAAACGGGGCCACCCTAATGTATATATACAAAATATGTACATAAAATCATCATATAAAAATGTGTTTTTCTTTTTAAATTTTTAGGGGCCTCCAATAAGCTTGTGCCCTGGGGCCCCGGCATACCTAAAGACGGCCCTGTGCAAAATAGACAACAATTCTTCACTTTCTTGCTCTCTCAACATATCAATATTTGAGTCACCTACAATAATGCATTGAACACGACCATAGCAAGAAAGTAAGTTGTCTATAAAACAGAAAATTGTTTGACTTTACTTTTGAGATCTATAAAAAGACCCAACGATGAGCGGCTTTCCTTTTATTGTTAATTCGTATAATGTCAAGACTATGTAATCAACATAATTATTGCTCTCGCAAACGTTGCATGTATATTTTAATTGATCACTAATAAAAATATCCATCTACAAGAGTGAATACTATGATACCCATATACACCCAAACCTGTTTTTACACGATTTTTTTTACGCGAATTTGAAATAACACGGTTTTTTTTTTCAATAACTGCCATGTTGATACTTGACGGCCTTCAAATGGCAAATAAGTTGGCAGAACACTTTTTGACATGTGATAACATAATTGAAAGAGCTGTGAAATTTCAATCAGGCCTACAAATATGTATGGCTAGATACAGAGAGCTCTATAAAGAGCTTTCCAAAGTTGGATCACAACGCACTATAACAGAATTTGCTGTTCAAAGAAATAAACCAGCGCCAGAAGCAGCTTCTGAAGATGTAGAAGGAATAAGTATTTCTACTGACGAGACTGATATTGAGCCACCCCAGCAAAAGAGAATGCGCTTGCTATCAGAAACTGACTCCGAATAAAATAAAAAAAAATTTTATTGAAAATAATTCCGTTCCTAATTGTCTTAAGAGTTTGATAACTAATTTTATTTTTGTAAATGGAAGAGAATTTTTAAGTTTTTTCTTTATTTTTTTATAATCATAAACTGAAATAAAATAAAAGCTCTATGTATACTATTGAACTAAATCTGTGCGTTTTTATAAAGTTATTCAATTTTTAGGCATATGTAGTTTATACACTTACATACATACATAATATTTGTCTTTTTTTACGCGTTTTTTTTTACACGGTATCCACTGGAACGTATCTACCGTGTAAAAAAGGTTTGGGTGTATATTATATAATTGCGTATGATCCCTATGAAACCATGTCTCCTGAATTGCTATAATATATGGTAGTCGTGGAAGATTAACAATTAAATCTTTAAATTTATTAAATTAAATTTAAATTGAAGTCGCCGTGGTGTAGTAGGTAGTGTGTTGGCTTACTATTCGTAAAGCCCGGGTTCGTATCCCAGGTCAGACATCAAAAATGAAATATGAAAAAAAAATATTTCTTCGGCGACTTCCTCTCAGCAGATTTCTGGCAAAAACTCTGAGAGTAAAATAAACTACCATGAAAAAGTTTCTCAAAATTCTGTCGTTCGGAGTCGACGTTAAACTGTAGGTCCTGCCTGCCACTCACGTATAAAATTAACGCACACAACATGAGTGGAAGCTAGGCCGTAATCCTGACTAAAGGGTTGTAATGGCCAATTATGTATGTATGTGTAAATTTATCAATTGAAGCAATACTTCTGATATTTATACTAATAATATCAATATGTGAGTTACTATTTTTAAAATAATTTTCAAAAGATTCTAAGTTGCAAAAGTAATGATTGTTAAACATAATAATAAAAAATAAAGTGAAAATTATGACATAAAAACAAAAAAAGTAGTGACGATTAGAACGAATTGCATTTCAAGACTGCTAAACTATGTCCGCTGCATTTCCAACAATAATCTTTAATCTTTATCTCGCACTATTTTGAGATATAAGATATCTGATTTTTAAGATTTGTTAATTTAAAAATTAATTATATGAAATATTATTTTCGGGTTTTCAAACAAAATTTAAGAATCCTCAAGAGAGTTTAAAAAAAACACGTCTGCTCGCTTCGGTGTAATTAAATGAAACAATATAATTTCTATAGGTCTCTGCCAACATTTATTCTTATTCTGCATGCTATGATATATTTTAATCAATTTTTCTTCCTTTACATATTTGAATATTTTATCATCCTTCGCTAGCGTTACTGTAAATATTTGGTTATCCCGTAAGGCCAAATTTAACTTCTGCAAAACTGAACCTAAATTCGAGTATGCATTTTCATTACCAGATACTTTTACTTGATTTCCCAAAATTTCAACTTTTAGCATGCTTTTATTTACTCTATCTACAACAAAATTTAATCTTGGATATCCTTTTATCTATGAAAACGAAATGCTATTCCACATATAGAGGTGATCAGTCTCCGTGTCATAACCTTTTCTTTCCTTTCCATTGTCTTCTTCTATAGTTGTAGTATTATTTTTGCTATTCAAATTCCCAGTCATTTTTCATTTCGTTATATTTATTCATTTTGGTAACATCTCTTTTAAATCATCGGAATCTATCTCAATTCGTGATAAGGTATTCTTCCTTTCTTGTATATTATTTCAAAGTCGTAGTCAGAAAGTTACCTTATATAAAGTATAAAGTTCATATAAATACGGTCTAAAGAATTGTATGCCTACTGTATAAGTTTTATAATTAAGTAATAAGTTTTATAATTATTATAAATTTTTGATTACATACTAATACTTTTTATAATTTTATTAAATTTTTTACTTTTAAAACATACAATAATATAGACATACATATGGGGTTACCCCTTAATTTTATTTTCATAAAATGAAGCACTTATAGGCCATTTACACTACAGCGAAATGTAGTAGATTAGATTTCAAATCTTGCTCAAAATCTAGATCGTTTACACTGGATTTATTTGACAGTAGCAAGATTTCATTTTAATAACAAAAACAGCTAACTGAAATTTAAAATAAAATAATAATATTTTATTTTAACCCTAATCAAGTCAGGAAAATTTTTTACAAATCCAGTCAAAATGTGTCTCAGAGGCACATACAAAGAATTTACGTATTAATTTTCTTAACTTATTTTTATTTTATTAAATTTTTTTCTTCTCAGTTACATAAATGAAATATTATTTATTTATTTTCGCATTTTAAGCAAACTAAAACTTTTGAACAATGCTCGTTGCAAGTATTTTTGTGATAAATACTGCAAGACTGCTTATACATTCTGCATATCTTCGGATGGGCACATACATCTACGTCGCATATCTGTCTGCCTTGGCTTGTTTGAGAATTCATCCTCGGGTGCCAGAACTCTTCTAATGGGTGCCAGAACTCTTCGTAACTCATTATACCTCATTATTATATTTTATTTTGTTGTTCACCAACAATAGAAGTAATAGCGTTCCCATATGTGCTTCAGAGACACATTTTGACATGATTAAGAACATTTTTGATTGAAACAAAATAAAAAATAAAAAGAAATAAATTTATTACTTGAAATTTGTAAATTCTAAATAAAACAATTGAAAGTAGGAATTCAAGAAGCAGTAAGAACTAGAACCTATATATAAGGAAGTTACAACATGACCCAGTGAAATATGTGTCGGAGAGGCACATGTTGACTTGATTAGGGTTAAATTGAAATGTCATTTTTTCCCTGCTCAGCGTTGTATTTTTAAGTACTATTTGGCAAAACACATAGTTGCATTTCTATTTTTACTAGATTTTGAGTAGATTTTGCCGAAATTTACTAAATAAGTAGATTTTGTTTTGTATGGGAAATCTAGTTAAAATCAACTAGATTTGGCTCGAAATCTCATAAGTACTAGATTTCGCTGTAGTGTAAATGGCCTATTACATTCTAAACAATTTTTTTTGGTTGTTTATGTACTCTCTGTTAAAACGAAATTTTAAAAACAATTTGATCTTATTATTCCTTATTTTCTAATTGAAATTATATGTTTACATTAATAATTATAAGTAAACAGAAAATTATTTAAATTTTTTGATGTAATGTTGGTCGAAAATCCTCACCATCCTCTTGATATGATTGCTGGTGATTAATTAAAATCGATTCATTTGCTGTCACTAGATAGTAACGTGGTGGTGTATAGCGCCTATCTAGAGGATAATAGCCGCCACGTGGTGGCCTATTACCGCTAGGTTTATATTTGGGGCGTGGTATACGTAATTGTTTAATTTCCGTTAAATAGATTCCATGTTTTAGTAAAGTTAACTTCTTAATATTTATTAACTTTATTTCTATTTCTGCTTGAAATACGTTCATTTTTTTTAAACAATAATTTCTTTTTTTCAATTCTTTGTTTATACTGCTTGAGAGTAATAGAACAGGACGCTTTAAACGCTAACGACTTGTCAATTAGCAGGGCAGCATCGAGATCGCAGGATCGCCATGTAATATATGTTAGTAATTTTTGTATTATTTATTTCCCTATAGTACTCTTGTTTGTTTGAAGAGCCTTAGAGTAGCAGACAGCTCTATATTATGGCAAAGTTAATTGCCGAAGTTTTCTGAAAAATAAAAACAACTATTTTGGAGTCAGAATTATTTCCAATTTTATTTACAGCTTATATACTATTTTTTATTCTATATTTTCTTATTTTATTTCCCCTACCTATTCCAATAATTTCTATGTTAATTATTCTATTTCGTTTCCCCTACTTATTTTAATTTCAACTATGTGGTCTTTGTGTAATATTTAAAATTATAATTGTAGCATATTCAAATTACATTATTTTCATTCAATGCAGTTCTAGTGACCCATTTCAATTAACACCACTCACTTGAAATTGCATATCATAATTCTTTGTTGTTATTTCTTTTTATTTTCTTTGTGCTCTTATAAACTATTTGATTGTTGATACTTGTTTACGTTTTGGTTTTATTTTATTTTTTTGTTTGTTGTAAATGCATATCGTTAGTCTCATTCGCAAATGTGTTAAGTCCCTTTTTTAAAATTTTACAGGAGACACAAAAAACATTGCGGCTTCTTCAGTTTTTTAAATTTGTAAACTTTTTAAACGCAATTATTTTTACAAAATAGCTTTCTTTAAATGACCTAGATCAAAAATTAAGAATAATTAATAATTAATATTCGTGGAGGTAGCACGTGCTGTTAATATTTTTCGCAGATTTGTAGACTTAGCGTTTTTGCAAACCACAAAATTTCAACAACTTTTAGCTACATACTGACATTTTTTTGTCGTAAAATATGTATTTGGTATAGTGTTATCGTTTTACATTAAAATCTCAATTTTGGAAAAAAGTGGACTTAGCGTCTTTGCGAATTATACTAACGATATAATATTTTTCAAATAGATTGGTAAAACTTTTTTTGATTTAAAGCAAATCAAATTTTGTCGCAAGTAAGTCAAAATAAAAAAGAAAATTTTATATCAGTTGAATAAGTGGTTTGAAGCTATTTTTATAAATGTAAAAAGTTTAATTTAGATAATGATTTAAAATGTGATGAAGCCGTTAAAATTGCTAAAAAAAATTGGAAATATTTAAAAAAATTAATATCAATATTGCATCAGTTTCTACGAGCCGAAAAACTACATTCAAATAAAGTAATCCAAATATGTTAAATTTTTTCGATACTTTCTCCGTTATCGATTTGTTAATGATGCATTATCTTATTCTGTACTGCCTAGTAATTGCTATGTAGAGCGTGTTTTTAGCATTATAAAAAATATTTCATGACACTCGCTATAGGTTGCCTGTATCTTTAGTAAAAGCTGAGTGGTTGGTCGTAAAATATGCTGAGTTAGTTGAATTTATTACTTCATATAAAGATTTAATAAAAGCTGCTAATGAATATAAATTAATAATAAAGAACTTAAATCATTTAACTTTATTAATTAATTTTTTAATTTAACTTTATTATTATATCTAATTATTACGAGCTGAGTAATGAGGTGTAGTGTAACAGACCAGATCATCTGGTGGGAATCGAACCCGCGACCCTCACGCTAACAGTCTAGTACACTACCCACTAGACTACCAGGGCGCCCAATATGTTTATTTTTATTAACGTTTTTCTTTTGCGAAGTTTATCTAGTTTGAAGTAATGTGTTGTTTTTGTAATAAATAAAATAAGAAAATAATTAAATTTTTAAAATTTTACAAGATGGCAAGTCTACATGTGTCATGGACACCTGGGCATGGATCAGAGTTGGCTGAAATTATTCTTCTAAAGCACTAAAGAAGTGTCGATTCGACCACCTTCCACCCTCATTGTGAGTCTGATAAACTATTTTTTTTATAAGACCAACACTCAAGGTATGGCGCCTAATCATTGCAGTGCATTGTGCTGGAATTAAGAAAATAGGTTATGGGAAGGAAGACAGAGGGAGTAGTGTTTGTGGACATTAGATTTCTATTTTTTATGCCACAAGTGGCAGGAAAGACCTCTGCAGGTAGAATGTTTCACATACGGATTTTCGGGCCAAAGAACGAATACTGTCTATAATGGAGTGTGCGACCAAAAAAACGGACGTGCCCTGCGAGAAAAACCAGTGCTACGTAAGAGTACAAGATTTTCAGAAAAAGTCTCTTTATCTCGCTAGAGAAACATCCGTTGTAGTAGAGGTAGAAAAATGAGACACATGGCCTCACAGCCATGGCCAACACACTACTGGACTACGTCTACTAAAATGGTATGGATACAAATTGCTAGAAATTTGGAAATGGCAACTTCCTACATTAATGTAATTATCCCACAATGAATGTATAGAATAAGAGAAGAAATGAAATAAATATCACTTTGTGTTCTGAAGTCGATAAGGTTACATGTGTTTTAATAATTACGAATTAGAGTGGAATAAGGACGTGAAAAATTTGGCGACGAGAAAACAAATATAAAAAATTGTGTAATAATTTAAGTTTTTAACAAGGAATGGCGCTAAATGATCAACAAAATGTAAATGTGGCTTCATCAATAAATTGGAGTGCACAAATCAATGTTCCATTTTTGATCCAGAAAGAAATCAATGGGCCGTTTTCGTAAAGCAATTGTTCCATTCATTGCGAATGGCGTAACTGATAACGTTAGAAAAAAGCCACAATGCTGAATTAGATACAGGTTCTGAAAATAATGTCATTTCAGAAAATATTTATAAAAACTTTTTCTTTAATTACAAATTGTATGAGCAGACAACTTTGTTGAAGGCTTATAATGGTGCCACAATCCATCACCCCGGTTCATGTAATATAAATGTGCGTTTTAAGAATATAAATAAAACAATTCCGTTTTTGGTTGAAATTTTTTAAATTCTTTCGATATAAAACTAACTAATTTAAACTATACTGCACAGAACTCGACTAGCCCAGACATAGATACGATTTTATAAAAATATAAAACTCTTTTTGATGGTTCACTAAGTTTATTTAAGAACTTTCTACATTACGTGTAAAAGAGGTTTCATGTCCTAAGTTTTTTCGACCAAGACCACTCACATTCGCGATATGTAGGAAAAGAGATCGAAAAATTAGTTTCGCTTAATTTTTGGAACCCTCAGAACATAGCGAGTGGGATACTCCCATAGTGCCGATTTTGAAAAATCATGGCAGTGTCCGCATTTGCGGAGATTTTAAGGTAACTTTAAATCCACAATTAAATATAGAAAGGTATCCTCTACGCCGCATTGAGGAAATGTTTGCAAAGCTTCAAGGTGGTCAAGAATTTACAAAGTTAGATTTAAGCACAGCTTATCAACAGATAGAATTGGATGAAGCTTCCCGTAAGTTCACTACTATCTCAACTTCAAAAAATCATGGATTCACTTTTGATGAGGATTAAGGGAGTAGTGGTGTTCCTTGATGATATTTGGGTTACTGCACCAGATAGAAAGTCACATTTAGAAACATTAGAAAAAGTTTTTTCTGTGTTGTCTAATGCTGGTTTTAAATTATCTATACTAAAATATGAACTTTTATGTAAACAGATAGGATACTTAGGACATGTTATAGATGAAAAGAGATTACATATGGATTCTCAAAATTTTAAAGAAATAAATGACTTAAGGCAACCAACGAACGTAAAGGAACTTCAGTCACTGTTGGGAATGATTAATTTTTATAGAAGGTTTCTACCAGATATGTCCACAGTGTGAGGTCCATTATATAAATTATTAAAAGATAATGACAAATTTGTTGGGTCTCAAGATTGTTCTCATGCTTTGGAAAAAGTAAAGAAGTCCCTAGCATTAGAACTTTGTTTAACTCATTTTAATCAAAATTTGAAAACTAACTTAACGGCGGATGCTAGTCCTATAGGAGTAGGGGCGATTTTATCCCAAGTAGATGAGAGGGGTATAGAAAAGCCAATCGAGTTTGCTTCTCGATCATTAAGTGCGACAGAACGTAAATACGCTCAAATTGATCGAGTTCATTTATTCTATTCAATTTGGTGTGACTAAATTTCATCAGTATCTATTTGCTAGAAAATTCACTTTGGTGACATAATAAACCACTGAAGCATATTTTTGGTTCTAAGAAGGGTATTCCAGCTATGACATCAAACCGTGTACAACGCATTGCGTTAACACTGTCGGGCTATCAATTTGATGTGAAAAGTATACCTTCAAAAGATAATGTAGCGGATTATCTCTCACAAAGCCAAATGTTTCAAATACTAATAAAGAACCTGGGGTCTAATCACAGCTGTCGATATCGAGCTATTTTGATCGAATAATTTTATTTTGGGATCATGGTATTCGATATCGAACAGAAATAAACGAAATTTGAGATGAAAGCTTTCGAATATGTAAGTTTTAACAATTTTTTATTTATGTATACCCATTAATAATTGTTATATTTTCAGGACAAGTGCAAAAAGCATAAATTTAAAGCAAAAAAAGTGAAGGCAGAGTTTATGTCAGAGCACCCGAATTTAGCAATAAATCTTTTACCAAATTGTGGGCAAGGTAGAATTACATCAAATAGGCTATGGCCAACACTAACCGTGCGTTTGAATGCGTTTGGCCCACCAACTAAAAATGCTAAAACGTGGCGTAAGGTATATTATATAAACAAAGTTTGGTTTTATATTTTTCAAATGTTTTATGAATTTTTTGTTTTAAAGTTTTCACAGATCAAAAATTTAGTGTTAAGAAGAAGATATCATTAAACAAAGCCTCGAAAAAGAAAACTGGAGGGGGACCATATGAAGAAATTCCTTTGACGTCCGCCGAGGAACAAATTGTTGAGGCAGCCGGTATTGAAGTTGCGGTTGAAGGATTATCCAATGTAAAATCATTCGGTTACTGCGAGAATACCAATGCAACTTCTCCTAATGACGTAGATCAGACAATACAATATTTAATGGACACGAGCCTTGCATCGGAATATGACAGCGAACACGAAGGCTATGAAGTCAGTACATCAAAATCAGCTTCTGTATGTTCAAGTAAGCCCGTATCGGAAAATTATAGTGGACGCCAAAATAAAGAAGACAAACCAACAAAGAAAGCTCTAAATTATCTATTGAAAGCGTAACAAAGCTAGAGCTTTTAAAGTCCAATATATCGAAGGTTGAAGAGCACCAAAAGAATATGGCTTCCAGCTTGACCGATTAATACAATTAAAAGAACGATCACTCAAACTAAAAGAACAACACGTTGCCAATATGAAAAGTCAAACGGTTGATCTTGAAATAAAAACTATTGAACTCTAAATGCTAAAAAAACAAATGTAAATTTCTTAATAAGTATACTCAATATATTAAAGACAAGGAGTCTATTTGTATTATTTTAAAACTTTGAAGTACAAATTTAATGAAATCCTAGGTTGTGCTAATTTTAATTTATTTTTAATAAAAATATGTTTATTTTTTGTGTTTTTCATTACATCTAATGTTTACAAATTATTGAGTAAGGAAAGTTTTATGTGGTCTCTTATTTTGCTGCCTATTTTGGTCAGATGTGATTCAGCACCAATGTCTATGTCAACTTGGGCAGATTCTGGGACTGTAATTTCTGTGTACTGTTCCACTTCAAATTTTAAACAAACATTGTGCAAGGCTGCACATACCTTTGCTAATTGTGCTAATTTTTCGGGACCATATGGACTTCTTTTATGGATGGAAAGTATTTTCCAACGTCCCTTAAAGATTCCAATAGTTCTCTTAACTATACATCTACCTTTTAAGTGAACATCATTGAAATGTGCCTCCATTGATCCTTCTGCAGGATTTCTGTACGGTGTTATGCACCAAGCCCCCAAAGGGTACACCGAGTCACCTGAAATTAAAAAATATATACATATATTTGTAACAGCGTGATAACAATTTATTCTAGTTGAAATTACCCAAAAGTCAAAAAATTTTCAATTTTTTTTCCTATACAGTTCTTCCAACAAATCCCTTTCATTTGAATGATTCCACACTAAGGAGTCGTGTGACGCTCCACCATATTTTGAATTAATTTCAAAATTTTGTACTGGTGATCCCAAATCTAATAACAAAATATTAGTTTAAATAAAATCTTATTTTTCATTAGCCTACTATCATTGTATTTAGGCTATGAATCTCTCCGGTTGGAGAACATGTGTTCGTTGTAAGAAGGCTTTTGGAGTCCAATATGGGTACCGTCAAGGCATCCAAATCAAATCAAACAAATCATTTGAAGGCTATTACCTCCAGGAATCTTGTACTTTTTCATAAAAGTTTCCATTCATTCTGTTGATTGATTGGAGAAAATTTTATTAAATTAGGACATAGTTTTGCCTCCATTTCCTCCATTTTGTACTGGTGATCCCAAATCTAATAACAAAATATTAGTTTAAATAAAATCTTATTTTTCATTAGCCTACTATCATTGTATTTAGGCTATGAATCTCTCCGGTTGGAGAACATGTGTTCGTTGTAAGAAGGCTTTTGGAGTCCAATATGGGTACCGTCAAGGCATCCAAATCAAATCAAACAAATCATTTGAAGGCTATTACCTCCAGGAATCTTGTACTTTTTCATAAAAGTTTCCATTCATTCTGTTGATTGATTGGAGAAAATTTTATTAAATTAGGACATAGTTTTGCCTCCATTTCTTTTGCAACGTTTTTTATAATTTTGCTTATTGCGCCTTGACACATTCCAATTAAATAGTCGTTGCCAACCGAATGTTGAAAGGACCCAGTAGCTAAAAGCGAAAGTGTTGCGGCCAACTGGAGCTTTGGTGGTACTGCTGTTGACATATGCCCGGAAAAATCTAATTGGGAGAGGACATAATTGAATGCCTCTTTTGATAGTCTAAACTGCTGTTTAAATCTGAAAAACAATTTGATAACAGATAAAAAACATTTTGCTTAATAAAAATTTTACTTACGTTTTAGCTGGCAAGGATAATATGTCACTTTTATCCCGCAATTGTCTTCTAATATGCATTAAATTGTCTTCATTTTCTGATTCCGATGAAGATAAATATTTCAGCATCAATATTTGTTCAGTCATTTTATATTACTTTCTTTTACTTTTTATATTACTTTAACAGCTTTTAAACATATGTTCTCAATCTATTACAAATTCAATAAAATTATTAACAATTAGAATTGAAATTCGATTCGATAGCTATAGAAAGCTGTAATTTGGCAATTCGATAGGTATCGTATTTTAATTTTGTTCGATAGGTCATTCGATATCGACAGCGCTGATTAGACCCCTGAATCTCCTTCTCATATATATCTAAACTATTTTGAAAAATGTAATGAACAGAGTAGTATTCTTAATTTTGAGGCTATTAAAGAAGACACAGGAAAAGATGCTTTATTGCAAAAGGTTAAAAAATTTATAGTTGACGGTTTGCCAAAAACGTGAGGACGCAGATTTATTGCCTTATTTTAGAAGAAGACAAGTCGAGCAGTTGTGTCACTACTGTGGGAGATGTTAGCGCGGTATGGCATACCAAAAATAATTGTATCCGATAATGGTACTGCGTTTGTATCGAAAGCGTTTATATTATTCACAAATCTTAATAGTATCAAACACATCACTTCTGCGGTGGGCCGCCCTGCTACAATCGGACAGGCGGAAAATTCTGTAAAAACAGTTAAATTAGCTTTAAAGAAGAATTTACGTAACGCACCATTATCCGAATTTTTCAACGTTTTAAATAGATTTTTATTAGATCATGTGTTCATATGTTTCCACAGCTTATATAACGTTCAATAGGAGAAAATTAAAATGTAGACTAGATCTGTTAAATGAAAAACGGAATGTCAAATGCCAAAGTAAAATTGCTATTAGTAATCATGTAGAAAAACAACAAGCAAAAAAAAAGTATTATAGTGGATCGAAGAAATGTACATTTGATATTGTTACGCAAATGGAAACGACCTAATGTCATTTCACATGAAAACATCGTTTAACATTAACGATATGGCCGGGTTCACCCACAAGTTTCTGAAACATTTTTGGTTCGGAGAAATTTCTTGTTTACTAAGAGTTTTCTGCAGCATGATTCACCCATTTCAGTAACTTTGTTCGTAAAACCAGTGCTGCCATATTTAATTGAAAATGAAGTAAATACATATGTGCATAAACTAAAGAAAGTTAATTATATTTGTATCAAAATAAAGAAATAATTCAATTCAATTCATTTATTTATCCATAATATTTACAAATCAGTTATAACTAAATTACATATTTAAGAGTTCAAGAATATTTTCTTTTTCAGCTTAATAATAGATCTATGTTAACAAAATTACTATATACATATATATACATTATTACTTTGGAGGAGAAAATTTGGCAAAAAACCTATATGAATAACTTAAAACTACTTATGCTACTTAACTACGACTAGAAAAAACCTAAGATGAAGCTAGTTCATTAATATGGACGAAATCAGAATTCCTACATCTGTTATTAAAATTTTGTGTAAGCCTTTCGATCTTATCTGATACAGATTCGAAACCTGAAATATCATGGAGGCGTGTAGTTGAAAAGTACCAGGGTAGATTATATATGAGTTTAAGCAACTTATTCTGAGCTATTTGCAGTTTCATGATATGGCAATAGGCGCTCGTAGACCAAACTGGGGCTGCATAAAATAATACGGCATGAAAAATGGACTTTATAATTAGTTTCTTATTATGAATATTGAGGCGAGATTTCCGGTTAATAAAAGGATACAGTATACGGGTTAACATATTAATTTTATTTACCACATAAGGTATGTGGTCCTTAAATTTCATTTTAGGATCAAGCATAACTCCAAGATATTTCACTTTATGTTCACACTGTATAGAGATATTATTCATCCTAATATTGGTCTGTGGTATATAACAATCCTTCCGTCTCCTAGTAAAATAAATCGCCTGAGTTCTTTCACAGTTTAGCGTAATTCTCCATTTATTGAAATAGGATGAAATATCAGATAATGTTCTATTCAGATTAGTTATTATATCAATAGCCAGAATTCCTGAGCTAAGTATTGCTGTGTCATCAGCGAATATTGACACCGTACAATAATCTAATTGAGAAAAATCTGAAGTATATAGATTATAAAGGACGGGAGACAAACATGACCCCTGGGGGCAACCAGCCGTTATAGTGTGGCGTTCAGAATAATGTGAGCCAATGTGGACTCTAAGCGTACGAGAAGTGAGAAAACTGTAGACCATTTTGGTCAATGCCCCCACATAGTACCACTGGCTTCCATAAAATCAGTTAGTCTAAGTTTAATAACGTTTTCCAAAATTTTACCCACACTCGACAATTAACTGATAGGTCGGTATGAAGATGGGCAATCGGCTGGTTTACCAGGTTTTCTTATTGATATAACTTTCGCCTCCTTGAACCTTTGAGGAAAACAACATAACTTTAAGCAGGAATTAACAATGATGGTCAAAAATTTAATGCCCTTGTTAGGAAGCGCCCTAAGGCATATGTTATTAATACCGTCGATGCCCGAACTCTTTCTATTCCTCAAGGTTCTTAATATGTCAGAAATGTGAGAGATATTTACTAAATTAACATCTGATGGCTCAACTCTCAACAATCCATAAAGACGTCGTAGTTGGGTCGCCCAAATTGGCTGAAATGGAATAGGTAGAAGCATATGTACGTGCTAAGATATCACACTTTTCCCGATTGGTGATGAACCGAGAACCATTTTGTCTTAATATAGGGATATTATTAACCCTTTTCCTCAAAATTTTCGTCAAATTCCAGAAAGGCGCCGAGCCTCTATCAAGTGTAGACAACAGAGAATCCCAAGACTTGTTTCTGAATAAATTAATTGCCTCACGAATTCTCTGATTAAATATTTTCACTTGATAGAAGTCGGCGAGATCCCTATATCTTTGCCAATCTTTTCGGTATCTATTCCTCAGTCGTATCATAATCTTAATGTAGTTAGGCAAAAGGCTTTGGTATATTTTAGGTACACTACGAGTGACTGCATCATTCAAAACGTTTTCGAAATGTATAATAATCTCGTCTATACTTTCACAATTATTAATGTTGTCAATATTAGGTAAGTTTAAATTTCTATTTAAATATCTGGAAAATTGGTTCCAATTAGCATTGTGAAAATTGTATCTGAAAAAATTGGAGTTATTGAAAGTACTATTTAATGAAATTTTTACTGGTAAATGATCCGAACTTAAATCGTTTATGACCTCTGCCGGGGACATTATAAGAGGATCATTAGTCAGGAAGAAGTCCAGAGTAGAACCTTGTCTATTAGCGTTCGAAGGTATGTAGGTATTATCACAGGGATATATAATATTAATATTGTATGATTCCAATTTTTCATATAAAATATTTCCCCAGCAATTCGCTCTTAAACAACCCCAATACCGGTGTCTACTATTGAAATCACCACCCAACAGATACCTTTCGTTGCCACTGAGACTATGGATGTCGGCTGCAAATTGGCGTTTCCTCACGCTATCCGGACCTGCCGAACCACCAGGATAGTAACATGAATATACACTTGTGGACACACAATTAAGTCACCTATGCAAAATTTTTCATTTCTATAAAAATTAAAAAATTTAAGAAAAGTGGAAACAAAAACAACTTATATTTATTAATTTCATATGCTTAATAATTAATTAACAACAAAAACTTATATAGTTTTTCATTGTAAACCATGTTTTGGTACTTAGTTCATATCAGACTTAAAATTTAAGTGGACACATAATTAAGTCATTTGAAACAAAATATTGAAAATTCAATTTAATTGCTTGATTTTTCACCCAAACTATTTGGAGCCTTTAATATTTTGTGGGGAACCCTTGATTGGCCAACTCAAAGTCCCGATCTGAACCCTATTGAAAATATTTGGGGGATCGTAAAACGAGCAGTTGCAGCCAAAAAACCTAGCATCAAAAAGCACTTTGGCAGCTTTTACAGGCAGAATGAGATAACATTAGTCCTGAGCAGTGACGCAACTTAATCAACTCAATGCCACAAAGATGTACTGAAATAATACGCCAAAAAGGGTTCCCCACAAAATATTAAAGGCTCCAAATAGTTTGGGTGAAAAATCAAGCAATTAAATTGAATTTTCAATATTTTGTTTCAAATGACTTAATTATGTGTCCACTTAAATTTTAAGTCTGATATCAACTAAGTACCAAAACATTTTTTACAATGAAAAACTATATAAGTTTTTGTTGTTAATTAATTATAAAGCATATGAAATTAATAAATATAAGTTGTTTTTGTTTCCACTTTTCTTAAATTTTTTAATTTTTATAGAAATGAAAAATTTTGCATAGGTGACTTAATTGTGTGTCCACAAGTGTATATCAATTGAACCCAAATTGGTAAATAGTCTGATACCAATGTTCTCAATGACAGTCGTGTTAACGATAGGTAATAAATTATGTGAAATATTTTTCCTGATAATTATAGCTACACCACCTCCTCGAGTATTAATCCTATCGTTTCTATAAATTTTAAATTCACTGTTTCTAATAGATAATTTTGAATTAAGGCCTGTTTCCGATATTAAACAAATGTGTATACTACGGTCGGATAAAAATTGAAATAATTCTAGATATTTATTGCGAATGCTTCTTGCATACCAAGTTATAATATTTATTCTATCGTCCTCAATTATGATAAAAATTTGCATGCAAATGATGACCTCGAATTAATTTGAAATTAATCCGAAAGTTAAATTCTTTAATTCCTCAATAGAGAATAAATCATTAGAACAGTTATTATTAGCATTATTACTGCTTCTGTCGTTTATAAGATCCCTTTCAGCCTGCCAGTTAGTAGTTGTAGTTGAAACACTTTGGCGCAGTGTATTCGGAAAACTGTTACTATAGTTTTTGGTAAGCAGAACTTCTGTACGGACCGGTCTTCCCTGTGGTGGTTGAGCTCGTTGTCGAATATTTAGGTAATGTATTTTACTTGGACATTGGTCATATGTAGATTTGTGCGGGCCATTACAATTAGCACATTTAGGTGTAGATTTTTGACAATCAGATGTTTTATGCTGCCCAGCGCAGTTTGAATAAAACGTTTTTACCTTACAGCGGCTGGAACCATGGTCAAACATTTGGCAGTTATAACATTGCGTTATCTGGTTTTTTTTGCTTGTTAAAATTTCCATTTCACCCTCAAATAGTCAATTACCGAATATTTTTGCCTTAGTTCTTTAATTGTTACAGTTAATCTTTTGAAATATACAACATAAATAACAAACTCTACGTTATATGAAGGCCCATATCTGTTAATTTTTTTTAACGATCAGCGGATCTTGTTTATCAAGACCGAACAGAAGAGCTTTATACGGCTTTTCATCTTTGGTGGCATAACTGAAAAACTCGTACTTGCCTGTGAGAACACTACATATAGTTTCGTAATCTGCTTTAGATTTAAGGAATAATTTCAATCCAATTGAAATTTTCCGTATAGAATAATCTTTTATTTTGCTTAATTTACAAATTTCTTGAACTTCTGCAATTTTACACTTTAATATAGTTATTGGCGGTATATGAACCTTTACTTCTTTATTAACGATAACTTCATCATCATCATCAATTTTATCCTCTTCAATGGTCTGAAGAGGAGAAAAGTAATTGTAATTTTTTGATGCACTAGATGCATTGATTGTTTTGGTTTTTTGTTCATATTATTAATACTTAATGCGTTAACATTGTCGCAAACAAGTGCACGTTTGATTTTGTTTTTATAAATTCTTAATTTTGCAACGGGTTTTTAATGTTTGTTTTGTTTTCAACTTTTAAATAAATTGTAATATTCTAATTACACAGAACAATGCATAAAGCGAGACTGTCAACGAGAGCAACTGAAAACACGTCTATTCACAACAAGTGATAGAGTCAAACTGATAAAGAAATAAAAAATTAATATTTATAACAAAAAATAAACACTATTTGTGGGGAATTATTTGGTAAGAATAAAAACATCTTGTTCTGCGATGGGTATAAATCATTTGCTACTCTTGTTCGCCATTGAAGTGACCAAAGTAAAATTACTTGCAAAATAAATTTATGAAAAACGAAAATCAAAGATAAACAAGAGGACGGCTGTAAGACCACTTTTGAAACAAAGAGAAGCCAAAGGGTATTTTCATCACTAGTTTCCGAAATGCGTTTAAAAGACGTAGATTCATTTATAAATTTTCATCGCATGGACCCTGGGACTTTCATTGAACTTCTGCAAATATTGGTGTATTGTATAAATTTTATATTTTTTATTTTTTTATTTTTTTTAATTTCATTATATAATTTCATATGGTGTGGCAACCTTTTCAAAAATGGTTCGGACCAAATTTAAAATTAATTTAATTCACACTGAGAGTGCGAACAATTTAATTTCTCTCGCTCCCGAGAGAAACGTCAAACTCCATATAAAAAAAGTTTTGTGCGAGCCAAAAATGTTTCAGAAACCTGTGGGTGAACCAGGCCTAAACAAAAGCTACACACACACACAAATGCAACGAATATGTTACAAGTAAAACACCAACAACAAGTGTGAAAGAAAAGGAGATAGGCAAGTAAATAAGAACGCAAAAACAATATACACAAACAACAATGTGGTCGCGATAGACCTTTCAAAAAGGCGAAGACAAGAACATTCTATTTCCAGCACCCTCATCAGACTGATTTTGTGCGTATATAAAAAAGCCCAGACAAAGCGCCCAACGAGTCAGTAGTAATTCAGTCAGTCTTGTGTGAAGAAGTTGTGTTTTGAAGATCTAACGAACAAGTGTTGTTGCTTACAAAAAGGCTGTGAGCAGAGACGAATAACGAACAAGTAGTTATTGTTGTATAAGTTGGAAAAAGTGACACAAAAGTAGTGTGAGAAATAAAGAGTTTAATTGAAACTGAACACAAATTTGTTTTTATTTTGTTTGCAATCAACGAACTCATATTTAAACGTTTTTTAAAAAGTAAAAACGTAACAATATTAATGACACAGTTATGGTAAAAGATTATACTAAGCCAGGGAAAGTTTCATGGATCCAAGCAAAAATAGTAAAATGTGTTGGTCCACAATCTTACATTGTTAAAACTTCTAATAGCGCTGTTTGGAAAAGACACGCAAATCAAATAACTTTATGTTTTAAGGAATTTAATGATACTGAAATTTCAAGTGTGTTAACAGACCCTTTGCACAAATTAAATATTCGAGAAAACGTTGAAAATAATAACTTAATGGAAATTAGCAACAATAATGTTAACGAAGATGATAATTTGATTGAAAATAACAACGTTAATGTTATTGAAAATAACGTACAAACAGACGTAAACAAAGAATCGGTTGTACGCTCTGAAAGATATAATTTAAGACCTGGAAATAAGAACTAAGGGGTTGACATACATGAAGTAGGGGGTATTGTAGTGTATTGAAGGGTTAAATGAACTAAAAAAACTAAATGGCAACTTCCTACATTAATGTAATTATCCCACAATGAATGTATAGAATAAGAGAAGAAATGAAATAAATATCACTTTTTATTCTGAAGTCAGTAAGGTTACATGTGTTTTAATTATTACGAATTTGAGTGGAATAAGGTCGTGACAATAGGAAAAAAATATTTTCTAAAGTAAATACAAATAACTATATATGCATGCCTCAAAAACAGAAGTTAAATTAAACTAAAACTAATCTTGTCTTTTTTTCGTTTTATTATCAATGTTAACACTGGTATTAGAAACCAAAATAGTACATAATTAAAGATAAAAATTAAAGATAAAATATTCTTAGCAGCAAATTATTATAGCTGCATTGTGGATATTTCAGGACTTATATTTTATCGTAATAAATTTCACAATTAATTTTTGTTGTGTTCAACCACAATACTCCTTTAGCTTTTGTTGCGTATATCAGTTTGATGTTTTGCAATGTCTTTCAGCTGTAAAATCAAATGCAATTGGTTGTGATGATTTAGATCCTTTGTTTTTAAAAATTTAAACATCTAGACTTTTGCTATATTACATCCACTTATTGACTAAATCTTCTTTTCCTGATTAATGGAAATTAACTAAAATCCTACACATTCCAAAAGCTAACAACAAGTTTAGGCTATTCTTCCTTTTTTGTCGAAGGTAATGGAAAACCATTACCATTTCGCCGTAGTCTAGTAGGTAGTGTGTTAGCTTATTAGACGTAAGGCCACGTTTCAAACCCCAGGTCAGACATTAAAACGAAATATGAAAAAAGATTTCTTCGGCGACTTCCTCTCAGCAGATTTCTGGCAAAAGTTCTGAGAGTAAAATAACATTGCCATGAAAAGTTTCTCAAAAATCTGTCGTTCGGAGTTGACTTTAAACGGGACGTCCCGCCACTCATGTATAAAATTAACACACACAACATGAGTGATTTGAGAAGCTAGGCCGTAATCCTGACTGAAGGGTTGTAATGGCCAATTATGTATGTATGTAATGGAAAACCATATAGCTAGGCAAATAAATCATTATCTCGAAAGTCGTAATTTCTTAACTGCTAGTCGAAACTGGGTGAAAATAATTTAGCGTTTTTAGTTCTTCTTGATCACACCAAGGCTTTTGATATAGTTGATCACAAAGCTCTTTTGAAAAAGCTCCAAAAACTGTTTTACTTTTCTAATTCTGCTGCTAGTCTAATTTATTCTTATATAACAAAAAGATTTCAAAAAGTTCATCTAAATGGCAACATTTCAAATTCGCTTAATGTTAGTAGAGCAGAGGATGCAAATGGATCCAATACTAGGACCCATTTTGCTCTATATGTATAGTATATAAATTATCTGTCAAATTTTTTAGTTAACAGTAATGTTCATATGTATGCTGACGATGTACAGCTTTAACTAGTACTTGTGCAGAGAATACTAATTCTTGTACAGATTTTATTAGTCGTGATGGGGTGCCGTGACCATATTCCTCATTTTTCGTACCAGATATTTAGTGTAAAATTTGACAATCTCTTGAAAATTAAATGCCTTATTCTATTACATAAAACCGTTAAATCAAAACAGCCAATATATTTATTAAGCCGAATTAAGTTTACTAGAACTTACCGGGGTAAAAAAATTATGCAACAACGATGCAAGACTCTTCTGTCACATCGCCAGTTTCTTATGCATAGCGCAAGTTTTTGGAATTTCCTACCAAATTACATTTAAAACTTGGGCAATGCAAATGCGTTCAGAAAGGAGTTATTGAAATCATTATCTTAACAAAAATTTTAAGTGAGAGCAGTTATTTTTTTAATAATTAAATTGGATTAGATTTCTTTTTATTTCATTTTTAATTTTATTATATATATATATATACGTTTATTTATGTTATATATTTATTCTTACTTTTTTATATTGATTTATGTAAATATGTACTAGAATTTTAAAAATTTTTATTTTTTACTTTTTTATTTATTCCTATAGTCTTGTTAGCTTTTAGGTTTAGGTTAAAGTTAGAGGACGTGTACTTGACAAGTACAGTATCCGGAAGTCAAGTTGACCCATTGAACAAAAATGTCCTTTACGTGAGAGGATAATAGAGGGGATAGGAAAAAAGGAGAGGGAGTAGGAAAGGGGAGAATAAGGAAGCAGAGGAATTACACAGGCCAATAAACACTAACACTAACAAACAACAGCACTAACAGTAGTATGTTTGTGTACCTTCTGGAACACTTTTTCCATACAAATTTGGGAACATGCATAGCTGGGAGTAATGAATTGAATTGTGTGCGATCGGTCTATAGGTTTGTAACATGTATTATGAAAAAGTAATGCTTTTTAATGTGTATATATGTGTGTGTGTGTTAACATGTATTATGAAAAGGTAATGCTTTTTAATTGTAAGATTTAATGTTGAATAAATAGAAATATAGTTGAACGTGTTCTTGTTATGCATAGCTGGGAGTTTTTGAATTTGATCAAATTTTTCCATACAAATTTGGGAGCATGCCTACACTACAGCCTGTCATTTTTGGTTAGTCGATAGGTTTGTATGATTTATTGTTGAAGAAATACATATATAGTTGTACGTGTTGTTGTTGTTGTTTTAATTGTTATTGTTTCGATCGATCTTCTGGGTTTTGGTGGAGGTTGATGTGATAACATAACTCCTTCCACGTTAAATGATAGGTATGTAACATTTGTTAGAGAGGGTAGGGTTATGCAGGGTGATTGTGATGCGTTTATGACGGTTGTTTTATGGCTTCATATTTTTGTTTTGAAAAGTAAGCTAAATATTTTTTAGATATGTAACATATATTAGAGAGAGATGTAGGGTTATGTAGGGTGATTGTGATACGTTTATGCCGGTTGATTAGTTTATTCAATGCAAAACATATATCAAGTTACATACTGTTTGGCGCGTGTAGGAAAAAAATATTTCATATATTTTTCATTATGATATTTGATCTGCTAAATTCTCATGCTTTACATATGTATAGCACCTATATATGTAGGTGTGAGGAATAAAAAATGTTTAATTTGTTTTATTTTTATAAAAGTGTATTTATTAAAAGTTAAAAACATATTGTCACAGTTTATTCAATGCAAAACGTATATCAAGTTATATACTGTTTTGGCGCGTGTAGGCAAACAAAATATTTCATATGTTTTTCATTGTGATATTAGATCTGCTGAATTCTCATGCTTTACCAGGTGTGATTAATGTTGAAATAAAAAAATGTTTAATTTGTTTTATTTTTATATTAATATTTTTATTGGGGAAAAAATATTATTCTAAGACTTATACTAAATACATTTCTTATGATTATAATTAAATTTTATTAAAAGTACAGTTTTATGATATTATTAACACATATAACTGGATACTTTACATAATTATAAGTTCTTAATTCATTTATAAGTTGCATAAATAAGTCTATATGTTCTTTATCAATCTGATTACTATGTTTTGTCAATAGTTCTTCCAATTCAGCTTTTATATTTTGTATTTCTAGTATATCGATATAATACTATTTGTTTGTATATTTTCAATTTTTTCTACATTCTTCAATATTGATGTATTAATGTTTTTAAGCGAACGATTGATTTCTTGTTGTAATTATTCTAATGAGTTTTTAAAAATTCGTCATTTTGTAGGATGTATTTAAATCCAAAAATTGTAATTAACAATTTCTTTTTTATAATTAATTTTTTTGTGGTTATAGCGATAACAGAATTATTTATATAACATATCTAGTTACATACTGTCTGGCGCGTGCACTATCATGCGCGAGCATGCAGGCGCTGATGCAGCATAATTATTTTTCCATGAAATTGTTGTAATTGGAGCCGATGCAAGTGTGCATGGGCACGTTGTCCAACATTCGCGAGTATGCATATGCTGATTCAGCATAATTATTTTTCCATGAAATTGTTGTAATTTGAGCCGATGCATGATCACGTTGTACCAACATGCGCGAGCATGCAGACGCTGATTCAGTATAATTATTTTCCCATCAAATTGTTGTAATTGGAGCCGATGCAGGTGTGAAGCAAAATTATGTCGTTAAATTGTACCAGTGTTGCAAAACTGAAATTTTTAAATGGTACTGAATTATAACTGAAAAAGTACTCTTTTACATCAAATAGTACTAAAAGTACTATTTTGCATCAAATAGTAGTAAAAAGTACACTTTTGCACCAAATAGTACCTTTATACTGAAGAGTACTGAAAAAAGTACTTAAGTACTGAAAAAAGTATTAAAGTATTGAAAAAAGTACTGAAGTACTGAAAAAAGTACTAAAGTACTGAAAAAAGTACTAAAGTACTGAAAAATGCACTAAAGCACTGAATTTATCAACACTGACTTGTACATTATTAAAATTAAAATTTGGTATAAATAACGGTAGTTGTTAGTTAACAGAAACATTCCTGTTTAAGAAAATCTATTTAACACTTTATAAACAAAAAATAAATAAATAAGAAATGGCCAGCGGTTTTATTTGCGAATTTTGTAAAACAGTTTTCACTCTGAATCGGAATTTAAGAAGACATATTAGATTATATCGTGATGGACCATCCACATCATTAAATGTAAACCATGTAATAAATATTTTTCAAATCATGCGGAATGGCATCGACACTCACATTCTCACACTGAAGATAACAAAAACGGTGAAATTAGTGTTTATTGTGAGTATTGTACAAAATATATTCTAAAAACAAATTGGCATTATCATAAAAGAACAAATGGACACAAACTTAAATGTGCTGAGAAATCAGATAAAAGCTTGGATGTTGATGGTGTTAAATGTATAAAATCATCGTTTAATAATAGAATTATCACATATTTAGTTGAAAACAATAACAAAAATAATTTAATTATTCAGTGATGTGATTAAAAGATATGAAAGCATAAAATTTAAAATGGAACTGTTTTGCGAATATATGTTAATAAAGGATGATGAAGATAATTGTATGATTGAAGTAAAGTCTCATCAGACTAAAATGAGTATTCTTAGTATATATTCAACAAGAGATGACATTCTTAATACTTACAACGAGCAATGTGATGTTATAATTAAAAAGATGAGTGAATTTCAGGAGCGTGACAGCGGTTGGACATTAATTGAAATATCACGTCTTGAGATAAACATTAATCAATATAAATGTATAAAAGGTTCTCAATACATCCATCTACCACCGGAAATATAGAGAAAGCATGCCTGTATCAATGTTAAAAATAATGATGAGTATTGTTTCAAGTGGGCAATAATATTAGCATTATATCCAATTGAAGACAATTCATATAGAATTACGTCCTATAATGTTGTTAATATAGAAGATGAAATCATAAGACTGGAAAATAACATTGTAATAAATTTTAAGAACTTGAACTTTCCGCTTCCAGTTAATCAGATAAAAGTATTTGAGACCAACAATCCTGAAATGAGTGTTAATGTGTTTGGGTTGAATGATGTCGGAAAAATCTAAACACATTAACTTGCTGCTGTTGGAAGATGGTGAAAAATTACATTATGTATGGATTAAAAATATATCAAGGTAAACAACTTTATATATAGGTGATAGTTGAAAACTTTCACTAATTAAATATTTCATTTTTCACATTTACAGATTAATTAAAAGTCAACTAACAAATCACCCGCGATGTATTTATATATGCAATACATGTTTAATACATTTTCATAATGAGTCATCTCTAGAAAATCATAAGAAAGAATGTAATAAGATGGCCTAGTATTGGAAACATAATAACATAATGCTTAGTTATACAAATTTTAAAAAACAATTGGATGTGCCTTTTGTTGTATATGCTGATTTTGAATGTATTTTAGAATCAATTAATGTACAAAATTCAACAAATGTAAAATCAGTACAAAAGCATATTCCATTTGCTTATAGTTATTATATTAAATGTTCATATAATTCAGATTTAAATATTTTTAAAATTTACAATGGTAATAATGCACCACAACATTTTTTTAAAAGCTTAGTTAACGATATTTTAGATATTTACACTGAACATTTAAGTGTTATTAAACCAATGAATTCCTTAACGCCACTTCAATAGATACAACATTATGAAAGCAAGACTTGTCATATTTGTAAAAAAAATTTATCGAATAAAGATAAGGTAGCTGACCATTGTCATCTAACCGGTGAATATAGAGGAGCTGCTCATAATAAGTGTAATTTAGAATATCAAATTGCGAATTTCATTCCTATATTTTTTCATAATCTTTCAGCATATGATTGTCACTTGTTTGTTAGAGAGCTTTCATCTATTGAAGGTGATATAAATATTATACCTTTAAATAAGGAACTTTATGTATCCATATCAAAAAGAATTACTGTAAATGAAAAACAAAGTATTGAGTACGTTTTCTCGATTCATTTAGGTTTATGCCATCTAGTTTAGAGAAATTAGAAAATTATATATCTGACAACGATTTAACAGTAGTAAAATCAAACTATTCAAATGATGAAGAATTCAATTTAATGAAACGTAAAGGTGTCTTTCCGTACGACAATTTAGATTCTGAAAATCGTCTCAATGAAACTCAATTACCTCCCATTTCAGTTTTCTTTAATAAATTAACTAACGAGTCGTGTAGTGTAGAGGATTGTAAACATGCTCAAAAAGTATGGAAGACATTTAAATATATAACATTAAAGGATTATTTACTTTTATATTTAAAGGTAGACGTTCTTTTGCTCTGTGACATATTTGAAAATTTTCGACAAGTATGTAAAAACATTTATAATTTAGATCCCTCTCAATATTATACTACTCCTGGTCTATCCTGGGATGCAATGTTAAAAACAACTGAAATAGAATTAGAGTTGTTAACTAATATTAATATATATAATTTTGTTCTTCGTGATATCAGGGGGAGTATTGTTCAATGTTCTAGCAGACATTCTATAGTTAATAAGAAATATATTAGTGATTATGATTCTAACAAGGAATCAAATTATATAATATATTTAGATGTAAATAATTTATATGGTTATGCAATGTCAAATTTCCTTCCATATAAAGATTTTAAATGGGTTGAATATCCATCAACGCTACACGACTATCATAATGATTTACCTTTTTGTGCTGAGAATAAAAAAATTGAAAGCATGAAACAGCGAAAATTAATAACAGATTTAAATAATAAGAAAAACTATATTATACGTTACAGAAATCTACAACAATGCTTACAACATGGTCTGATTTTGAAAAAAATTCATAGAATTCTTGAGTTTAGTCAGTCTGATTGGTTAAAGAAATATATTGATTTGAATAATCATCACAGAACACAAGCTAAAAATTCATTTGAACAAAATTTTTTTAAACTGTTAAATAATGCTGTATATGGAAAAACTATGGAAAATGTTGATAAGAGGAAAGACATTAAAATAGTATGTGAATGGGAGAGTAGAGGTAAAAAATTATGTGCTAGAGCTCTAATTGCTAAACCTAATTTTCATAGTTCACTCAAAATTCATGAAAATATGCATGCCATCCAAATGAGTTGAACTAAAACTGAATATAATAAACCAATTTATATTGGTTTTTCAGTTTTAGAAATATCCAAATAGAAAATGTATAGTTTTAATTACGATTACATAAAACCTAAATATTGTGAAAATCTTCAACTCAACTATATGGATACTGATTCCTTTATTTACAATATTAAAACAGATGATCTATATAGTGATATAAAAAATGATATTAGTACACATTTTGATCCATCTGCATATTCAAAAGACAATCCATATGATTTTCAGCAAATTAATAAAAAAGTATTAGGGATGATGAAGGATGAGTGTAATGGCAAAAATAGTAAGGAATTCATTGGTTTAAGAGCTAAAATGTATTCAGTAAAAATTGATAGAGTTGATACGGAAATTAAAAAAATTAAAGGTGTTAAACAATGTGTAACTAAAAAATTAAGTGTAAATGACTTTAGAAAATGTTTATTAGAGAAAAAATTATACTATGACACAATGTATATATTTAGATCTAAGGTACATCAAATTTATACAAAAAATATTAGTAAACTAACATTAAGTTATTTAGATGATAAGATATATATTAAAAAAAATGGTATCAATACATATGCATGGGGGCATTATAAAATAAATTCTACATCAACATCATCAAATTAAATTTATGTAGGGAATTTATGCAAGACGATGATGATGATGAAATGTTTTTTAATGTAAATATAGATTAAGTAGCTTATAAGAAATGTAATGTGAAAAATAATATGAATTAATAAAAAAATAATATATATTCGTCAAGTATATACACAATGTATAAGTAAATTAACTTTAAGTTATTAGACGATAAAAGATTTATATGTGAAAATAATGTTGACACTAATGCCTGGGGTATTATAAAATTAAAAACCTCAGACTTAATAATTTATAAGAACGTAAATGTAAAAAAAAATGTAAACCTATCTATTTACCTACATGCATATTTGTTTGTATACATAATAAAAATATAAAATAAAAAAAATCGTTTTTCTCTTGTTTTATTTCAAAGTTTGATTCAGTTTAATATTTTTTAACATTTCCTTTAAAACAGCTCTTGTCTTTGCAAGATCTCTTAACATTTTATTATGATAATTTTTAGACATTATAATATTTTTTTTACGATCTGCTAAAGCATATAAATACCTGGTAACGATCTGCTTTGTATCTGGTTACGATCTGCTTTGTATCTAGTCACGATCTGCTTTGTATCTGGTCACGATCTGCTTTGTATCTGGTCACGATCTGCTTTGTATCTGGTCACGATCTGCTTTGTATCTGGTCACGATCTGCTTTGTATCTGGTCACGATCTGCTTTATATCTGCTTACAATCTGATTTATACCTGATCACGATCTGCTTGATGGCTTGTGTCTACATCCTTTGATTTTGAGTACGCTATATCATGCTTTCTACAAGCTGCATGCAATAAATTATTCCTTTATTTCCTTTATTCTTGCTATTCGTTTTTGAAGTTTTGTACCATGTCCACAAAACTGATAACCAGGTGGATGTAATTCAAGGAAAACACTTTTAATGAAGTTGTAGTTTAGCAATAGTTTAATTTATCGTAGTGTAGTTTTACTTAACGGTAGTATAATTTAACATTATGTAGTTTAATTTAATGTAAGAATAGTTTAATTTAAATTAAGAATAGTTTTAGTTAACCGTAGTTAATTTATTAATAGTAGCTTAGTTTAATAATAATTTTAAACAACACAAATTTCACTTAGTATAATAGTAGGCTCACTTGGGTTCACAATCACACGTCTAACACTTTCAACTTCTACTCCTCTACTGAATCGTTTCCTTTCAAATCTGTTCATTCTGTCCTATCTATTTAAAAATAACCCACGCCACTCAAAGCAATACCGTTAATTGAGCACTCTCAATAAATCACGCCGCCTACAGTCCCGTTATGTCAGTATGTCTTGTCATAGCAGGCAACGCGAGTCAGAGGGTTACCCTACATTCGGCCCTCCTGACGGTAATACGGCCCGGATTGCCACACTTTCATGAACTCGGCCACCGTAGTTGTTCTATTAGGACCCTCATGGTAACCTAATTTCTCGACCTCGTATCTTCCATGGGGCAATTGCCTTACTATTTTGTATGGGCCAAGGTATTTACCTCTAAACTTAAGGCCACTGCCAAACTGAGTGCGCTTAATGGCCACCAACTCGTTCACAGGATATTGCGCTTCTGGCTACCGTTTGCTATTGTAAGTCTTACAGTTCTCTTGTTGAATTCGGGCTATATTCTCCTTAGCTTCATTTCTCATATTGTTCCTCTCATCTTCGAATCCACGAACGACTTCAGCATCTAATATTTCCCGGAGGTCAGGGTAATCTGGTAATTTCATTTCAACGCCTGTTAATAACTTGAAGGGAGATAAACGCGTGCTTCTCGGAGGAGTAGAATTAATAAGCATTTGCACCCGTCGTACATGCTTGTACCAGTTCTGTGGCGTTTCAGCACACAGCTTCGCCAGCATTGGTATGACTATCCTGTGAACTCGTTCCACCTGGCCGTTCCCACGTGGAACAGCAGTTATTATCAAGAAATGCTGAATGTTCTCCTCTACACAGTAAGTCTTGAAATCATTCGAAGTGAACGCAGTCCCGCGATCGGTGATAATTCTTGGGGGATTGCCAAAAACAGCAGACTGTTTCTCCAAGCATTCAATTACAGTTTTCGTATCGGTAGACTTAGTTGGATGGAGCCAAACAAATTTCGTAAATCCGTCAACGACAACGAGCAGATGGTTATATGCCTTCTTAGTGACTTCCATAGGACCGACATGATCAATATGGTAAGTAGTCAGAGGTCGATCGTCCTTGTCTATAGGATTTAAATAACCCTCCTTTTTGCCAACCTTCGCTTCGGTAATGATGCACTCGATGCAGTTTTCCACAACGCTTGGTACTTTTGTTGCCAACTTCATTATGTAGTACTGTTTTTCGACCAATCCACGAGTCTTGGAGACACCAAAGTGACCCTGGTTATACGCCAAACGGATAATCTCTTCTTCCAACTAGGCCGGTACTACAATAAGTTCCTTTGCTGGATCTTTGTACAGTACACCATTTTGCATATAGTAATCCTCATATGCTCCGTACTCTAATACCGCTCTGATGGAGTTCGTACACTCGTCACTTTCCTGCGCACACCTGATTCGGTGAGTAAGGCTGCTCTCAAGCACCAGACACGCCATTCGGCTTAATGCATCCACATGTTTCATTCACGTACCTGGTCTCTGTTCGATCTCATAAGTGAATTCCTGCAGGAACATAGCCCATCTGGATATTCTCGCTGGTACGTCATCCTTGTTCATCGTCATCTTGAATGCGTTACAATCCGTGACGATCTTAAACGGTATTCCAAGTAGATACACTCTCCATTTCCTCAGAGTTTCAACTATGGCCAGCACTTCCAACTCGTAGGAATGATACTTTTCTTCGTATGGCTTCGTTCGGCGACTCATATACTGCACCGGACGCAAATCTTGTTCGTCCAGACTCTTCTGTAAGAGCACTGCCCCGTAACCATACTTACTGGGGTCTGCATGCACCTCCGTGATAGCGTCTGGGTCATACAACTTTAAAACCGGAGCATTCACAAGGGCTTCCTTAAGCTGTTGACAAGCAAGCAACACTTCCTCAGTAATCACGTAATTACTATTCTTCCTGAGTAGATCGGTCAAGGGTTTCGCCATTGTGGCATACTGTTCAATAAACTTCCTAAAGTAGGAAGTTAGTCCCAGAAAGCTCTGAAGCATATTCCGATCGGTGGGGATCGGGAAGCTTTCAACCGCTTTCACCTTCTCTTTCGCTGGCTTTATCGAACCGTTCTGAATAATATAGCCAAGGAAATTAACAGTACTTCGCAAAATCTGGCACTTCTCCCATTTTATGCGCAAACCATTTGAGGCAGCTACCCCCAACACCTTCACAAACTTCTCAAGGCCCTCTATCACATCCTTCGCGGGAATAATAATGTCGTCCATATACACTATCACCACGCCCTCACGTATCATATCCCTAAACACAGCTGATATGAATCTGGTGAACACTGCAGGCGAGTTGCTCAATCCAAATGGAGCAAACACAAACTCAAACTGCCCATTGTGGGTGACAAATGCTGTATACTTTCGCGAAGATTCCTCCAGCGGCACAGGGAAAAAACCATTTCGTAGGTCCAATGTTGTGTACAGGTTAGCCCCTTGCAGTTTATCCAACACCTCATCCATCAATGGCATGGGGTCCCTCACAACTTTCTGATTTAACTTCCTGCAGTCGCAGCATAATCTTTTGGTGCCGTCTTTCTTCGCAACCAAAACGATTGGGGATGCGTATTCCGAAGTACTGGGCTGCACAATTTTCTCCTGTAACCATTCTGTAATCTGATTTTCAACTATTACTTGATCGGCGATGTGTAAGCGTCTGGGTCGATGATAAATTGGTATGTCATCCTTCAACACTATGTTCATCTTTACTGGGCTCTTCATATTTCGTCTGGGTTGATATTCGGTTATTGCCCTCTCTATCTGGCTCCCAATGGAGGCATTCAGGTGTTCCAGGTCAACCGGTTTGTACTCGTCTATGTTAAAACTGTTCCCCGAAAATTCATTCGGAACTGTATTTTCCTCTACCGGCATCCTAAACCGCGCTTCACCGTTCGATATGGTCACATCAGCTTTGCGTATCAAACTATTTCCCCGCATAATCGAATGGTTAACATCGCGTTCTCCAACGACGTAAAAAGTGACCTCTATATCCAAATCATCGACGTGTACAACCTCATCAAACCGACTCATGGTGACTATAGCGCTTTCACCAATACCAAATAATTTTACTCTCTCCGGTACAAAATTTATTTCACCCAATACGAACAACATGTCAAACCGTATTATGCACACATCACACCCTGTATCCACCAACGCCGTTAAATCTTTACCACGTATCACTATACCCTTGAATATCAAGCCCGGTCCCTTACGAACCATATTCACTTGGCCACGTTCCGTTTTAACTTTATTCTCCACTTTGGAATTCGGGCATTCAAAGGATCGATGGCCAAAATTCCTACTGATATCGGCGCCACCTGCTTCAACCTTCGGTACACTGGACTTTGGCACGATCATCAGCTCCTTTCCCCTGTGTAATGACTGGGAAACTGGCCGTGTTTTCTCGTACACTCTGATCATCTTTTTCAACTCGCTGATACTGCTGGCCTGATATAGTACCGTCTTATTCGATCTTGAATCCGGAATTCCCTCTATGAAATACTCAACTACGCTCTTTTCATCCAAGTTAATCTGAGCCCCGATTTCCATTATGCTGTATGAGTATTCGATTAGTGTCTCGTTCCTGTTCAAACGTTGGTTCTGAATGCGACGAATAACCCCCGCTGCTGAAAACTGCACACCGAATTCGTTTTTAAGAGCCGTTTTCAAAGAACACCAGTCACGTATACCCTTTTGGCTCCTAACAAACATCCTCGCAGCACCAGTTAATAATTGTTTTCCGTAGACATAAAATTGTAGTTCTGACCAGTTCAGTATACTGCCCATCTCTTCGAGTTCATCTAGCCACTGAATAACGTCGGGTGAGTTGGTGCCGGAAAACTGAGATAGACTTTTCTCCACATCCTTGAGGGTGTACATACATGCTCCTTTCCGATCGACTATTCTCAACAATCTCACTATTGACCTGCCGCGAAGAGCCTCCTGCACTGGCGCTCTCCGCCACATCACCGCTACAACTATCTGTAGTCCCGCCCTGGTCCGTTGAATGTAATCCTAATCTTTCCAGAAGTCGCCTCTGCAAATCCTCTTTTAAACCCTGCGTTCCTAGTCTTAACTCCGTCAACTTTACCCTAAGGGCACTAACGCCCATATTCAAAATCTCCTCACGATCCATATTACGCTCTCAAACAAACTACTATCGAAATTAACCAAAACGAGGAAACTGTAAACCCAAATGCAATAGTTAATGTTTATAATACAATATAATAATGATAATGTTTATAATAATACAAAGAAATAAGAATAAATCAATACAATTTCAAAAATTCCGTTATTCTTTTCAAAAAAATCTTTTAATTTCCTTCAAAATGATTATAAAATAAAATGATTACAAAAAAAATGAATAAATGATTACAAAAAAATACTTTTAAATATTATTTTAATGTATATGAAATAATTTTACTTATCCGATAACCGCTTCATCCCACTGTACTTTTTTCTGCTACACTGTCCACCGCTCAGCCGCAACCCTCAATATTTATCAACAAATTCAGCAACTCAGCTTTACTCACAGCAATCCACCGTTCTTTACCCACAATACTCTCGCAATACAACAGCGCAACAGCAACCGTCAGCCTCTCACACACAGCACTCAACACCGGGTGTGGCTTTACACTCTTTCCCACACAGTATTACACATCCGTTTTTTTTCTCCAAAAAACTCACTACAGTTTTTATATTTTTCAAAACACTCTCACTCTCTTGCATTCGATTTGGTGGTGGGTTTTCTTTTTTCTTTCGAGTTTCCTCTCGCTTTCGTAAGTTTTCAACAAGAGACACACTATAGTTTTTTTTTGTACTCTTCTCTCTTGAGTTTATTTTTTTTCTCTTCTTTACTTCCAGAAAATTCTTTTTAGCTGTTTCGTTCTCTCTCTTGATTTTAACAACTGTACCTTTTCTCTTCTTCTTCACCAAATTTAAAACACTTGCAACACTTCTATACTGTCTTTTTCTTTCGGTTTTGTTCTTTTACCAAATGTTCTTTTTCTTCTTTTTTCCTTAAAGTTCTATAGCAGAACCACTCGTAGTATATACACTGACACACTCAATATATAAATTAATTTCCAATCTTTGTCCTTTTATATTATTGCTCACACTACTGTTAAGTTTTTAGGTATTGTTTACACGCTGCTTGGGTTGATCCCGAACGAGCCCCCAAAAATTTGTGGGATGGAAACCCTTGTTGTTGACAAAAGGAAAACACTTTTAATGAAGTTGTAGTTTAACAATAGTTTAATTTATCGTAGTGTAGTTTTACTTAACGGTAGTATAATTTAACATTATGTAGTTTAATTTAATGTAAGAATAGTTTAATTTAAATTAAGAATAGTTTTAGTTAACCGTAGTTAATTTATTAATAGTAGCGTTCAAATTTAACTTAGTTTAATAATAATTTTAAACAACACAAATTTCACTTAGTATAATAGTAGGCTCACTTGGCTTCACAATCACACGTCTAACACTTTCAACTTCTGCTTCTCTACTGAGTCGTTTCCTTTCAAATCTGTTCATTCTGTCCAATCTATTTAAAAATAACCCACGCCACTCAAAGGAATACCGTTAATTGAGCACTCTCAATAGATCACGCCACCTACAGTCCCGTTATGTCAGTATGTCTTGTCATAGCAGGCAACGCGAGTCAGAGGGTTACCCTACATATATATTAATCCATTTGTATGTACCATGAGAACTAAACTCTTCCCACATCATTCCCTTTAATGTTCTGTTAAATCGTTCAACTATTGATGCTTTCAAAACACTATATGTGGAAAGAGTTTAGTTCTCATGGTATTTATTTATATATTTATTTAGAAATGGTAAATCAGAAAAAAATTAGTATAAAAGAAGGGGCATTTTCCCTTAAAGATCAATAATTGAATAAACGTCAAACAGTGCGTTTAATCCGCACTTACCAAAAAAACAAAAAATACTTTTATTCATTACATGGCGATCCTGCCAGGAGTTGCTGAATTATAGTTAGCACTCCAAAAGGAATATACAGGAGGTGCTGAATTTTAATCAGCACTCCAAAAGAATTACAAAGGAGTGCTCAAATTTAAAAGCACCCAAAATAAATTTTGCATATCCTGACGGACAGCCAAAGATCCGTTGAAGGAAGAACCGCATGGCCAAGAGGCATTATTGAGACATCGGCACCACGTTATAAACGAGTACCCTGGTAAGAAGAGCGACTAATTAGCAAATGAAGGAAGGGCCAAAACCTCTAACTATAGTGGAGTACCGAAGGATTCAGAAGAAGCCGTCTCTGCCCATCGAGGAAACCCCACAACCCATTAAAAGGAAACGCTGAGGTGGCGTTCTACAGAAACTTAAGAGAGAGAAGGCCATTCTCTTAATACTACTCAAAGCTGACCCACCACCATCCTGGGCAGAGGCTTCCCGGATGTGGACTAAGGTGGATGAACTTGAATTCCTCATCACCCAGGACCTCCAAAGGCGCCAACTAAATAAACAAGTAAAAAAGTAAAATTTAAAAAAAAAAAAAAAACGAAGTGCGCCTAATCCGCACTTGTAGAGCCTGTAAGCGAGATTAGATTCGCTCGAGGCAACAATAATTACATAAACAAATATTTTTATCTCTAAATTAAATTAAAAAAAATTTTTAAATTTTTATTATAATAATTTTGAATATATTATAAGAAAAATATAAAACTTAAAAATATATATATATAATAAATTTAAATTATAAGATCTAGTATGAATAGGCCTAGGAATCCAATTAAGGATATTCCAAAAACAAAACCAAAAATTTCCAATGATCAATATTTGGTATGGTTAACCAAACATTGGAGATTAATTGGAATGAATAGGGACCCAACTATGGAAGATGTAGTAACTAGAAATTCCATAGAAGAAGAAACCATTACTATGTTAAAACATTTTAATTTAAAGAATTAAGATTTAATTGTAAATCACATAAAATTTAAATAATTGTCAAACATATTTAAATTTTTTTAATTAATAATGTGTAAATCGGCTACAAAATTAGATAATCCCAGAGCCAATGTCATAAATGACATAGAGGTAGTAGGAGAAAACACCAATAGCTCAGCAGTAGAAATATACTTATTAATAATTACAGTAATAATAATAATTAATTTTTTACTCCGCATTTTTCAAATGTATAATAGGAGAATAAAGAAAAAATACACAAGTAGGGCGGATAATTTAGACAAAATATAAATGGACAATTGGGAATTAATTAATAAAATTATTTCATCAGAGAAGGAAAACTTTCGGAAATCGTATAAATGTATCAACAAAAGTATTTACGTACGCCCAGAGGCAGTAAGAAAACACTTAAACATAATTATTAGTTCATTGGAATCAATAAGGGAAATAATATGTAAATATAAAGAAAAATTTACAACAATACATAAGAATGAAACATTAGAAGTATACTGGACTTTAAGAGACCACTTAGTAATGATTTTGGATAATTATAAAATTAATCAAGAAGTACCTCATTCAGTGGAGGAACCACTAAAAATTGATACAGATATTTTAATGACTTGTAGGGATACTGAAAAGTTTGATCCCATTTCGGAAGAAGAATTAGACTCAGACTCGGAAAGGACACAAAAATACACCAAAATGACTCAATCAGTGACAGAATATCTGAGCACAGCCTCAAAACTTATAGTGGAATTCGACGGAAAACCTGAAAATTTAAGATTCTTTTTAGACTCACTGCAGCTGGTAGATTCATTTAAAGACTCGCACGAACAAATTGCAGTCTCACTCATAAAAACAAAACTTAAAGGAAGTACTAGGAATTTGATAAGCCAAGAATCCACAATATTAGAAATCATAAATAAATTAAAGCTAACTGTTAAAAGTGAATCTGTTGAAGTTTTATCCGCAAAGATTATGAATACTAAACAAAACAATAAGACCGCAAATACTTATTGTGCAGAGATTGAATCCCTTACCAAATCGCTAAAAAAAATGAATATATATCGGACGGACTAACAACTGAATTAGCAAACAAATATGCCACACAAGTAGCTGTGAAGGCACTTACCAAAAACTGCAACATCGATAAGGTAAAACTTATCATGGAAGCAGGACAGTTCCGTGACATGAACGAAGCCGTCACTAAATTTGTAAATAATTGCACTGAAGCAACAGGGCAAGAAAACGCTATGTTACACTTTAGGCAAAAACCCACGTATAACAATTATCGTGGAAACAACAGAAGATTTCGTGGTAGAAACAATTATCCACGAAACTACAACAATAATAACAATGGTAATAATTATACTAACAATTGCAATAATAGAAACAGACAGAGATATGACAATAACCGTGGCAATAGGCGCTATATACGGGCAACAAGCTCAAATGCAAATAGTTCGGAAAACTCCGAACATCCCCTAGGATCGGAATAGTAAATGGAAACGTGTATAACCTCAACCTCAACCTCAACTTATGTTATTTCATTTTGATTAAAATAGATAACAATAACACTACAGTAACACTACTAGTCGACACAGGTGCCGACATTTCACTCATAAAATCAAAATATTTTGATTTAACACAAATAAATACTAACAAAATAACAACATTAAGTGGAATAGGACAAGGCGAAATTAAATCAATAGGTAGCATATTTTTTGATTTAAAATTTAAAAATTATTTAATACCACACAATTTCCAAGTAGTAGACAATGATTTCCCAATACCAAGTGATGGAATCATTGGTATGGATTTCATTAAGAAATATAATTGTATACTTACTTACTTACTTAATTGGCCATAACAACCCGATTAACGGATTTCGGCCTGCCGCAACACATCCTTCCAGGCGCCTCTGCTTCTTGCGCGCCTACGCCAGTTGGTCACACCAATCGATGACAGGGCTCCCTCGATTTGGTCCTTCCAACGGATACAAGGTCGTCCTCTTCGCCGACTTCCGCAGATCCCCGCATCAAATACCCGTCTCGCTGGAGCATCCTCCTCCATTCGAACGACATGGCCGAGCCAGCGCAGCCGCTGGATATTAATAAGCTGTACAACGTCCATGTCGTTGAGGAGCTCATACAGCTCACTATTGTATCGAATGCGGAAATCATCGCCAACACGTACTGGACCGAAGATCTTACGCAGTACTTTTCTCTCGAACACTCTCAAGGCTGCTGCATCGGTACTTAATAGGGTCCATGCCTCTGCGCCATAAAGAAGCACGGGTAGGATGAGCGTCTTGTACAGTGTTAGCTTCGTCGTACGAGAGAGGTCTCTGCTACTCAATTGCCTATTGAGACCATAGTAGCACCTGTTGGCAAGAGTGATCCTGCGCTTGATCTCCAGACTGACATCATTTGTGGTGGTAACGGCGGAGCCAAGATAAATAAATTCCTTGACTGTTTCAAAAGTATAGTTATCGGCCGTAATCTGAGAATCAATACGCCGCACGTCTCTACTTGTCGATAACATATACTTTGTTTTGCCCTCATTTACTGCCAAACCCATCTTAGTAGACTCGCGTTCAATAGCACTAAAAGCAGCAGTAACATCTCGCTTCGTACGCCCTATTATGTCAATATCGTCAGCGTACGCAAGCAACTGGACACTTTTTTGAAATATAGTGCCACTACGATGCACTCCTGCCTTTCGCAGAACACTCTCCATGACGAAGTTGAAGAGGTCGCATGATAAGGGGTCGCCTTGTCTGAAACCTCGCACGGTATCAAAAGGCTCGGAGAGGTCCATTCCTACCTTGACGGAGCTACAGGAATTGCTCAACGTCATTCTGCATAGCCTTATCAGCTTCGCAGGTATACCGAGCTCAGACATTGCGGCAAAAACACGATCCCTTATGGGGCTATCAAAGGCAGCCTTATAGTCGACAAAAAGATGGTGTGTGTCGACTTGTTTCTCGTGGGTCTTTTCCAGGATTTGGCGTAGTGTGAAGATCTGGTCGATGGTGGACTTACCAGGTCTGAAGCCGCACTGATAAGGTTCAATCAGTGTTTTGACGAGTGGCTTCAGTCGTTCACACAATACGCCTGTAAGAACCTTATATGCGATAGGGAGAAGGCTTATACCCCTATAGTTGGCGCATATAGTAGGGTCTCCCTTTTTCAGGACAGGACAGAGGACACTGAGGTTCCAATCGTTGGGCATACTTTCCTCTAGCCATATTTTGTAAATAAGCTGGTGCATGCGCCCTACCAACTCATTACATCCGGTCTTAAACAATTCAGCGGGGAGGCCATCAGGACCTGCCGCTTTATTGTTTTTAAGTCGCGTAATCGCGACTTTGACCTCTTCATAGCTAGGCGGCGGAATCTCCACGCCGTCATCATCGATCGGGTTCGGAACATCATCTCTAAAGGCGGTATTGGTGTCGTCATCGCCTTGTAGCAGAGTAGAGAAGTGTTTCCTCCATAACCTCAGTACTCCCTGCGGATCTGTTACTAAGTTTCCATTTTCGTCCTTGCAGGAAGACGCTCCGGGTTTATAACCCTCGGTTAGACGCTTAACCTTTTGATAGAATTTTCGAGCGTCATTCCTACATCTATACATCTCGACTTCCTCACGCTCACGCCTTTCCTGCTCCCTCTTCTTGCGTCTGAAAATGCGTCTCTCATCCCTTCTCTTCTCTCTATAGTTCTCGACAATGGCTCGCGTAGCGGCAGACTGCAACGTTTTCTTGTATGCGGCGTTTTTCGCTGCAGTTGCCTCGCGACACTCCTCATCGTACCATTGATTTCGTTGGGGTGGGCGTTCGAAACCAAGGAATGTTTCCGCAGTAGTGCGCAGGGAGTGGGAGATGTTGGCCCACAGTCCGCCAATGTCGTTGAGATTAGATGGGGGACGACGGAGCTTATCCGAGAGTTGAGCGGAGAACGCCTCAGATGTCCTTTGTGATCGCAGCTTCTTAACGTCCAGCTTTCGCAATGCACTAGAGTGCGCAGACCTCGAAGCGCTAATGCGCAATCGAAACTTGGCTGCGACAAGGTAGTGGTCCGAGTCGATGTTTGGACCTCTGAATGTGCGCACATCTAGTACACTGGATACGTGCCTTCCGTCTATCACAATATGATCGATCTGGTTGGATGTTGATCGATCAGGGGACATCCATGTGGCCTTGTGAATGTCGAGATGTTGAAACTTAGTGCTACATACTACCATGTTACGCGCCGCGGCGAAATCGATCAGCCTCATACCATTGGAGGTAGTGTTCGAGTGGAGGCTGAACTGTCCGACAGTGGGGCCAAAGATACCTTCCCGCCCGACCTTCGCATTGAAATCTCCGAGGACGATTTTGGCGTCATGGGTCGGGCACTTATCATATACGTCCTCGAGTTTAGCGTAGAAGGCATCCTTAACCACATCGTCCTTTTCTTCCGTCGGGGCGTGAGCACAAATTAGGCTGATGTTGTAGTATTTTGCCCTGATGCGGATTGTGGCTATTCTTTCGTTCACAGGCGTGAACCCAGAGACAAGGTGTCGAAGTCTCTTATTAACCGCATCCGAATTCGTGCTTATCAACATGGCAGCTGTAATACACATCGAAAGATGCCAGCCTTTTGCATCCTTGCCCTATCCATCGCATTTCCTGTATGGCAGTGATGTCCGTCTTACATTTCTTGAGGGCATCCGCCAGCTGGGCGGAAGCGCCTACCCTATAAAGGGTGCGGACGTTCCATGTGGCTATTCTTAAATCGTTGTCCTTTGAACGTTTGCCGTGGTCGTCAACTTTAGAGGGGATCTTTTTTAGGTTTGTTGTTCCGGTTTTCATTGGATCATATTTTTACGTGGTGGGTTCCAAGCCCTACGCACAACCCAAATTTAACGTCCAGGGGATTGGACATTCGCTGCACGCATTAGTTAACATCTAGCGGGTGCTAGAATGCCATCCAGGAGGGGCCGCGAGGAGGCTGCGTGTCAACTTGAATACAGCAAGACAAGGATCGTCCTGGTGGTCGTCAAGTTGACCACAATCAGAAACTTTACCTTGTTTGCATGCATTCCATCCCTCCCATATAATTATATAATTGTATATTAGACTTCAATCCGGATTATGACTGCCTAGTCCTACGACCATTCAATATACCACAACCTATAAAAATACCAATTAATAACAACAATAGTCTTATTTTACTACCAAGATCAGAAGTAATACGAAAAGTTAACTTTATTGATTGCGATGATGAAATACTAATACCAAATCAAGAGCTCGAACCAGGTGATTTTATCGCGAACACATTGGTAAAATCTAATCAAGCATATATTCGTATACTAAACACAAATGATACTATCACAACAGTTGATAAGGGTAATATAAAAACCGAAAAACTTTCTGAATATGATATACTGGAAACAAATCCAACCAAAAATAAACATAGAAAATTAGAAATATTAAAAATTTTTATTTAAAAAATTTTTGGTGGAATCATATATAAGGCACGGCATCACAGCATGGGGCGGCTCAGCACACTGCAGAATACTGCAAAACACACAAAATCAGATACTAAAAAACATTAAAAAAAACACACTTTTCAAATAGGATATATAGCAACAATCACTCAACACAAAATAATAGTAACAACATTCAACGAAACACACCAATTTACAGCAATACGTCATCTAACATAGCTAACATCACTACATATGCAGCACAAAACAACGGTGAAACGCAGCTCTACAAAGAGAACAACAACGCAGACAACAGAACGCAACAAATTGTAAATCCGAATCACAGGAACTTAAATCTTGCATCGAAGCTTAATGTCTTAAACATCAAGAGCATATATTATTTCACAATAATTAATGAATTTTACAAGGACAACAGACTTCTAAAGGTTATTGATCATGAGTATAACACAAGACGCCGAGCACAAGCAAGACAAGGATCGTCCTGGTGGTCGTCAAGTTGACCACAATCAGAAACTTTACCTTGTTTGCATGCATTCCATCCCTCCCATATAATTATATAATTGTATATTAGACTTCAATCCGGATTATGACTGCCTAGTCCTACGACCATTCAATATACCACAACCTATAAAAATACCAATTAATAACAACAATAGTCTTATTTTACTACCAAGATCAGAAGTAATACGAAAAGTTAACTTTATTGATTGCGATGATGAAATACTAATACCAAATCAAGAGCTCGAACCAGGTGATTTTATCGCGAACACATTGGTAAAATCTAATCAAGCATATATTCGTATACTAAACACAAATGATACTATCACAACAGTTGATAAGGGTAATATAAAAACCGAAAAACTTTCTGAATATGATATACTGGAAACAAATCCAACCAAAAATAAACATAGAAAATTAGAAATATTAAAAATTTTACAGAATAATTTCCCGGAACAATTTAAAAATTCATTAACTGAGCTTTGCGCATCATACAGCGATATTTTCGGTTTATAATCAGAAACTATCACAATTAACAATTTCTATGAACATTAAGAACTATTGTATACCTCATACACACAAAAAAGGGATAGATGAACAGGTGAGAAAACTAATAACCGACAAAATAGTTGAACCATAAAATTCTGAATACAACAGCCCAATTCTATTGGTGCCAAAGAAATCACTCACAAATTCTAAAACAAAGAGATGGAGACTCGTAGTAAATTATAGACAGTTAAACAAAAAATTACTAGCAGACAAGTTCCCGTTATCTAGAATAGATGACATTTTGGACCAACTCGGCAGAGCCAAGTATTTTTCATGTCTGGATCTAATGTCCGGATTTCATCAAATTGGACTAGAGAAAAACTCTAGAGATCTAACCTCATTTTCAACAACAAATGGATATTATAGATTCACTAGATTGCCCTATGGTTTAAAGGTAGCTCCCAACTCTTGAAGGGAGAGGAGGAGGAATTGCTGTTTATATAAAAGAAAACATCGAGTTTACTCGAATTTCGTCAAAAACAAATTCTTTTGAGCTCGTACAACTTAATGTTAAAATAGGCAATGATATAATAACCCTTCTTGCGTCGTATCGACCACCTAATCAAAACATTAATACTTTCTTGAATGAACTTGAAATAATCATAAGCAAAATAAACAAAAAACAAGAATGCATATTAGTTGGTGGCATTAATATCGACATAACAAAACAAAATAAAACAACAACAGAATATCTTGATATTCTGATACCGAATGGTATGCAAAGCATGATAAACGAGAGCACACGAGAAGACATAAACAAAAACACACATTCCTGCATTGATCACTTATTTATAAAAAATAAACAAACAAATACACAAGAATACGCAGTGATAGTAACAACAACTATAAGCGATCATTACACTCTTTTTTTTTGCTAAAAATAATGATGAAAAAATACAGGGTAGTGCCACTATAGGCACGCGAGAACAATGTCAAATATTAAATAATATAAAAATTAATCAAAAAATTAGGGAAACAAGCTGGAACGAAATAATGCATAGAACAGAAAACGCTAACGGTTTATACAATGAAATATACAAAAAAAATTTGTGAAATTTATAGTGGATCGATAAAAATATCCAAAAATAATAAAAAAAAGATCACCGAATCCATGGATAACCCAAGAATTAATTAAATACTGTGAATATCGGGATAAACTTTACAGAAGATGGCGAAATAATAAAAACAATAAAAATTATGAATTAGATTATAAGAAATTTAGAAACGCACTAAATAAAAAAATAAATCAAGAAAAAAATAAATATTTTCGAAGAAAATTTATTGAAAATAGAAACAATATACGCGTCACATGGCAATTAATTAATGAAATAACTGGAAGAAAAACAAATAATATTGATGAAAATTTAACAAGAGATTTTAAAAATAGAAATATAAATGAATTACTAAATGATTTTGCAATGAATTTTAAGGATAATGTAAACAAAATAATACATAACTGCAATATACAAACAATGAAAAGTGTTGAAATAGTACGTCAAAATTCGATATATGTAGATTATACCAATGAAGAGCAAGTTTTTAATATTTTAAAATGTTTGGATGTAAAAAAGGGCCCAAGAGTGGACGGTATAAGGCCAATAGACTTAAAACACAGTGCAGGTCACCTCTCACCTATCTTGACCAAATTTATCAATTTAAGTTTGGAAAATAACTTTATACCAAACTTACTTAAAACTTCGCTAATACGACCTATTTATAAAAGCGATTGTAAAACAGACTACAACAACTACAGACCTATCGCTATTTTACCTACTATTGAGAAAGTTTTAGAAGAAGTTGTGGCTAGAAGGATAACGTCGTTTTTGGGCAAATATAAAATTATTAATGGAAATCAATTTGGCTTTCAAAAAGGGAAAAACATAAATTAACTATTGGGAAATTTCTCAAACTACATCAACAGTAGCCTCAGTAAACAAATGCACTGCCTAGTACTATTTGTAGATTTTAGTAAGGCTTTTGATACTCTCAAACATAATAGACTTATACAAATGCTAGAGAGAATTGGCATCAGAGGAAATACGCTAATCTGGCTAAAAACTATATCAACTGCAGAACGTATCGTGTGAAAATATGCAACAAGCAGAGCGAAGAGGTGGCAATAGATTGTGGTGTACCACAAGGCTCTAAACTCGGACCGATACTTTTTATAATATATGCCAATGAGATGATGAGAGTTCTGAAAGGAGACACAACATTCGCCTACGCGGATGATACTGCAATAGTGGTCGCAGAAAAAAACATCGAAAACGCTATAGCAGTAATGCAGGAGCAGCTAAATACAGCTGCGAAATGGAATGCAACAAAAACAAAGATAATGCATATAAGACCGCGGCATCTATCACATAGGACTATTCATATAAAATTTCACAACAACGATTGCCTACACAAGAGCGCCAAAAACGGTAATCTAGCAGATGATAATTGTAGTACAATTATAGAAGTAGTAGAAACATATAAATATTTGGGCGTATTTGTCGATAATAGATTTAAATGGAAAACACACATTATACACCTTCAAGAGAAACTCCGGAAATCTGTATATATGCTTTTTCATTTAAGTTACTGCTGTACCTATGATATACTAAGACAAACATATTATTCGTTGGTGGAATCATATATAAGGCACGGCATCACAGCATGGGGCGGCTCAGCACACTGCAGAATACTGCAAAACACACAAAATCAGATACTAAAAAACATTAAAAAAAACACACTTTTCAAATAGGATATATAGCAACAATCACTCAACACAAAATAATAGTAACAACATTCAACGAAACACACCAATTTACAGCAATACGTCATCTAACATAGCTAACATCACTACATATGCAGCACAAAACAACGGTGAAACGCAGCTCTACAAAGAGAACAACAACGCAGACAACAGAACGCAACAAATTGTAAATCCGAATCACAGGAACTTAAATCTTGCATCGAAGCTTAATGTCTTAAACATCAAGAGCATATATTATTTCACAATAATTAATGAATTTTACAAGGACAACAGACTTCTAAAGGTTATTGATCATGAGTATAACACAAGACGCCGAGCACAAGGAAGATACAAAATCAAGCAATTTTTTAATGAATATGGCAGAAATCAGCTTAGCGTTACCTTACCAACAATTTTTAATAAAATACCGGTGCATATTATTAATGAAACCCATAAATTAAAAAGGAACAAACTTTTGAAAAATTATTTTATAAGTTCACAATGAACTTGTTACATGTAAAATTTTATGAATTTTAATTAAACACATTGGAGTAAACAATTTCTTTTATGCTGCTGACAAGCCAAAGGCTTAGCAGATACATATTAAGTAACTCTGAATTATGTAAACAATTCTTTTAATAATCTATGTAATGAATTCTCTAATAGTAGTAATAATAAATAAATAAATATATAAATAAAAAAAAATAAATAAAAAAAAAGAATGATGACACTCGCTTTTAGTGCCCTTAGACCCAACCAGTCATTCCTTCACATGGATGACTTGGTAGTTTTGGGATGTTCAGAAAAGCATATGCTTTCTAATTTAACAAATGTATTTGAATTATGTCGAAAACGCAACCTCAAATTAAATCCTGCAAAGTGCTCATTTTTCATGAGAGAAGTAACATACCTAGGACATAAATGTACTGATAAAGGAATACTAACAGACGACAGTAAATATGCAGTAACCGAAAATTACCCACAACCAAAAGATGCAGATGGTGCAAGAAGATTTGTAGCTTTTTGCAATTACTATCGCAGATTTATTAAAAAAATTTCAGAGTATTCTAGACATCTAACAAGATTGTCCAAGAAAGGAGTACAGTTCAAATGGACTGATGATTGCGATTCGGCATTTAGATACTTAAAGAAGGCATTGGGGCATGATGAACCCAACATTGCTTCAATATCCCGATTTTACAAATGAATTTTGTATAACAACAGATGCCAGCAAGCACGATTGTGGAGCTGTACTAACTCAAGAACATGAAGGGAAACATCTGCCAATAGCATATACTTCAAAAATATTTACAAAGGGCGACAGTAACAAATCAACCATTGAACAGGACTTAACTGCTATACACTGGGCTATCACACATTTCAGGCCATACGTTTATGGAAAACACTTTTTGGTTCGTACTGACCACAGACCACTTTCTTATCTGTTCTCGATGAAAAATCCAAGTTCCAAATTAACAAGAATGAGATTGGATTTGGAGGAATATGATTTCACTGTAGAATATCTTAGGGGAAAAGATAATTACATAGCCGTTGCTTTGTCGCGCATAACAATCAACGATTTAAAAGAAATAAATATCAAAAATAACAATGTATATAAAGTAACAACTCGTGCAATGACAAATAAGGCACTTGTTACAAACAGTAAAAGGCATTTAAATGAGAAGCCCAATATATTTGTACCAATTACAAATTCTGACGTCAGAAAATTCTGTAAGCTAAAGATTACCCCACAAAAATCTTACATTAAACGGGGCAAATCTATAATAGCATGTATTAAAATAGATGAATTGATTACTAATGGGAAATTTGACTTAGGAAAATTTTTCCCTAGGCTCAAAGAAGTGGCCAGTAAACTAAATATTCATAATGTACAAGTGGCACCTAGTGAGAAAATTTTCGAATTTGTCTCAATTAATGAATTTAAAGAAATTGGCAATAAATTATTAAAATTATTAAAAGTAGCGCTACTTAATGAGGTGATCCACGTAAAAAATGCCAAATCTATAGCAGAGATCATAAAACGATACCACAATGTCCCCGCAGAGGGCGGACATTCCGGTGTTTCAAGAACTCTCAATAAGATAAGAAGATACTATTATTGGAAGAATATGACTCGAGATGTTGCAAAATACCTTAAAATGTGCCAAAAATGCCAAACTGCTAAAATAACAAAACATACAAAAGTACCATTGACATTGACAAATACACCAATTAAACCATTTGATACGGTAATTGTGGATACTATAGGTCCACTACCAAAATCATATTACGGAAGCGAATATGCCGTCACAATAATATGTGACATGACAAAATATCTTGTAACGGTACCTATACAAGATAAAAGAGCAAAATCGGTTGCGAAAGCAATATTTGAACATTTTATTTTTACTTATGGTCCAATGAAGACGTTCATTTCGGACATGGGTACAGAGTACAAAAATACAATACTTACTGAACTGTGCAACCTACTAAAGATAGAAAAAATTACATCAACTGCTTACCATCATCAGACGTTAGGGACTGTTGGAAGAAGTCACAGAACTTTCAACGAATATGTGATATCATCCGTGAGAGATCCGTTGACAAAATCGATTGGGATGAATGGCTTAAGTATTTCACATACTGTTTCAACACCACGCCAACTTCAGTTCATGACTATTGTCCTTACGAGTTAGTCTTTGGTAGACTCCCAAATGGGTTCCCACAGTTTAGTGATATTCAAGAGATAGCACCTTGTTATAATATAGACAACTATGCTAAGGAAGTTAAATTTAGATTAGAAATAGCACATAAGAGAGCTCTCGCTATGATATATAGATCTAAGATTAAACAAAAATCAAATTATGATAGGTCATTATTAGACGTAAATTTTAAAGTAGGAGACTTAGTTTTAGTTAAAAATGAAGTAGGACACAAATTAGATAGTCAGTACAAAGGTCCCTATAAAATCAAAAATATAGATTTAAGAAATAATGTAACCATAGTCCATAAGAAAAATAATAAAGAACAAATAGTTCATAACAATAGACTTAGGTTAGGTGAGGTTAGGTTAGAGGACGTGTACTTGTCAATTAAGACAAGTACAGTACCCGGAGGTCGAATTGACCCATTGTACAACGTCCTAGTTTCTCACACCACTTATGTTGTGTGTGTTAATTTTATACATGAGTGGTGGGACCTACAGTTTAAAGTCGACTCCGGACGACAGATTTTTATTTATTGAGAAACTTTTCATGGCAATTTTTATTTACTCTCAGAGTTTTTGCCAGACATCTACTGAGAGGAAGTCGCCGAAAAAATACTTTTTGTATTTTGTCTTTGATGCCTGGCCTGGGGCTCGAACCCAGGCTTTTGCGTCTAATAAGCCAACACACTACATACTAGACTATGGCGACTTCTAACAATAGACTTAAGTTATATAACAAATAGTTTTAACTATTTACTAAACATTTATTAAAAACAAAATAAATAATAAAATTAAAGAAGAAATAATATTAAATTAAGATTAACATCATACTAGTTAAGTTTATTTATAAAAAAAAAAAAAATTTAAAATCATTGTATTGTGTCGTGTAGAAGAATGTCCATAGAACAAAGGTTATATGAACATTCTTGTAAAGGGTGGAGGTGTAGCATGATTTTACAGTCGTCAATACCAGCACAACATTTCATGTGCATAAACAAAAGAATATCGAATTGCATATGAGCGGCTACCTCTTGACTCAATGTTGCTGACCGTCGCTGCTGCGTATAACGCCACAATAGTAATGCGCGATCATTTGACACTTCCCTGCCGTCAAATGAGTAGCTAACTACAAAAAAAAACTAACTTTAAGTTTGCTTGTATAGACTAACTTAAAGCTAACTACTACGCAATGCAAAATTTACATTAACCAAAGTGTATACAAACACTCCAATTCTTAACGCCGTTGGATATAGATAACTAACGTCTTAGACATTTGATTAGTAAACAAAACCGCGTGTCATCTTTTCACTTTATATTTTTGGTTAAAATTTATTGTTTGCGTAAAATAATTTAAAAAAAATACACTAAATTAAAAAATACATAAATTCGAAAGGTTTGAAGTGTTTTTATTTGAAGTGAAGTGAAACAATATTAAAGGGCCGCTTGCCAAGAAAGCTTACGGAAATTATGTCACCAAATTTGTGCATGGACATAAACTTGGATGGTGTTCATGGCAAGAAGCGTTTAAAAGACTTTGATGCTTTTTATGACGCCTTAACAGGTAAGTGCTAATTTGAAAATATAATTTTCAACGAAGTCTTAAAACACGTAAAAATGTATATACATATTTTTTAAACAGATGCCTGTCGATCACTCGGCTCTCAGGATGTGGAAACTGAGCTGCGTAACGCCTTAAAAATAATAAAAAAAAACGTAGTATTCATGCTAAGTGCATTAAAAATAAGAACGCAAATCAAAAAATTAAAATATTTGAAAATGTTATATTTAGAAACTCTTTTTATCTTTTTTTACCAACAAATGTGCAATATATTACTTGTGATGTATTGAAATGAATTTATTTTATTTATTAATTTATTTTTTTTATTTATTTATTTTATTAATTTATTTATTTTCTTTTTACATTAATAAACTTTTGTTTTCTATTAAAATATAAATTTTAAAAAACTGTTTCATTTCGAATAATTAATATGATAGCTTATTATTGTGAGTTTAAAGCCAACGTGTAAAGAACTGACTTTTCATTCACTGAAATTTAGCTAACTTATAGTCAGTTTAAAAAAAAACTAGCTTAAAGCTAATTAAAAGTAGTAAGTTTATAGCTAGCTACAAATAGGTTTACTTTAAGTTAACTGCTAAGTAATTAACTTTAAATTAATTTAAAAGTAATGCAGAGTCGGACAATTGACTACTTCCTAGGACATCGCAATGTTAAAATAGTTAGTCATTTCCATATAAAAGTAATCCAAGTGTCAACCACCACTGCTTGAGAAATAGTTGGTTTTAAGTTAATTTAAAGTCAACTGAGTGTACGACAGGGTTTGTTGTCAGACCGCCGGCTGTATTGGTATGCATATAATATGCACAATGTGTGTTGTTGTTGTATTGCATTTGCTAGTGATCATGTGTGGCTCTCTTCACACTTTACCGTAGGAATTATTATATGGGCAATATGCGCGTGTCATATTGCACCCACTTGTCCCCTGATTATTACACACAAACCCATGTAATATTATTTAATATAGAATGGTATATATACAATCAAACATACAATTGCTAAAGCATAAGTAAATATAATAGTGTTTTCACACCGAGTGGTTTTAACGCAAAAGTTGGTTTTAACGTTAAAACCAAAAATAAAACCAGATTTTACCATACAAAATTATTGTGTTAAAACCAAAATAAAACCATTTTTGAATTGGTTTTAAGTTGGTTTTATGAAATACAACCTTGTTTTGATGTACTAAATGTACTAAATCAGAGCTACCAGCTCTGAAAACCTGAAAACAGCTGATAAAAACAAAAACAAATGTAAATAAATAAATAAATGTAAATAATCATTTATTTTGTATTAAAAAAGGAAAAATTTGGAATATTTTTAATTTCTTCAATGAAAATTTTAAAAATTTGTAAATATTTAATTATTAATCGAAATGTGTATTGTTTCTGGTCACAATGAATATAGTTTCTTGTGCGAAAGGTAAGTCAGAAGCTAAATATATCAAGATGAAATAAGGCATATTGCTCATAAAATTTTTTTCTCGCAGTCATAAATGTCATGAATTTAAAACCAATTTTAATAAAACTTGCAGTGTGAACGCAAAATCAGCTGTTTATGGTTTTAATGCTAAAATCAGGTTTTAAATTTTGGTGTGAAAACACTACAACAAAATGTATTAAAATTAAGGGGTTGATTTAGAAATGCTAAATCAGCCAAAAATTTAGTATAAAAGAAGGGACATTTTCCCTTAAAGATCAATAATTGAATAAACGTCAAACAGTGCGTTTAATAAGCACTTACCAAAAAAACAAAAAAGACTTTTATTCATTACACACTCATCCTTCATCTTCCCTAATACTTTTTTTTATTAATTAGCCGAAAATCATATGGATTATCTTTTGAATATGCAGATGTATCAAAATGTGTACTAATATCATTTTTTATATCACTATATAGATCATCTGTTTTAATGTTGTAAATAAAGGAACCAGTATCCATATAGTTGAGTTGAAGGTTTTCACAATATTTAGGTTTTATGTAATCGTAATTAAAACTATACATTTTCCATTTGGATATTTCTAAAACTGAAAAACCAATATAAATTGGTTTATTATATTCAGTTTTAGTTCAACTCATTTGGATGGCATGCATATTTTCATGAATTTTGAGTGAACTATGGAAATTAGGTTTGGCAATTAGAGCTCTAGCACCTAATTTTTTACCTCTACTCTCCCATTCACATACTATTTTAATGTCTTTCCTCTTATCAACATTTTCCATAGTTTTTCCATATACAGCATTATTTAGCAGTTTAAAAAATTTTGTTCAAATGAATTTTTAGCTTGTGTTCTGTGATGATTATTCAAATCAATATATTTCTTTAACCACTCAGACTGACTAAACTCAAGAATTCTATGCATTTTTTTTCAAAATCAGACCATGTTGTAAGCATTGTTGTAGATTTCTGTAACGTATAATATAGTTTTTCTTATTATTTAAATCTGTTATTAATTTTCGCTGTTTCATGCTTTCAATTTTTTTATTCTCAGCACAAAAAGGTAAATCATTATGATAGTCGTGTAGCGTTGATGGATATTCTAGATCTACTTCTAATATATTACCCAATGGAGAATCTTCTTCTATATTATTAACATTAAAATTTTCAACCCATTTAAAATCTTTATATGGAAGGTATTTTGACATTGCATAACCATATAAATTATTTACATCTAAATATATTATATAATTTGATTCCTTGTTAGAATCATAATCACTAATATATTTATTATTAACTATAGAATGTCTGTTAGAACATTGAACAATACTCCCCCTGATATCACGAAGAACAAAATTATTTATATTAATATTAGTTAACAACTCTAATTCTATTTCAGTTGTTTTTAACATTGCATCCCAGGATAGACCAGGAGTAGTATAATATTGAGAGGGATCTAAATTATAAATGTTTTTACATACTTGTCGAAAATTTTCAAATATGTCACAGAGCAAAAGAACGTCTACCTTTAAATATAAAAGTAAATAATCCTTTAATGTTATATATTTAAATGTCTTCCATACTTTTTGAGCATGTTCACAATCATCTACACTACACGACTCGTTAGTTAATTTATTAAAGAAAACTGAAATGGGAGGTAATTGAGTTTCACTGAGACGATTTTCAGAATCTAAATAGTCGTACGGAAAGACACCTTTACGTTTCATTAAATTGAATTCTTCATCATTTGAATAGTTTGATTTTACTACTGTTAAATCGTTGTCAGATATATAATTTTCTAATTTCTCTAAACTAGATGGCATAAACCTAAATGAATCGAGAAAACGTACTCAATACTTTGTTTTTCATTTACAGTAATTCTTTTTGATATGGATACATAAAGTTCCTTATTTAAAGGTATAATATTTATATCACCTTCAATAGATGAAAGCTCTCTAACAAACAAGTGACAATCATATGCTGAAAGATTATGAAAAAATATAGGAATGAAATTCGCAATTTGATATTCTAAATTACACTTATTATGAGCAGCTCCTCTATATTCACCGGTTAGATGACAATGGTCAGCTACCTTATCTTTACTCGATAAATTTTTTTACAAATATGACAAGTCTTGCTTTCATAATGTTGTATCTGTTGAAGTGGCGTTAAGGAATTCATTGGTTTAATAACACTTAAATGTTCAGTGTAAATATCTAAAATATCGTTAACTAAGCTTTTAAAAAAATGTTGTGGTGCATTATTACCATTGTAAATTTTAAAAATATTTAAATCTGAATTATATGAACATTTAATATAATAACTATAAGCAAATGGAATATGCTTTTGTACTGATTTTACATTTGTTGAATTTTGTACATTAATTGATTCTAAAATACATTCAAAATCAGCATATACAACAATAGGCACATCCAATTGTTTTTTAAAATTTGTATAACTAAGCATTATGTTATTATGTTTCCAATACTAGGCCATCTTATTACATTCTTTCTTATGATTTTCTAGAGATGACTCATTATGAAAATGTATTAAACATGTATTGCATATATAAATACATCGCGGGTGATTTGTTAGTTGACTTTTAATTAATCTGTAAATGTGAAAAATGAAATATTTAATTAGTGAAAGTTTTCAACTATCACCTATATATAAAGTTGTTTACCTTGATATATTTTTAATCCATACATAATGTAATTTTTCACCATCTTCCAACAGCAGCAAGTTAATGTGTTTAGATTTTTCCGACATCATTCAACCCAAACACATTAACACTCATTTCAGGATTGTTGGTCTCAAATACTTTTATCTGATTAACTGGAAGCGGAAAGTTCAAGTTCTTAAAATTTATTACAATGTTATTTTCCAGTCTTATGATTTCATCTTCTATATTAACAACATTATAGGACGTAATTCTATATGAATTGTCTTCAATTGGATATAATGCTAATATTATTGCCCACTTGAAACAATACTCATCATTATTTTTAACATTGATACAGGCATGCTTTCTCTATATTTCCGGTGGTAGATGGATGTATTGAGAACCTTTTATACATTTATATTGATTAATGTTTATCTCAAGACGTGATATTTCAATTAATGTCCAACCGCTGTCACGCTCCTGAAATTCACTCATCTTTTTAATTATAACATCACATTGCTCGTTGTAAGTATTAAGAATGTCATCTCTTGTTGAATATATACTAAGAATACTCATTTTAGTCTGATGAGACTTTACTTCAATCATACAATTATCTTCATCATCCTTTATTAACATATATTCGCAAAACAGTTCCATTTTAAATTTTATGCTTTCATATCTTTTAATCACATCACTGAATAATTAAATTATTTTTGTTATTGTTTTCAACTAAATATGTGATAATTCTATTATTAAACGATGATTTTATACATTTAACACCATCAACATCCAAGCTTTTATCTGATTTCTCAGCACATTTAAGTTTGTGTCCATTTGTTCTTTTATGATAATGCCAATTTGTTTTTAGAATATATTTTGTACAATACTCACAATAAACACTAATTTCACCGTTTTTGTTATCTTCAGTGTGAGAATGTGAGTGTCGATGCCATTCCGCATGATTTGAAAAATATTTATTACATGGTTTACATTTAATGATGTGGATGGTCCATCACGATATAATCTAATATGTCTTCTTAAATTCCGATTCAGAGTGAATACTGTTTTACAAAATTCGCAAATAAAACCGCTGGCCATTTCTTATTTATTTATTTTTTGTTTATAAAGTGTTAAATAGATTTTCTTAAACAGGAATGTTTCTGTTAACTAACAACTACCGTTATTTATACCAAATTTGAATTTTAATAATATACAAGTCAGTGTTGATAAATTCAGTGCTTTAGTGCCTTTTTCAGTACTTTAATACTTTTTTCAGTACTTTGTTTATAATGTGTTAAATAGATTTTCTTAAACAGGAATGTTTCTGTTAACTAACAACTACCGTTATTTATACCAAATTTGAATTTTAATAATATACAAGTCAGTGTTGATAAATTCAGTGCTTTAGTACCTTTTTCAGTACTTTAGTACTTTTTTCAGTACTTTAGTACTTTTTTCAGTACTTTAGCACTTTTTTCAGTACTTTAGTACTTTTTTCAGTATTTTTTCAATACTTTAGTACTTTTTTCAGTACTGTAGTACTTTTTTCAGGTACTAAAGGTACTATTTGGTGCAAAAGTGTACTTTTTACTACTATTTGATGCAAAAGAGTACTTTTACTACTATTTGATGCAAAAGAGTACTTTTTACTACTATTTGATGTGAAAGAGTACTTTTTCAGTTATAATTCAGTACCATTTAAAAATTTCAGTTTTGCAACACTGGTACAAGTTAACGACATATTTTTGCTTCACACCTGCATCGGCTCCAATTACAACAATTTGATGGGAAAATAATTATGCTGAATCAGCGTCTGCATGCTCGCGCATGTTGGTACAACGTGATCATAAACACCTGCATCGGCTCCAATTACAACAATTTCATGGAAAAATAATTATGCTGAATCAGCGTATGCATACTCCCAAATGTTGGACAACGTGATCATGCACACTTGCATCGGCTCCAATTACAACAATTTCATGGAAAAATAATTATGCTGCATCAGCGCCTGCATGCTCGCGCCAGGCAGTATGTAACTCGATATTTTATATAAATAATTCTGTTATCGCTATAACCACAAAAAAATTAATTATAAAAAAGAAATTGTTAATTACAATCCCCTTTGTTCTAAAGAATAAACCTCTTACCCCCCCAATTTTTGGATTTAAATACATCCTACAAAATGACGAATTTTTAAAAACTCATTAGAATAATTACAACAAGAAATCAATCGTTCGCTTAAAAACATTAATACATCAATATTGAAGAATATAGAAAAAATTGAAAATATACAAACAAATAGTATTATATCGATATACTAGAAATACAAAACATAAAAGCTAAATTGGAAGAACTATTAACAAAACATAGTAATCAGATTGATAATGAACATATAGACTTATTTATGAAACTTATAAATAAATTAAGAACTTATAATTATGTACATTATCCATTTATATGTGTTAATAATATCATAAAACTGTACTTTTAATAAAATTTAATTATAATCATAAGAAATGTATTTAGTATAAGTTTTAAAATAATATTTTTCCCCAATAAAAATATTAATATAAGAATAAAACAAATTAAACATTTTTTATTTCAACATTAATCACACCTGGTGAAGCGTGAAAATTCAGCAGATCTAATATCACAGTGAAAAACATATGAAATATTTTGTTTGCCTACACGCGCCAAAACAGTATATAACTTGATATACGTTTTGCATTGAATAAACTGTGACAATATGTTTTTAACTTTTAATAAATACACTTTTATAAAAATAAAACAAATTAGAAATTTTTTTATTCCAACATTAATCACACCTATATAGGTGCTATACATATGTAAAGCATGAGAATTTAGCAGATCAAATATCATAATGAAAAATACATGAAATATTTTTTTCCTACACGCGCCAAACAGTATGTAACTTGATATACGTTTTGCATTGAATAAACTAAACAACCGGCATAAACATATCACAATCACACTACATAACCCTACATTTCTCTCTAGTATATGTTACATACCTAAAAAATATTTAGTTTACTTTTCAAAACAAAAATATGAAGCCATAAAACAACCGTCATAAACGCATCACAATCACCCTGCAAAACCCTACCCTCTCTAACAAATGTTACATACCTATCACTCAACCTGGAAGGAGTTATGTTATCCCATCAACCTCCACCAAAACCCAGAAGATCGATCGAAACAATAACAATTAAAACAACAACAACACGTACAACTATATATGTATTTCTTCAACAATAAATCATACAAACCTATCGACTAACCAAAAATGACAGGCTGTAGTGTAGGCATGCTCCCAAATTTGTATGGAAAAATTTGATCAAATTCAAAAACTCCCAGCTATGCATAACAAGAACACGTTCAACTATATTTATATTTATTCAACATTAAATCTTACAAAAAATAAAAATAAAATAATTAAAACCACAATATTCCAAGTACAGTTTCACATACACACACTCACATTAAAAAGCGTTACCTTTTCATAATACATGTTACAAACTATAGACCCATCGTACACAATTCACTTCACAATTCAATTCATAACTCCCAGTTCTGCGTGATCTCAAATATTAACACACACACACATATATACACATTAAAAAGCATTACCTTTTCATAATACATGTTACAAACCTATAGACCGATCGCACACAATTCATTTCACAATTCAATTCATTACTCCCAGCTATGCATGCTCCCAAATTTGTATGGAAAAAGTGTTTCAGAAGGTACACAAACATACTACTACTAATAAACAACAACACTAACAAACACCAACACGAACACGCAAGAGAGAATGCGACTACAATAATGAAGCCCTTGCACTTCTCACCCAGCTCAAGTTACTGATGAATCTATTGAGAGCCTTGATGTCGGCTCTCGACACAGAATTCAAACCCTCAAAGAAGCCTCTTCAACATCAACCTATTAAGGGCTGAACAGTTACAGAGGAGGTGTTCGATAGCCTCCAACTCCTCCTCAGCGCAACACACCCTGCAATAGTCCGGCTGGGATCTATTCCAGATCCCTGTCAGTGACCTAATCTCGCAGTGTCCTGTAATAAGTCCAATTACTAACCTTAAACTGGCCTTATTCAAGCCAAATAACACACCTGTTCTAACACTGTATATAGCAGGCCAAATACAACTAGAAAGATTATAGCCCGATCCATTCTCCCAACGCCTCTGCTCTTCCCCCCTGACCCATCCATTGATAACCCCATAGAGGTGGCAGATGGGGGGATCAGGACCAACTATTAAATCGCTCCCAGAAAGTGAACATAAGATTGAGAATCTGAAGCGGGCCCACCAGTTATGGCCCCAATAGCCCTCAAGATTGCAAAAATCTCTGCCTGAAACACGCTGCCGTCATCTTTTAACCTGAAGTGAAGTTCAAGACCGAGTTCTCCACAGAAAATCCCTGCACCTGCACCTCCTCCTAACTTAGACCCACCTGTGAATATGGATATATCTTCTTGCCCCTGGAGTACCACCATTCCATTGTGCCCTAGTATCCTCAAACCAGGCAGGAATATAGCCTCAGGTACAATATAGTCGGTGGTTTTTTCCGAAAGTCTATACCTCCCCTCAGGAAAGATGACGTTCAGAACTCTAGAGTAACCTATCGAGCGCTGTTTCCATCAGCCCGATTCCCTCAGACGTATGGCACTTCGCGCTGCACACTGCTTGACATATAACTCAAGCGGAGTCAGGCAGAGCATAGTGTCAAAAGCAGCCTGATAGCAATTCTTCCCCACTCCAGTGATACTCAAGGATACTCTGAACCTTATCCAAGATTTTCCGTTGAAAACTCTTATCCAAGGCACTCCACCAAACAATACAACCATAAGTAATAACCGGTCTAACAATCGCCAGATATATCCAGCGAATTGCCCTAAGCGGAAGACCCCAGCTCTTACCTATGCAGTTCCTACACTGATAGAGAGCATTCAGTCCCATTCAGTTCAGCTTGGTGTCCAGAAAAGCACAAAAGTACTTGAGCTCAGAAGACAACGTAAGTTCAATACCACCTAACCTTGGTAGCCTGAAGGTTTAAATTTTGTGCTTACGCGAGAACAAAACGAGGTCTGTCTTATTGGAACTTATTCACAGACCACAGTTAGTAGCCCAAGAGCATAAGGTTACAAGCGCAGACTCCATCAGTTCAGCCAGCGTCGACAAACATTTACCACCTACCAGAACAACCGCATAATCGGCATATGCCACAATCCTAAAGCCCCTACTTTCCAGATGCTTCAAACCAACATTAGCCACCAGGAGCCAAAGGAGAGGAGATAGTACAAACCTGTGGAGTACCCCTGGTTGCATGCCTAACGATAGAACATCCACCCAGATTCGAACGGATTAGTATATTACCCAGCATGTGAGAGATAAACCGCACCAGAAAATCTGGGGCATTTATATTCCTAAGTGAATCCTCAAATAAAGAAGTGGTAACATTGTTAAAGGCCCCCTCAATATCTAAGACGGCTGACAAAATGTGCGCACCCCTAGCCAAATCCACCTCAACAAAGCCTGTAACATCATGAAAAGTCCTCTCAACTGATTTGCCCCTAACGTAAGCATATAGTGCCATCACTTGTTTAGTTTTATTATTGTTAATCTAAGTAGTTTATTCGTTAAGTTTTATAAGTTTATTCGTTAAGTTTTAGATATAAAAGAAGAGAAATAAAATATTTATCAAGCAATTCAATTTTAACACAAAACGAGTTTAAATGGCGACCGTGACGACAAAATAAAAAAAAAATTTAAAAAAAAAATATATATGTGAAAAAAAGGATATTTAAAAAAATGGATATTTAAAAAAGGGATATTAAAAAAAAAAAGGATATTTAAAAAAGGGATATTAAAAAAAAGGATATTAAAAAAAAAGGATATTAAAAAAGGATATTTAAAAAAGGGATATTTAAAAATAAAAGATTTGAAAAAAAGGATATGAAAAATTATTTCATTTAAAGAAATAAATAAAAATTGTGGTATAAAAGCAATTATTATTGCATTTTTATGGATTAAATAAAAATAAAAGGATTAAAATCGTATCCTATGTGGAAAATATAGAAAAGGAATAAATTCAAAGAGTTCTCCATTTTGGATTACTAGTGTAAAAGAAAAACAATTAGTTTGTTTTTGTATAAAAAAAAAAAACAAAAAAAAAAATTTTATAAAATAAAAATAACACAAGCCTTGAAAAATATAATATCGAAAAGAACAATGTGGAACTGGAAGTGTGTGTGAGTGAAGATAAAATAAAAACATTTAGTTTTCTATATGAACTATAAAGAAAAATAGAGACAAATGTAATAAAAAAAAATATTCGAAATTTCGAAAACAAATTTTCAAAAAAAAAAGAAAGGAAACAACTATAAAAAATTAAAACAGTTTAAAGAGAGGTACAAAATTTAAAAAAAAGACATGAATAAAATATAATATGTGTGAATATAAAATACTACAAAAGAATTAAAAAAAAACATTGTAATTATTGCCAGAGAAAAGAATTCCTAATCAAAAAAAAATAAATAGAAAACTGTTGAAAAAAAAATATTAAATACTTTTATTAATTCGGTTTAAAAAAAAAAAGTAAAAGAATTGTGAACTTAATTTTTCTTAAATAAATCAATATTCCTAAAAAATACCTACAAATATTTAGACAAAATGAGTCAAATTGTGAATGTTACTAAACAAACTAGCCACTTGCTACCCCAAATAACCTAACAAGGCAAAACACCTTTAGGCAAATTAGATGAATTTTCACGAAGTCGAACCATTGAGACAAATTTTTTTTAATTGAATTAATACAAAAATTCGTGAAAAAATGGATTATAAAAATTAAATATCGAAAATTGTCATAATCGTGGTATAGAGAAAATTTATGAAAAAAAGGGAGACAAATGTAAACAAAAAAAAAAATTTGAAATTTTGAGACAAAAAAAGGTACTATGAAAAAAAAAAGAGGAACAACAATATAAAATATGTGGGAAAAAAGGATAACAATATAAAGAAGTGAAAGAGGACAACAATAAAGAAATAATAATAAATAAAGAAATGTAAAAAAAGTTATTTGAAATGAAATAAAAACAAGTAAATACAGTTTATCAAAAAAATCTTTGCACAGATCAAAAAAATGTAAAATGTGATCTTCATTCAAGAATTCCAACAACAAAATCTTTACATACTTTTTTATTTTTGCACACATTCTATAACTGTACTTGTTTACGACCATAATGCGCCAATAATTTTCTAATAGTCACACACATTACAATAATAACAACAATAAAAGAACTTTACACAGTATAAAGGGTGTCAAAAAAATCTTTGCACATTTAATGAAGATAATAAAAAAAATGACAAAAAATGCCGTTATTTCCCAAATATGTTGTGCATTTTGGGTTTTTTACAAATGAGATGGAATGTGAAAGGGGTAAACAACGTTTTATTAATGAAGTGATCGGTTTTTATGTAACAGGTGTCCTTATATTTGAATACAAAAAATGCCAGGATAACGAGTTTCAAAAAATATTATACAATTGGTCTATTTCAACTACTACAAAGGCAAATCTGCCAAGGAAATCGCCGATATGTTCTCCTTGAACATCAGGTCTGTATATAATATTATATCCCGTCCTGAAAAAGAAGGAGGACTGGACTTAAAACGATTTACAGGCAGGCCGAAAAAGGTAACGCAGCGAGTTGAAAGCAAAATTATTAGAATCGTGTATGGTAGCCCACAATCCAATACGAGATGATTAGCTATTCAAGTGCAAAAAGACTTTGGGTTACGTGTTTCCCAAGAAACCATCAGAAATGTTCTTCAAAAACACAAATATTCTTCAATAGTGGCTAGGAAAAAACCCCTGCTGCCAGCACAAAATGTCGAAAAGAGATTAAGATTTGCCACCGAATACATTTCACTTCCTCCGGAGTACTGGGACGCTGTTATTTTCTCAGATGAGACGAAAATAATGCTTTATTATCATGACGGACCGCAAAGAGTTTGGCGTAAGCCTCTGGCAGCACTAGAAAATTAAAATCTTAATCCTACAGTAAAGTTTGGAAAACTGTCTGTAATGGTATGCGGTATGGTATGGTATCCAGCAAGGGAGTTGGTGTAATCCGGATTTTGGATGAAATAATGACTAAGGAAGTATATCTTGATATTTTAAAAAATGAACTGACCGCCAGCATTAAGAAATTTGGTTTTATTGACCCGGTCAATCCGAATAAATTTAATTACAAGTACTATCAAGATAATTATTCTAAACATAAATCTTATTTATGTAAGTCCAGGTTACTTTACAACTGCTCCAAAGTTATTGATACTCCTGCCCAAAGTCCTGATCTTAACCCTATCGAAAATTTGTGGGTTCATCTAAAGAAAAAGGTAGGAAAAAGATCGCCCACACATAAAAACAAATTGATAGAGTTCATCAAAGAAGAATGGGAAAAATACCATTAGAATATGACATTCCGAAGCTTATTCAATCCATGAGAAGGTGTCTACAATCGGTGATTGATGCTCAAGGTGGACACACAAAATATCAGCACTATAATTTTAAAAAAAATTGCATAATCTTAATATTTTATCAAGTGTGCAAACATTTTTTTGACAGCAGTAAAATTGAATTGTTTTTGTTTTTTAATATTTTACATTAGAATATTTTCATTGTTATAAAAGTTTTTTATTTATTATATTAAAAAAACATATGTTTGTAAAATCCTGTTTGAAAAAAAATGAAAAAGTTGGTTATTTATATTAGAAATCAATGAATTTTTCGAAGTTTTTTTATTTTTCTCTATGTGCAAAGATTTTTTTGACAAACTATATATATATACAAAGAAAAAGTTATAATAAACTTGATATAAAAAAAAGAAGAAACAAATATAAAATGACATTATTTAAAGAAGAAAAAAATACAATAAGATGTGATATAGACTTAAAAATAAACAAAATAAAAATGATTTAAGTAAATCAAACAAAACAAAAACAAAACATTCTATGTGCCTCATATCACGTTCTTTTTATTATTTTTATTTGAAATAAAATGAATTTAAAAAAAAGGAATAAGGGATGAAAAAAAAAATTTTTTTTTTTTGAAAAAACTTTGAATTGAAAAAACAAAACAAAATACAACAAAATCAACATTCAACGTTTTTTTCTGAAATAAATTTTTACAAAAAAAAGGAAATAAGGGATGAAAAAAAAATTTTTTTGAAAAAAAAACTTTGGATTGAAAAAACAAAACAAAATACAACAAAATCAACAATCAACATTTGCAAAATATTGTCAAGCAAGTAAATTTTTTTTTAATTAATTATATTATTATTAAATTAAATTATTGTTATTAGTTATAACATATAGTTAATATAAATAAATATATAAATTAATCTTCTTTTGTATAAAAAAAAACATTATGGGGACATCATAAAGTTTTTAAATAAGAACTCATGTTTCTAATTTCTATTTTCACTTTGAAAAATAATTCTTTATTTCAAATTCGGTTTACAATTTAGAGTGTTAAAATTTCTATAAAAATTTACATATTAAATAAATTCATAAATAATATAATTTTTACTAATTTATTTAGTATGAATAGGGAGCAAACTTCTTATTACAAAATATAAATACTCTTTTTACAGACAGTATTGTGCACATGATTAATTAAACTTTTTTTTTTTGGCACTTGGAATAATGTTTTTCCCTTTCACATTAGTTTAACAGATGTCAGTTTAATATATATTTTAGTACAAGTCTACACTTGGAAAATTATTGTATATACATATATTACGATTGACAGTGGTGGTAACGATAATTCTAATAATTTTTAATTTTTAGCAAATGTCAAATTTTGACATTGATGTTTTTGAAAAATTAATTACCGAATTTTGTGCTGTGAAAAAACGGGTTTTACAGAGTAGAGTTTTATCGAAAAATTCAGAAAAAATAAGTGAATACATAACACTTTTAATTGAAAATTATAATGCCATTTTAGGATATGCTAAAACAAATACAGATAGTTTATTGGAAAATCACAAAGCTTTAATTTTTTCTAAAATCGAAAGTTGTAGGGTAATTTTATTAAAGTGTTTCGAAAAACTTAATTGTAATATAGAAATTCCGGAAAATTTAGATTTGGTAGTTCATTTAAATAACAACTTTGTAATAGAAGGTGGAATTGAAACCAGAAAAGGTCATACATTACTATGTGTGCTTCAATGATTCGAGAAAACTATGGTGGTAATCCATTAACTTTACAATCATTTTTGGATAAAATCGAACTTATTGAAGATCTCACTGAACCAAATTTACAAACTACTTTTATAAACTTTGTTAAATCAAAACTTGAGGGAAAAGCGCGTGAGACACTACCCGATAGAATTGAAAGAATTGGTGATATCAAAACAGCTTTGAAAAACGGAATAAAACCAGAGAATTCGAAGGTAATTGCGGGCAAGATTGCTGCTCTTAATGTTAAAAACAATGATTTTACGGAATTTGCTAAACAAGCTGAAGAGCTGGCTGATTCCTTAAAACGTTCTTTGGTTGTGGAAGGTATTACACAGAACAAAGCTCATGAGATGGCAGTTGAACAAACAATTAGTGTTTGTCGTTTGAATGCAAAATCCACTTTAGTCAAATCAATTTTAGCATCATCAGTTTTTAAAGACCCTAAGGAAGTTGTTGCAAAACTATTAGTTGAGCAAACAACTGAAGTAAAGGAACAACAAGTTTTATCAATCCAAGGTCAGTCCAGAAATAGAAATAGTAACGTACGTTTTCATAATAATGATTTTCAAGCAAATCACTTTAGACAATTTCGGACCAATGCTTATCGAGGCAATAGTTTTAATCAATTTCGTAATAATTCTCATCAAAGGAACTATCGTGGAGATTATAACACCCATAATTACTCCAGAACAAACTATGGACATAATAACAATAATCAATTTCGGAATAATCCAGGGAATTACACAAGTCGCTTTGCGCGAAAACTCGGAAGTCCCTCAACAACAGCTGTTGTTGAGGGAACAGCAACAAATGGAACAGCTTTAAAGCAAAATACAATTACTTCTTCACTCGATATTTTTAACAAACAATCTGTTCAAAAGTCTGTTTACAGTTTAAATTTAAATTATGCTGATTTCATTAAACTAAATTGTATAGATACAATTAAATCAGCTACTTTTCTTGTAGATACTCAAGCAGATGTCTCATTAATAAAAATTTCAAGTTTACAACCCAATATTATTTTAAATCAGAATGAAATTTTAAGTATTACCGGAATTATATCTGATGCAAAATCAACACTAGGATCTATTTGTACAAATTTAATTATTTCGAATAATATAATACAACAGGTTTTTCATGTTGTTAATCATGATTTCAATATACCAGCTGATGGTATTTTAGGTAAAGATTTTCTTAGAAACAATAAGTGTTACATTGACTACGAAAACATGATTTTATCTGTTACTACTCATATTAAAAGATTACAAATACCTATATTTCAAGGAACGAATAACTTTACTTGTATTATACCACCAAGATGTGAGGTATTTAGAATTTTTAAATTACATGATATTAAGGAACCTATGTTTGTTGATTCGCAGGAAATTGAAAAGGGAGTCTTTATAGCGAAGGGAATTATTGATTCTGAGTATCCAATTTTACGAATAGTTAATATAACCGATGAAGTTAAATATGTTAGAAATGATAAAGTAAAGATGGAAAAATTACAAAATTATTACATATATTCAATTAACAAGCAGGATATAAATAACCAACGTGTTCAGGAATTAAAGGACATTCTAGAGAATCAAATGCCAAAAGACATCCAAAATGACTTAATGCCACTATGTGAATCTTATTCGGACATTTTTGCACTTAAAGAGGACAAAATGACAATAAACAATTTTTATGAGCAGAAACTCAGATTAGTTGATTCATCACTAGTCTATATTAAGAATTACAGTCTTGCCATGTCTCAAAGAGAGGAAATAAATAGACAGGTTAAGCATTTATTAGATAATGATTTAATCGAACCAAGTAGCTCGAATTTCAATAGTCCATTAATTCTTGTTCCTAAGAAGAGCACAAATAATCAGAAATCTTATAGAATGTGTGTAGATTATCGTGCAGTGAATAAAAAACTTATTGCGGATAAGTTTCCCTTGCCTCGTATTGACGATATTTTAGACAATTTAGGACGTGCGAAACATTTTTCAGTAATTGATCTGTTCTCTGGATTTCATCAAATTCCATTACACTCAGATTCAAGGGACGTTACAGCATTTAGCACTGATAAAGGATCTTTTAGATGGAAAGTTGTACCTTTTGGTCTTAATATAGCACTTAATTCTTTTTCACGAATGATGTCTATTGCATTTTCTGGCCTTACGCCCAATAAAGCATTTTTATACATTGATGATATTATTATTATTGGTTGTAGTAAACAACATCACTTGAATAATCTGAAAGATGTTTTTGATATTTTAAGGCATTATAATTTAAAAGTAAATCCTTATAAATGCAATTTTTTCCGATCTGAAGTTACCTTTTTAGGACATAAATGTACCGCTAATGGTCTTCTGCCAGATGATTCAAAAATAAAAGCAGTAGAAAATTATTCAACACCTTCTAATAAAGACGCAGTTAGACGTTTTGTAGCATTTGTTAATTATTATCGACGTTTTATTCCAAATTTTGCTACAATAGCAGCACCATTAAATAACCTGACCAGGAAAAACGTTCAGTTTAATTGGAATGATCAATGTCAAATTTCTTTTAAAAAATTGAAAGCTGCATTACTTTCTCCTCAAATTTTACAATATCCTGACTTTACAAAACAATTTATAGTAACTGTAGATGCATCAAAACTAGGTTGTGGTGCCATATTAAGCCAAAATTTTAATGGTAATGATTTACCTATATACTTTGCTTCAAAATCTTTTTCACATTCTGAACAGAAAAAACCTATAATTGAACTTGAACTTCTTGCTATTCATTCTGCTATAACTCAGTTTAGACCCTATGTCTATGGAACTTCATTTATTGTCAGATCAGATCACAAACCTTTAGTTTATCTCTTCAATATTAAAGACCCTTCTTCTAAATTAACACATATTAGACTTCAACTTTCAGAATATAACTTTAGTGTAGAATACATTAAAGAAAAATCGAATGTGGGCGCAGATGCACTATCTAGAATATCAATAGACGAGTTGAAGAATAATGAGAATAATCAAGTATTAGTTACGACCCGTGCTATGTCGAAAGGATAAAATAATGATGAAATTAAATTTAACCAATCTTCCAAAAATGAGAACATTGAACTAAAGATTTATGATAAATTTTCTCAGGAATTCAGTAAGAATATTCCAAAAATTAGAACCGAAATAATTGATCAGAATAATTATAAAAGACTACGTATAAATATTTATAAAAAATTTAAGAAACTGCTATCTGTTGAATTCGAAATTGTGAAGGAAACACTTAGTTTAGACTATATGCTTTCGAGGTTACAAACTGAAGCCAACAATGGAAAATTTACAGAGCAGAATGGCCAAAAAATGATGTAATTTTTACAATTTTCTCATCTCTCTGATGAACTCTAACAGTCCTTATTCCAGAGACTGTGTGTACAACATGATTAGAGTTTTAGCCAAACAAAGAACTGGTCTCAACATTGTTCATATAAATGCACAGAGTCTGAACAATAAAATTGATGAATTTAGGCGTTTATTTGTGGCAGCAGGAATCGATATTATTTGCGTTTCCGAAACTTGGTTTCCTCTGGAAGTTCAGGATTCGGTGTACAATCTACAGGGCTTTAGGCTTTTCCGGTCAGACAGGAAGATCTTAATTAACAATATGGCAACCAGGGCAAAAGGTGGCGGAGTTGCAATTTATGTTCGAAACGGTATTCCGTGCAAGGTAAAATTATTAACAGAAATTGGTAGTCAAATAGAATATTTATTTCTTGATATTTCATCCACCAATAAGAAGAAGGTTTTATTAGGTAGTGTCTATAGACCGAATTCTAATATAAACTTTGATCCCTTTATTTCTATTCTTGAGTAAATTTCTATTCAATATGATGACATTATTATTATTGGTGACTTTAATAATAATCTCTTACTTGATAATGCGCTATCTGATTCAATGTTGTCTCTCCATCTTAATCCTGTGAATGTGTCCTTGCCAACTCACTTCCATTCTTCTTCCAGTAGTCTAATCGATCTAGTATTTGTTAATGATATGACTAAGGTACTGTTATATGATCAAATTTCAGCCTCTTGCTTTTCCAATCATGATCTTCTCTTCTTAACTTATAATCTGTCTACGAGTCATGAGGACAGGTATATTACATACCGTGATTTTAAAAGTATCGATTTTACAGTTTTGAACAGAAGTGTTGATGATATCTGTTGGGATCAAATCTACTCACTGGGTAATGTAAACGACCAGGTGGCACTAATTCAGGAAAATGTGCGTCTGCTATATGACAGTTGTGTTCCTATCAAAACTAAACTTGTTAAAGCCAAACACCAACCGTGGTTTAATGCTGAAATTAAAGCATTAATTGATAAGCGCGATATTGCCTATCGGCGATGGAAGAGGTTCAGAACGGATGATCTGAAAGCCGTTCATAAAGCCGCTCGTAGTGAGGTTACCAAACATATTAAAATTGCAAAAACATTGTTTTACGGCAGGAAGTTCGCTTCCGCATTAGATAATAGAGCTAAATGGAAGGTAATCCGCGATATTGGTATTGGACATAAATGCCATAATACTTCTCCTGATGTCGATGTAAACGGTCTGAATGACAAATTTGTTAATATTAATGTTCCTACACCTGACAGTAACCTATATGATGACTTTTGTTTTGTTCCGCTAGAAAACCCCTTTAGTTTTCGTTGTGTAGTCAGCTCGAGGTTTTGGAATGCTTATCTTCTGTGAAATCAAATGCGATTGGTTCTGATGACTTAGATCCTCTGTTTTTAAAAGCTTTGTCACCTAGACTTTTACCGTATTTTACTCATGTATTCAATTCAGTCTTAACTATGTCCTCTTTCCCTGATGAATGGAAACGGTCAAAAATCATCCCAATTCCTAAATCTAACAATGAATTCAGGCCAATTGCCATTCTTCCGTTCCTGTCCAAAGTTATGGAAAACCTCATAGCTAGACAAATGAACGATTATCTCACGAGTAATAATTTTTTATCTGATAAACAGTCGGGATTTATGAAAGCTAGGAGCTGCACTACTGCTTTAGTCAAAGTAGTTGATGACCTTAGGTTGAAGCTGGATGAAAATTACATAGCGTTTTTGATTCTTTTGGATCACACTAAGGCTTTTGATACAGTTGATCACAGAATATTATTGAGAAAGCTACAGACCCTCTTTCATTTTTCTAATTCAGCTTGCAGCCTTATACGTTCCTATCTCATTAACAGATCTCAACGAGTTTACCTAAACGGCAACATCTCGAATTCGGTACACGTAGGAAGAGGTATTCCTCAGGGATCAATTTTAGGGCCCCTTTTGTTCTGTATATACATTAACACCCTACCTGATGTTTTGGATAATTGTAGCGTACATATGTACGCTGATGACGTTCAGCTCCATAGGAGCGCTTGTATTGATAATATCCGACTATGTGTAGATACGATTAACGATGATTTACGGAAAATTGACAACTGGGCTAGTGCTAATGGACTTTGTATTAATCCCTCTAAATCGAAATGTTTATTGCTCTCCAGGTCTAAGAGAGCGTTTGATGTGCCGGAAATTATTATCAGGAGGAATAAAATTGATTTTGTTGAATCGGCATCTAATCTGGGTGTTATCTTTAATGGTCGGCTAACGTGGTCTAGCCACATTAATGTCATCGTTGGTAAAGTTTATGGTATGCTTAGGAACTTATGGGCTGTTATAGATTCGACTCCTTTTGCTATACGCCTGCAACTGGCAAAAACGTTTTTGATTCCTGTTCTTTTATATGGATCGGAAATTTTCGCAAACTGTGATGCGGATGATAGGCGGAAACTCAACTTGGCTTATAATAACATAGCCAGATATGTATTTATTAAGGGACGTCGGGACCATATATCACAATTTTCTTACCAGATATGTGGTATTCATTTTGATAATCTATTGAATATTAAGTGCCTAATTCTTTGGAACAGCCAGTATACTTATTTAGCAGGATTAGATTTGCTAGATCCAACCGCGGTAGGAAAATTATCCAATTAAGGCATAGGACTCTTTTGTCGAAACGACAGTTCTTTATACACACCATCAGTCTTTGGAATGCACTACCTAATTATATTCAGAACATAGGCAATGCAACTAAGTTCAAAAAGGAGTTATACAATCTGTTTAAGTAGTTTGTAATATATTTTGATTGTTTTATACATTTTTACTCTTCATTTTTATTAGTGATTAATTATTTTCATTTTTCTAATTTATTATTTAAGTTTCATTGTATCTCATTATATGAATATATTTCCTTGTTTGTATTTTTCTTTATATTTGTATCTTTCCTAATTTAGTTTTTTACAAATACTCATTTTCTTATCCTAATTTTTTTGTATCGATTGCTATTTCCTGAGGTTAAAACATGTTCTTATTCTTATTCATTTTTATTTATACTGTACTTCAAACAATTCATTACTCATATAATGAGCGATTTGTTATTACTTTTTCCTATTTGATGTCCTCCCATAGCACTTTCATTTATAAGATTATTATCTTGTTGTGCTATGATTAATAAACAAAATAAATAAATAAATAAATAAATAAATAAAAAACAATAAATAAACTCCTAAACTCCTAAAAAAAATACAGGAATTTAAAAACCATGGTATAAAGATATTGAAAACTTTTGAAATTATTCTTACGGAAATGATTGAAATAATAATAGAAGAAGATAAAAAACAGAAATTAATGGAAATCTACCATAATGACCCTATTTTAGGAGGACATTGCGGTCAGAAGAGGTTATATGCGAAGCTTAGGACGAAATATTACTGGAGGAAGATGACTAGAGATATAGCAAAATTTGTTAGAAACTGTGAAAAATGTATGTTGAATAAAGTTAAACCTCAAAATATAGAGAAAATTGTATTCACTCCAACACCCGCTAACGTTTTCGATATAGTTGTAATGGATACAATTGGTCCATTACCGGAATCGAACTTTGGTAACAAATACGCTTTGACTTTAATGTGTGATCTTTCTAAATATTTAGTGACTATAGCTATACCGGACAAATCAGCGCGTACAGTTGCGCGTGCTATATTCGAAAATTTCATTCTTGTATACGGAAAAATGAAAGTCATAAAATCCGATTTAGGTACGGAATTCAAGAACAAAGTTTTGTCGGAACTTTGTAAATTTTTGGAAATTTATATAAAATTCTCGACTAGTTATCATCATCAAACTTTAGGAACAATAGAACGACACCATAGAGTTTTTAATGAATATATAAGAGCATACATTAGTGAAAACTTATCTGATTGGGATACATATTTAAAGTACTTCACATTTTATCATAATACTACATCAAACACTGTTTTTGATAATAAATTCACTCCTTTTGAGCTAGTTTTTGGAAAAAAAGTATCAATAATGAATGAAACAAATACGAATTTAGAACCAATATATAATATTGATAATTATAAAACAGAAGTTAAACACAGATTGCAAAAGACAAACATTTTAGCTAGAACTTTAATAGAAAAACACAAACAAATAAATGAAAGTTTTTATGACAAACATGCTAAACCTATTGAATTAAAAATTGGCGATAATGTTTTGTTGAAAAAAGAACCTTATGACAAATTTAAAAATATTTATGATTGTAAAAAATAATAAAAAAATGAGGAAAAAAACTGTTGATAAAAACAGATTGAGAAAAATGTAAAAAAGTATATACTCAATAAATATGTAAATATTATGTAAAACAAAAAATAATAATAATAATTTATAATTTTTTTTATTTTCTCTAAAAGCGAAGGAAATCCCTATAAATGTATTTATTTTTAAGTATAGTGATAAGATAGTTTTAAAAAATATAATTTCTATAAATGTATATATTTTTAGGTATAGTTTTAAATTTAGTGATAAGATAGTTAAAAAAAAAAAAATAATTATAAATTAATTTTTTTTATAAAAAGGGAGGTATAGTGCCATCACTTGTTTAGTTTTATTATTGTTAATCTAAGTAGTTTATTCGTTAAGTTTTATAAGTTTATTCGTTAAGTTTTAGATATAAAAGAAGAGAAATAAAATATTTATCAAGCAATTCAATTTTAACACAAAACGAATTTAAAAGCATGTTGCGACGTACACAACAGAGATCGCTCTATTTTTGACCTCAAATATAAATCGATAAGTCTCTCCAAAGCTTTCAAAATAAAGGATCAGGGCGACATCGGCCTATAATCCTTAGAACTGCATTTACCGGCTTTCGGTATAAACACCACCATCGGAGACAGTCCCTATACACGTCTATCCCTGGTAATGATATCCTCCAAGTCGGGCATCATGCCAGCATTACAGACGGGATCAGCTGCACGCAACGGATAGCTATCCGGATCAACACAATTGGGAAAATGAGCGTTCAATAGAACCTCTAGGGTTTCTTTTCTCGAAGCTGCCCACGAGCCATCGTTCTTTTGGACAAAGCCTAGGATTTTGGGGTCCCTAGACATCATCCTACGGAATCGAGCCACATCGGCAACATTCTCGATACTTGTGCAGAAACTCATCCAGTTGGAACTGGATCTAGACAACAAAATATTCGTCAAAGATCCAACTCGATCATTGATGCCAGGAGTGGATTGACCCCTAAGGGCCCTAAGTTCCTCCTCCACAGTCTTCTCAAATTTGATCCAGTCGGTTCTGCTTGGATTCCTAAAAGGCTTATGAAAGCCACTAGATAGATAAATACTGAAGGATATCAGTTGGTGATCAGAGAAAGAACACTCATCTGAAACCCTTCAGTCCTTAATCATACACCTATCCATGTTAGAGAGCGTAATGTCAATTACAGCTTCCTTAACACGATTTCTAAAAGTCAGCGTATTACCAACATTACATATATTAAGCCTATTAAGAATAGTAAAATTCAGAATAGGAACAAGTAACCTATACTCAGGATCGCTCAAACCCAGAATTCTATCCCTAAGGATCCAAGGTTCCTGGATAAAAGCGATATCAACTTCAAGACGGAGCAGGGTGGTTAGAAGATTCTGTGAGGCGGCAGTGATGCAGGTAAATCTGTACCACTTTGAGCCCCCTTCGGGTCCTTGGCATCACCTATGTCCAGATGACGGAATCTTAGGCGTGCCAACCCTCACAACACTACGTCACCCTTTGCCCTTAGCCACTTTCCTTTCCTTCTACTATCACCAGTCAGGGAATTGACAACTACCCACGAACTGGTGTTCAATCCGGCATTTTGTTTCCCAATAACTTCAGGTATGCCATTCACCCGCCTGAAGGTAGGCGGGACCCATACCGTCACTATTGGGCGCAGAGGGATGTCGGATTGATGGATTACCTCTAATCGAGCGCCGGGCCACAGTTTGCCAAGGCGCTTCACTGGCAGTTCCCTCGTTTTCACAGTCCATCACAACTTTCCTCCATCATGAACCATAATGTAGATATCTGTCGAAGTACCCTCCTTCCTCCACCTGGGTAACAATCTTGTCGCGATGTGGGGGCTTAAGTGTACCTAAGCCGTTGGGGATGTGGTGCATGACTAAAGGTTACCCTAATATCGTGAGGGGACAATCTTCGAATCGACGTCTCTGTGCAATCTTTTCGACTCGCCCTGTCACGTATATTTCTTCTATACCCCTAATCCGGAGTGTTAAGCGACCCGTGCTCATCGGACGGTTTGCAGTCGGGGGTCTAATCCAGACTGTATTATAACGGAGCCTCACTGATACCTGGGCGCCTCAGTGGGTATTAGGTTTCTACCAACTCCTTGTCATGCTATCGGGGGCTATGGCATGATCGACATTCTTTCACTCGTGGGACTTATATGGAAAAGACACATAATACAAATGAACTGAACGTGACTAACGATGACGAAATGGCTATGAAAACTGGACAGGACGCGTCCAGCTCATTGCGCGAATCCAGGCGAGTATCGTTGACAATAACAACGAAATCGCCAGGAGCTTCGCCTCAGCTGGCATGAGGATTACGACTGTGGAGGAGTCCTTTAGTGAGGAGACTGCGTTGGCAATCCCCACTTCAACAGAAGATATGTGCGTGGAGTCAGACTCTGTCTCCCCACTATCGGATGAAGACGGTGACAATACGGTCATCGAAAGGCTCCCCTTCACCCGTATACGAATTTCTGCTGGGAGCAATGAGGTGGCGACTTCCCCCTTAAGGAACCCACTTATAAGACAGGACGCCTCGGACCCACTAGTACAATCATCTGATGATTCGGACTGCGTGGGTAAATGTGACTTGTCTGACAAGGGGGGCAAAAGTGGACGGAAACGCTCCGCTATGTATAGAGAAAGGAATTCATATCGCAGGGCCTGCACGGTCTTAAAGAGATTTGCAAGCCGTGATGTGGATTCCCTCCCTGTCAAAGAACAGAAGATGCTGGCTCGACACAGAGGCACTGTTTCGCGGTATGAAACCAAATATCCGGGCAGTGTCCTCTCACGAGGCGCTGATTCTGGTAAGAAGGATGGACCCTTGAGTGCGGATGGGAGCGTAGAGCCAATTGCTTCTACCTCTCAAGCTGCAAGCAAGGGGCATGAAGGTTTTACACCCCTGCTCCCAGCTGGTGCAGAGAAGACTACACAGGTTTTCATGCCTCCGGCGAAGAGAAAGGGTAATAGTGTTCCCTCTACAATGGATGAAGGAAAGGAGGTAGAAACTACCGCTAATCCTTTACCCAGAAGAAGGACGTAAGGTTGGAGGCGAAGGAGGCGGGGGAAGACATCTCGTTGGATGGGTCTTCTAAGGTTTCTCGTAAAGGAGGTGCCTTCTTCCGGCTCCAAGCGTCCTAAGAAACAAGGTAGCCTAGGAACTAACCCTTCCCTTCAGCTGGCTTTCATTGACAGGTCGGATTTAGATGGCAAAATCTCTCCTGAAAGATGGGATCTGGTTGAAGAAAGGCTCATTAAGTTTATGACGGAGGATAGTTGTAATGGCAGAAATGCCCGCATATCTTCCATCGGTTGGTCCAAGGGCATCAAGGTAGTGGACTGTGAAAACGAGGGAACTGTTAAGTTCGTTGTGGAAGCAGTGTAGCACCTTGGTGAACTCTGGCCTGGTGCTCGCTTGGACGTGGTCTCTCAATCCGACCTCCCTCTACGTCCAATAGTGACGGTATGGGTCCCGCCTACCTTTAGGCAGGTGAATGTCATACCCAAACTTATTGGAAAGCAGAATGACGGATTGAACACCAGGTCGTGGGTAGTTGTCAACTCCCTGGCTGGTGATGGTAAGAACGGCTGCGATCTTCGGATCGCTATTGATCAGGATTCACTTCAGTGGCTGGGTGCAAGGGGTGGCGTGGTGTTGTGTGGGTTGGCACGCTTAAAGTTCCGTCATCCGGACATAAGTGGTGCCAAGGACCCAGAGGAGGCTAAAAGTGGTGCATATTAATCTGCATCACTGCGAGGCCGCCTCACACAACCTGCTAACTACCCTGCGCCGGCTTGAAGTTGATATTGCTCTTATCCAGGAACCTTGGATCCTTAGGAATAGGATTCTGGGTCTGAGCAATCCTGATTATAGGTTAGTTGTTCCTAGAACAAGTGAGAAGGTAAGAACCTGTATTTTAGCTGGAAGTAATTTGGATTTGTTAATTACTCCTTCCTTTTGTACAGGTGACGTAACAACTGTGGCGTACAGAGATGACTCTGGGATCGATTTGATGCTGTCATCTGTGTACATGCCGTATGAGGCTGCATCCCCTCCTGGTGACTTAATTGAATTACTGGTGGAGCATGCGAAGAGGAAAAGATGTCGCCTTGTCTTGGGTTGTAATGCTAATGCTCATCACACACAATGGGGAAGTGCTGACATAAATACTAGGGGTGAGTCGATTTTGAATTTCATTATTCTTAATAGCCTTACTATTTGTAACGTTGGTAATACGCCTACGTTTAGGAACCGTGTTAGGGAGGCGGTAATTGACATTACACTCTCTAATATGGATAGGTCTATGATTAGTGACTAGAGGGTTTCAGATGAGTGTTCTTTCTCTGATCACCAACTGATATCCTTCAGTATTTATCTATCTGGTGGCTTCAATGAGCCCTTTAGGAATCCAAGAAGAACCGACTGGATCAGATATGAGAAGACTGTGGAGGAGGAACTCAGGGCCCTTAGGGGTTGTTCCCCTCTTGGCATCAATGATCGAGTTGGATCTTTGACGGATATTTTGTTGTCTTGTTATAGAGATGCTTGTTCTCTCACTTATCCGGGTAAGAGGAGCCAGCCAGCCTGGTGGAATGCGGAACTCCAGAGACTCCGCTGCTGTACTAGGCGACTCTTTAATAAGTCTAAGAGGTCGGGTAGGGATGTCGACTGCTCTGCATATAGATCCAGTTTTAATGATTATAAAAGGGAAATAAAGCGCTCAAAAAGAACCGCCTGGATGAGTTTCTGCACGAGTATCGAGGATGTTGCCGACGTGGCTCGTTTCCGAAGGATGCTGTCGGAGGACCCCAAAATTCCTAGGCTTTATCCAAAGAAATTATGGTAAGTGGACATCCTCGAGAAAAGAAACCCTAGAGGTCCTATTGAGCACTCATTTTCCCAATTGTGAGGATCCAGTAAGCTATCCATTGGGCGTAGCTGATCCCTTCTGTGATGCTGGCATGATGTCCGTCTTAGAGGATATCATTACCAGCGGCAAAGTCAAATGGGCTATAAGTGGCTTTGAGCCCTTTAAGTCGCCTGGTCCGGATGGTATCTTTCCGGCTCTGCTTCAGCATGCTGGTGATATATTACACGAAAGTCTGGTGGACGTGTATAGGGACTGTCTCCGGTTGTGTGATATACCTGATGGTTGGAAAGATGTGCTTGTGGTTTTTATACCAAAATCTGGTAAACCCAATCACATCGGCCCTAAGGATTATAGACCGATATCGCTCTCATCCTTTCTTTTGAAAGTTTTGGAGAGGCTTATCGATCTATATTTGAGGTCAAACATGGACCGGTCTCTGTTGAGTAGGTCGCAACATGCTTACATTAAGGGTAAGTCCGTTGAGAGCGCTCTTCATGATGTGACAGGTTTTGTTGAGGCGAATTTGGCTAGGGGTGAGTACACACTGTCGGCTTTCCTTGATATAGAGGGGGCCTTCAATAATGTCACCACTTTCTCTATTGAGAATTCACTAAGGGATGTACGTGCCCCAGATTTTCTGGTGCGGTTTATCACCCACATGCTGGGTAATAGACTAATCCGATCGAACCTGGGTGGATGTCCTATCGTCAAGCGTGCGACCAGGGGTACACCGCAGGGGGGTGTCCTATCCCCTCTCTTGTGGCTCTTGGTTTCTAATGTTGGTCTGAGGCTTTTGTAAAGTAAAGGCTTTAGGGTTGCGGCATAAGCCGATATTGTGGCTATTCTGGTGAGTGGAAAATTTTTTGCGACGCTGAGGAACTTATGGAGTCTGCTCTTGGAATTTTATCCTCTTGGGCTACGAAATGTGGTCTGGGTATAAATCCAAATAAGACGGACCTCGTCTTGTTCTCGAGTCGGTACAAGATTGAAACCTTCAGATTGCCGAGGTTAGCTGGTAGGGAGCTTCCGTTGTCTTCTGAGGTCAAGTACTTGTGTGTTGTCCTGGACAGTAAGCTGAACTGGAAACGAAACACCGAGGAAAGAATGAATAAGGGACTGAATGCGTTCTACCAGTGTAGGAACTTCATAGGTTAGAGCTGGGGTCTTCCGCCTAGGGCCATTCGCTGGATATATACGGCGATTGTTAGACCGGTTATTACTTATGGCTGCGTTGTTTGGTGGAGTGCCTTAGATAAGAGTTTTCAACGGAAAATCTTAGATAAGGTTCAGCGGATTGCCTCCTTAAGTTCACTAGAGTGAGGAAGAGTTGCCCTCAGGCTGCTCTTGATACTGTGCTCTGCCTGACTCCGCTTGACTTGTATGTCAAGCGGTGTACAGCGCGTAGTACCATACGCCTGATGGAATCGGGCTGCTGGAAACAGCGTTCGATAGGTCACTCCAGAGTTCTAAATGTCGTCTTTCCTGATGGAAGATATGCGCTTTCAGAAAAAGCCACTGATTATATTGTGCCTGAGGCTATGTTCCTGCTTGGTTTAAGAATACTTATACCGGATAGGGCACAATGGAATAGTGGGGTACTTCAGGGGCAGCTTCGGATTCCGAATCTTACATGATCTTCGTTGACAGTCAGGCTGCCCTTAGGGCCATTGCGTCGGTCTAATGCAAATCACGGCTTGTTCGCGAGTGCAAGGAGTCGTTGAGGACTTTTGGACCGGACCGTATCCGTCTATGTTGGGTTCCGGGACATAGCGGAATACTGGGCAATGAGACGGCGGATGCCCTCGCTAGGCTAGGTTCGCTTTCAGGGGGCGATTTGATGGTTGGTCCTGACCCCCCAGTCTACCACCTCTATGGCCTCATCAATGAATGGGTCATGGAGAAATAGTAGAGGCGTTGGGGGAACGGATCGGGTTGTTTTGTTTCTAGGTGTCTATGGCCTGCCGTAGACAGTAAGAGAACAGGTTGGTTGCTGGGCTTGGATAAGGCCACCTTAAGGCTGTTTGTCGGTTTTATCACGGGGCACTGCGAGATTAGTTCACTGACGGGGATCTGGAACAGATCCCAGCCGGACTATTGCAGGGCGTGTTGCGATGAGGAGGAGTTGGAGACTATCGAACACCTCATCTGTAGCCGCCCAGCCCTTGGTAGATTGAGATTGAGGACCCTTGGCAGGGTTTCTTTGGGAGCTTGAATTCGGTGTCGAGAGCTGACATCAAGGCTCTCCACAGATTCATTAGTGGCTTAGGCTCGTTGAGAGGTGCTAGGACTTCATCGGTGTAGTCGCGCTCTCCCATCCTTTTGTTGCGTCTGGTCTGTGTGATTCATCCGCTTCCCACTCCCCCCTTTCCCATATTCCCTCCTTTCATCCTATCCCCTATACTATCCTTCCCTCCTTTAGGACGTTGTACAATAAGTCAATCCGACCTCCGGGTACTGTACTTGTCTTGACTGACAGGTACACGTCCTCTAACCTAACCTAACCTACCCTCCTTCGCCTCCAACCTTAAATCCTTCTTCAGGGATAAAGGATTAACGTTAATTTCTACCCCCTTTCCTTTGTTCATTGAAGAAGTACGCCAAGACCCTTACTCTTTACTGGAGGTTTGAAGACTCGAGAAGTCTTCTTTACTCCAGTTGGGAGTAAGGGTACGGAACCTTCCAGACCCTTTTTTGCGGCTTTAGAAGAAGCAATTGGCTCCCCGCTCCCGTCCGCACTTAAGGGTCCATCTTTCATAACAAAGTCAGCGCCTCTGTGTCGAGCCAGCATCTTCTGCTCCTTAACAGAGAGGGCATCCACGTCACAGCCTGCAAATCTGCTCAAGATATTGCAAGACCTGCGATACGAATTCCTCTCCCTATGCAAGGCGGAACTTTTCCTCCCAGGTTTACCCACCTTGTCAGACGAGATACTTTTGCCCCCGCAGTCCGAATAACTATTGGGTTTGAAGCGTCCTGTCTAACAAGTGGGATTCTCACCTCACCTCATTACTCCCAGTAGCAATCTGGATACGAGTGAAGAGGAGCTTTTCGATGATTGTGTTATCGCCGTCTTCATCCGATAGGGGACAGACAGAGTCTGACTCCTCGCACATATGTATCTTCCGTCGAAGTGGGAATCGCCGAAGCAGTCGCCCCACTAAAGGACTCTTCCACAGTCATCATCCTCATGCCACCTGGGGCGAAATTCACGACGATCTCATCTAAATGGCAACATTTCAAATTCGCTTAATGTTAGCAGAGCAGAGGATCCCCATGAATCCAATACCAGGACCCCTTTTGCTCTATGTGTATGTAAATTATCTGTAAAATTTTTTATTTAAAAGTAATGTCCATATGTATGCTGACGATGTACAACTTTATACTAGTACTCGTGCAGAGAATACTAATTCTTGTACAGGTTCTATTAATCGTGATTTAGTAAAAATTAACAGTTGGGCTGAAATCCTTCTATGTCTAAATTTATAATACTTCCTGAATAATCATATAATCATTCCTGAATTGAGTATTACGGAAAATAAAATTAACTGTGTCAAAATTGCATCCAATTTGAGTATTGTATTTAATGGCAGATTATCGTTTACTAGCCACATAAGTGTCGTTGTTGCTAGAATTTATAGTATTCTTCGAAACTTGTGGGCTGTCATAGAGTCAACTCCTTATGACATTCGTATGAGTAGTATGTTTGTGTACCTTCTGGGCCACTTTTTCCATACAAATTTGGGATCATCCCTACGCTACAGCCGGTCATTTTCGGTTAGTCGATAGGTTTGTAACATGTATTGTGAAAAGATAATGCTTTTTAATATGTGTGTGTGCGTGTGTGTGTGTGTCATAGTTGGTTGAAAGTTTTTTATAGCTTTACGAGCTAAACTTTGGGAATCTTCGAAAGACATTGGTAGCCCGGCCTACCAATGTGCACGATTCGCCGCAAGACTTACTCTCGGCTTGCTAAACGCATACGTAGTAAGCCCAACCTAGTTCGTCACACTTCCAATAAGTCGCAATCCCCCCCCGTGATCACAATCAAGTATTACATCGGGGGAGGTAAAGATTCAGCGAGTGCTGCTATACATTTCCGCTGTTCTTGCTCTCTCCATTATCCTCTGTTGTACTAGAACTTCGTTCGCGAATAAACATACCGCGTTCCAGTTTTCGCGCGATGTTAACATCAGGTTAACCACGTTATCGGGAGTCACCTGGGATCCGATCGTCCTCTCCAGGAAATTTCGTCGGAATTCGTAGCGCGGGCAAGTGAAGAATATATGCTCCGCTGTTTCACTTGTATCTAGACGCTGTTTCACTTGTATCATCCACGTCATGCCCATACTTGTAGAGGTATGTCCTATAGCATCCGTGGCCCGTTAGGAACTGTGTAAGGTAAAAATTCACCTGGCCGTGCTTCCTTCCAGTCCATTCTTCTACATTCGGTATTAATCTATAGGTCCATCTTCCCTTTGTGGAAGAAGTCCACTCGTGCTGCCAGCTAATTATTGCATCATCATTCTCCTGGTCTTGGTGCACTAGCCCCGTTCTCCCGCATTCGTAGCGGCATCATTCCCGCTATCACCAAGGCTGCATCCGTAGATACTGTGCGAAAGGCAGAAATTACTCGGAGGGCAGATCTCCTGTAGGCCCCATCAACTCCTATTCTATATGTCTTCTTATGTATGGCCTCGGCCCATGTAGGGGCTGCATATAGAGCAATCGATTTTACCACTCTCATCAGCAATTGCCTCTTCTCCTGTCTCGGACCTCCCAAGTTGGGCATTATCCGCGCGACTGCGCCAGTTGCCGCCGCACACTTCCTACTAATATACGTCATGTGCTCCTTGAATGTGAGTCTGTTGTCAATCATAACTCCTAAGTACTTGATAGACTGCTTCGATGTTATCCTTCGTTCGCCGACAGTTATGGTGATGTATTCCATTTTCTTCCTACTGCTTACTAATACGACATCCGTTTTATGATCAGCAAGTTTCAGAACTATACTCGCGATCCAGCTTCTAACTCTGCTAACTGCTGCATTGGACGTTCGTTCCAATTCATCAAGGTGTTTACCCCTCACCATATCCGCAAATCCGAATATTTGTCCGCCCGTAGGAAGCCTAAGCCTCAGTACACCATCATACATGGCGCTCCATAGTATTGGGCCCAGCACCGATCCCTGTGGTACCCCTGCTGTTATTGCATATGACTTTCTGCCTTCATCTGTGTCATACAAAAGTACCCTATCCTTAAAGTAGTCCACTATGACTAAGTGCAGCCAGGGTGGCGTCCCAATCTGCCGAATTGAATGCGTTTTTGACGTCCAGGGTGATGATTGCGCAATACTCCTTATCACCCTCGAACCATAGGACACCGCGGATGGCCTCTTTCGCTACGGTTATGACCGCCTCCATCGAGTCCACTGTGGAGCGCCCTTTTCGGAAGCCAAATTGGCGATCCGACAGGCCGTCTCTCTCCAATATCGTTTCGAGTCTTCCACATATTATATTCTCCAGTAGTTTACCTGCGGTATCAATCATACAAAGTGGGCGGTAACCTGTTGCATCCTGCGCACCGTTGCCCTTGGGGATGAGAACCAACCTCTGTCTCTTCCATATCCTTGGGAATTTCCTTTCCTGAATGCATGTATCAAATACTTTCCTAAACGCCTCAACGTTGTTCTCTATAGCCACCTTAAGTGCGACGTTTGGGATCCCATCAATTCCCGGAGCCTTCCTGGGTTTCATTTCCTTCCAGACTGCATCGAATTCCTGGCCGCTGACCTCAGGAATGTTATCGTGAGACATACTGTCTCGCACAGCATACGTGATCTCGGCCGTTTCTGGAAAGAGGCCTTCGACAATCGACTGCAGCTTCTCCGCGCTTTCCGTGGCCGGTGGTCGAAAGCAATTCAGCTTCCTCATTACCACCTTATATCCCGTGCCCCAGGGATTTTTATCCAAATCGGCACACATTTCCTTATAGCACCTTCTTTTGCTCCTGTCAATGGCCCAGTTAAGGTTGGCTCGGAGCACTCTGTATCTTTCCCGAAGTTCTATGAAGTCATTGCGACCCCTTGCTCTCTGGAATATCCTCCGCGCTCGATTACATTTCCTTCTTAATTCAGCTATCTCCGCGTTCCACCAGTAAACGTGTTTTCTGCCCGGCAGGTGAGACTTCCTCGACATAGACGCGGTGCAGGCTTCCGCTATACGGCGCATAAGTTCCACCGCCATGTTATTTGTGCTTCAGGCCACCCGAATGTCGCTCACCACGAGAACAAAGATTTCCTTATCAAAAGTAGAGTCCGTCCACAAAGGATTAGGAGGGGCGGCAGTAATGGGGTTCACTGCAGGGCGTTCCTGGATTCCAAAAATGATCGCCCGATGGTCGCTATGAGTGTAGACATCGGACACAGTCCAATTCTTTGTCGTCGCCAGTGTATCGCTGATGAATGTTAAGTCAATCTTAGAACTCCGTCCATTTCTCGAGAGTTTATCAATCTGCCCACAGTTGAGTAAGACGACCTCCAGAGTTGCAAATGCGTCAAGCAGGCTCTCACCCCTTTGGTTCGTGTACGCTGAACCCCATTCCACTGCCCATGCATTAAAGTCCCCTGCAATCACCACGGGTCTTAGATTTCTAGCCTCGCAAACGATGTCGTCCAATCTGAGTCTGTTCTCCTCCATTGATAAGCTGAGGGGGAAGATAACAGCTGAAGAAATGTACCCCATTAACAGTGTTTTTCACAAAGCCTTCTCTCCTGTTGTCAACATTTACCACTGGGAATTTACCGCATGACCATATTGCTGCCTTGTCGCATTTACTATTAGGAAAAAATTCAGTTGCAAGATCCTCATTTTCCTATGTTCATCATCCTCCGCCGAGCTGCCAGGTACTGTGGACACTTAGGTCCCCCCGTGACATGTTTCGAATCCGCATTACGATCGCTCCTACAGAGTAGGCAGTGAGGGTCACCGCTACAAGTTTTGGCAAGGTGGTCTTGCCCTCCGCACTTAAAGCAGTGTTTTGACCAATCACTCCTACTGCGGCAATTTCCGGCTACGTGCCCGAAATCTAGGCACTTGTAGCATCTCCTTGGGACAACTTTCCTCATTAACCGGAAAACTGTCCACCCGACACGCAGTTTGTTTACCTCCTCGGCACTGTTAGCCAGCTTCGTTGTTATTACAATTATTGCCGTCCGGGTACCCCCTGGAGCACTTCTTATCGTTCTGATAGCCGATGGGTGTAATTCTCCTATTTGTTCTCTCCAAGCGGTTATTACTTCATCTTCCGTGGTAACCTCGTCCAGGTATCGCAGTTCAAATGTTGTCTCCTGAGTTATCGTCCTGACCTCTATATCAGCGGACAATATGGTCTTCAATTTGGATTGGCGAGTTTCCGTAGGCGCCTCGGCCGATCTTCTAAATTCCAGCAGAATTTCACCCTTTTGTGTTTTCTTAACAAGGTGAACGCCTTCGCCAACTGACCTAAGCTCCGGGGCGTTCCTAACCTTCCTCAGGATGTCTGCAAATGAGAGCTTCTCCGTAGGTTTTATTATCATTGCATCCGGTCTTGGGGGCTTTCTACGCTTCCTTGTCTTGAGCACCGAATCATTGGGCTCTGTGCTCATTTCCACTCCGGTACCCGGTACTTCAGCATCCCGGCTTATTACACCTTCAGTAGTACTTACTGTTCCTTTATTCGTATCGTTGCCTCCAATTTTTGAAGTTGGGTCAATTGATCCCTCCAGTTGAATTGGTCTGGTCCTCTTCGGAGGTGTTCTCCTAGGTTTTCCCAATTCTTCTCTCTGCCTCTTGGAAACACAAGGTGTCTGCTGTTGTAGGCTCGTCTGTGTGCTTCTATCATTGGTTCTGATCCTCTTTACTTGTTCCGCAAATTTATCCTTAGCGGCTTGCTGATATAGTGACGATATAGAAGCCACTAAATCGCGCATCGCTTGGTATATGGACCTCCTTCCTCCGCCCATCATCTCTACGAGTTCAGAAATTTTATCGCCTAGTTTGGTGAAATCATCCACCTGTTTTTCAGGATCCTTGTTCCTCTGCAACTCCGGTGGTGACGAGCGCGATCGCTCGCCGTTCTGCCTCAGCGGTGGTGAGTGGAGTATCCTCGAAGGTCTCCGGAAAGGATTCAGGAAAGGGCTGTCCTGCTGGGTCTCCTTTGCACCTTCGGTGCCGGCTGGAGAATTAGCGCCTGTAGGGTTGTGTGAAATGTTTGTTATATATTCCATTCTATTGGGTCCCAACTTGGAGCCGTTATCTTGGATTCGTTGTGTAGTTACCCTTGTTGTGGTCCCATGGTTATCTTTGCAACGCAGGGAGGCCATGCGAGGGTTGACACAAGTCCTCATGAGAGCTTGTGTTCAGAGCCAGACCGGGAGCTAAACAGAAGAATTACTTAACTGCCCCTACACCCCAACTCAACAGGACGAGTCCAAGATCGTTCTCCAAGGCTTGCCAGGTTTTAACGGGACGGAGACAGATGGTGTATTAGCCTGAAAGCCGTCTGTACCAGATTTCACTCCAGCACATATTGGTAACAGAATAACCCATCCTCCAGCCCATATCATCAAATCATAATATTTCAGCGTAGTCCAGTATGCCATAATCACAATCTTACTGTAGGTAGGAGTCATCTCTGGAAAATCATAAGAAGGAATGTAATAAGATGGTAACTAAAATGCCTAGTATAGAAAGCAGTATGCTTAGTTATAAAAATTTAAAAAAACAACTGGATGTGCCTTTTGTTGTATATGCTGATTTTGAATGTATTTTAGAATCAATTAATGTACAAAATTCAACAAATGTTAAATCAGTACAAAAGCATATTCCATTTGCTTAAAGTTATTATATTAAATGTTCATATAATTCAGATTTAAATATTTTTAAAATTTACAATGGTAATAATGCACCACAAAATTTTTTTAAAAGCTTAGTTAACGATATTTTAGATATTTACACTGAACATTTAAGTGTTATTAAACCAATGAATTCCTTAACGCCACTTCATAATCATCATAATCATAATATTTCAGCGTAGTCCAGTATGCCATAATCACAATCTTACTGGTATCAATTCTGATGCCTATACGACTAGGCTCCGATCGTCCACATCCGTTAGGAGCGTGCTCACACGCATGACGGTCTGTGATTCCCACGGTGCTAACGTGATACCAAGGTAGTTCAATGCTTTGAGCGGCATTGTTTCGCTTTGAAGCGTGAGCGTCATTGGGTATATGCTAGACTTTTCATCCGCACCCTCTACTCCTGCCCTCCCATTTAGTCGCCTTTTACGACAAGCAGGGAACCACTGTGGTATAATTCTAACCCGCTGCCACACGGGTATTCGTTGGTTGAATGTGCTTTTTAATGTGTGTGTGTGTTATAGTTTGTTGAGTGATAGGTATGTAAGATTTGTTAGAGAGGGTTAGAAAGGGTAGGGTTATGCAGGGTGATTGTGATGCGTTTATGACGGTTGTTTTATGGCTTCATATTTTTGTTTTGAAAAGTAAGCTAAATATTTTTTAGGTATGTAACATATATTAGAGAGAGATGTAGGGTTATGTAGGGTGATTGTGATGCGTTTTTGCTGGTTGTTTAGTTTATTCAATGCAAAACGTATATCAAGTTACATACTGTTTGGCGCGTGTAGGCAAAGAAATATTTCATATATTTTTCATTATGATATTTGATCTGCTAAATTCTCATGCTTTAAATATAGGTGTGATTAATGTTGGAATAAAAAAGTGTTTAATTTGTTATATTTTTATAAAAGTGCATTTATTAAAATTAAATACATATAGTCACAGTTTATTCAATGCAAAACGCATATCAAGTTATATACTGTTTTGGCACGTGTTGACAAAAAAAAATATTTCATATGTTTTTCATTGTGATATTCAATCTGCTGAATTCTCACGCTTTACCAAGTGTGATTAATGTTGAAATAAAAAATTTTAATTTGTTTTATTTTTATATTAATATTTTATTGGAAAAAAATATTATTCTAAATCTTATACTAAATACATTTCTTAGGATTATAATTGAATTTTATTAAAGGTACAGTTTTTTCATTTTTCTTCAGATTTTTACAGGTTCAAATTTAAAAATACTTTTATAAAGATTATTAATTCTTCCAATTCAGCTGATAACATCATTTTTGAGTTAAAATTTTTGATATACTTTATGTATACTGTACAAAGAGTATGGATCTACGAAAAATAAAATTAACAACTTCAAAGGTTTTATTGCTTAACAATGTTTTCTCTTTTTAAAAAAAATTTCTAAATAAAATTACATTCTTTTCAGGACATGTATGATTAAAATTATTTTGATTTTCACAAATCTTTATATTTGGATTATCTTTATACAAAGTTTTTATGTTTGGACAATTCCAATAATCTAAATTAATTATATATATTTGTATTTCTTTTCCAAGTAGTTCTCTTAACCATCTGACTTTTTCATATCCTTTAACATATACAACAGAATATTCTTCTTCTTCCCTTTTTTATAGTTAGTATTAGATATTCTATTAAGTCTTTCATTGTAGACTCTCCAGTATTCCAATCTAATCCATGCAAGTGATTATATCGACGCCTCCATTCTATAACGTTCTAAGTGTACTTAGAACGTTTTTAATGTTCTTACATTTTTAAATTCTACATTCTCTAACTTAAATACTGTCACAAATTGGTTAAGATGCGCCGATCCGTTCCGAAGTTATAGGAAAAAATCTACTTAAAATACACATGTAGTCGTATGTCGCGTGGAAACTTTTAGAGCTCATAACTCAAAACACACTTTTTCGACTTAGAATGTTATAGAACGGAGGCGTCGATATAGCCGTTTATTTGTAACTCTATCCTTTTTACTTATTTCTGAATATTTTGTTGTTGATTTTATGTGAAAAGTTTTTCTTCCAAAATCACTGATTGAAACACAAACTTCTTTAGCATAATATTTATTATTAATAAAAAATCCTTGTAAATCGATAACTATAAAATTATCGTGTTGCTCCATTATAACCTCTTACAAAAAACTAAGGCTCCGATTATGGTTTACAACAGTTGTAAATTTAATGTTGTATTTTTAAAATTGCGATTATGATTTACAACAGTTGTTTCTAAGTGTTGTCAAAACTGTCAAAAATTTACAACAGCTCATTAGCTGTTGTCTTGTTGCCGTGGTAAGTTTAAAAAAGGAAATGGAGAAAAATTTGTATAAATTTGTAAGTATATATAACATTGCAAATAATTTTTTGTGGAAATTTTAAAAATTATGCATAACTGTAAATGTTTTATAGAAAAATAACCAATAAAAAGCAGATGGAAAAACTGGTCGTGTTATTGAGAGCAAATCCTGACATTTATATATTTTAATTTTAAGTACTTTGGAAATGAATTTATTGCAGAACATGTATTTGTAATTTTAGTGCCAAACCTCTTGCAGAAAGGGATTTTTTAAGAGTTCATAGATGCAGACTTGAAACTACTAAAAAAGAATTGATTATCTTGGCGGTACTAAATTTAATAATTTGTCTCGTGACATAAAATTTATCACTCGCATATCATTATTTAAAATATCTGTTAAGCAAATCCTATTAAATAACCTTGAAACACTCTTATAGACGTATTTTTCTTTAAAAATTTTTCTCTTTTGATATATATTTTCTTCTTATCTTTATAAAATTTATTTCGAAAAAACAAAACCCATGTAATAATTTTGTTATGATGTATATGTATTTATTAAGTGCATTGTAGATTTTGCCAACTTGTCCCAACAATTCTAAGAGACGTTGCAACCAAATTTGTATGTAAATTAATATTTTGTACAAATAAATGAATTAAAAAAACAAAAAAAAAACAAAACATCGTATAAAATAATTTATAGTGAACTCCATCCATAACTCTTTTTAAATAATAGTTTCCAGTTGATAGATCATCCATAACTTCCTCTGGTAGGTTTGTGTATATCTCCGGGTAGAAGATTATATGTGTTTCCAACTCTATCATTGTTCTCGGAGCATATGTTGTAAACTTTTTTAAACATTTTAAAATTTTAAATTTCTCGGTTATAGGGAGTTGTTTCAAAGGTAATATATCCTTTAAATATTTTTTGTTGGTGTTGATATTGTTGAGATACTTTAATGTATTGTTCATGTTTTATAGATTTGTTTAGTTAACAAAGAGGAGAAGAAATTTCACTTATTAAGTCAACAATTTTTCAAATAGCACTGATGAATTTCTCATTTTGTAGGGTGTATTTAAATCCAAAAATTGGGGGGTGAGAGGTTTTTTCTTTTAGAACAAATGGGAATGTAATTAACAATTTCTTTTTTATAATTAATTTTTTTGTGGTTATACCGATAACAGAATTATTTATATAAAATATCGAATTACATACAGTCTGGCGCGTGCACCAACATGCGCGAGCATGCAGACGCTGATTCAGCATAATTATTTTCCATGAAATTGTTGTAATTGGATCCGATGCAGGTGTGCATGATCACGTTATACCAACATGCGAAAGCATGCAGACGCTGATTCAGCATAATTATTTTTCCATGAAATTGTTGTAATTGGATCCGATGCAGGTGTGCATGATCTCGTTATACCAACATGCGCGAGCATGCAGACGCTGATTCAGCAAAATTAACTTCACCGACAGAACCGCCACTGCGGTTAACTTGTATATTAAAAAATGTTTGCTATAAATAACGGTAGTTGTTAGTTAACAGAAACAATACTGTTTAAAAATCTATTTAACACATTACAAGGTCGTAAACAAAAAAAATTAAAAATCGCTGGCGGTTTTACTTGTGAATTTTGTAAAAAAGTATTCACTCTGAATAGGAATTTAAGAAGACATATTAGATATTATCATGATGGACCATCCACATCATTTAAATGTAAAACATGTAATAAAAATTTTTCAAATCAAGCGGAATAGCATCAACACTTACATTCTCACACTGAAGATAACCAAAACGGTGAAATTAGTGTTTATTGTGAGTATTGTACAAAATATATTCTAAAAACAAATTGGTATTATCATAAAAGAACAAATGACCATAAAATAAACTGTGCTGAGAAACCAGATAATGGTTTGGATGTTGATGGTGTTAAGTGTATAAAATCATCGTTAAATAATAGAATTATCACATATTTACATTAACAATAACAAAAATAATTTAATACCTGAAAACTTTCTAACGGGAATCAGTAACAAAATAATTAAATTATTAAGGGATATGATGAAAAAATATGAAAGCATAAAATTTAATATGGAACTGTTTTGCGAATGTGTTAATAAAGGGTGATGAAGATAATTGTATGATTGAAGTAAAGTCTCATCAGAGACTAAAATTAGTATTCTTAGTATATATTCAACAAGAAATGGCATTCTAAATACTTACAACGAGCAATGTGATGTTATAATTAAAAAGATAATAAAAGTCTTGAGATAAACATTAATCAATATAAATGTGTAAAAGGTCCTCAAGACATCCCTCTACCACCGGAAATACAGAGAAAGCATGCCTGTATCAATGTTAAAAATAATGATGAGTATTGTTTCAAGTGGGCAATAATATCAGCATTATATCCAATTGAATACCATTCATATAGAATGACGTCGTATAATGTTGTTAATATAGAAGATGAACTCATAAAACTTGAAAATAATATTGAATTAAATTTTAAAAACTTGAACTTTCCGCTTACAGTCAATCAGATAAAAGTATTTGAAACCAACAATCCTGAAATGAGTGTTAATGTAATGAGAATAATATATTCGGTCCACATTATTTTTCTCAACAGGAAAAATCTAAACACATTAACTTGCTGCTGTTGGAAGATGGTGAAAAATTCCATTATGTATGGATTAAAAATATATCAAGGTAAATATAAAGAAATATATATATATATTTATAGAAAAAATATATATTTAAAAACTTGTACTAATTAATTTTTTCCTTTTTCACATTTACAGATTAATTAAAAGTCAACTAACAAATCACCGGCGATGTATTTATATATGCAATATATGTTTAATACATTTTCATAAGGAGTCATCTCTGGAAAATCATAAGAAGGAATGTAATAAGATGGTAACTAAAATGCCTAGTATAGAAAGCAGTATGCTTAGTTATAAAAATTTAAAAAAACAACTGGATGTGCCTTTTGTTGTATATGCTGATTTTGAATGTATTTTAGAATCAATTAATGTACAAAATTCAACAAATGTTAAATCAGTACAAAAGCATATTCCATTTGCTTAAAGTTATTATATTAAATGTTCATATAATTCAGATTTAAATATTTTTAAAATTTACAATGGTAATAATGCACCACAAAATTTTTTAAAAAGCTTAGTTAACGATATTTTAGATATTTACACTGAACATTTAAGTGTTATTAAACCAATGAATTCCTTAACGCCACTTCAACGGATACAACATTACGAAAGCAAGACTTGTCATATTTGTAAAAAAAAATTATCGAATAAAGATAAGGTAGCTGACCATTGTCATCTAACCGGTGAATATAAAGGAGCTGCTCATAATAAGTGTAATTTAGAATATCAAATTGCGAATTTCATTCCTATATTTTTTCATAATCTTTCAGCATATGATTGTCACTTGTTTGTTAGAGAGCTTTCATCTATTAAAGGTGATATAAATATTATACCTTGCAATAAGGAACTTTATGTATCCATATCAAAAAGAATTACTGTAAATGAAAAACAAAGTATTAAGTTACGTTTTCTCGATTCATTTAGGTTTATGCCATCTAGTTTAGAGAAATTAGCAAATTATTTATCTGACAACGATTTAACAGTAGTAAAATCAAACTATTCAAATGATGAAGAATTCAATTTAATGAAACGTAAAGGTGTCTTTCCGTACGACTATTTAGATTCTGCAAATCGTCTCAATGAAATTCAATTACCTCCCATTCAAGTTTTCTTTAATAAATTAACTAACGAGTCGTGTAGTGTAGAGGATTATGAACATGCTCAAAAAGTATGGAAGACATTTAAATGTATAACATTAAAGGATTATTTACTTTTATATTTAAAGGTAGACGTTCTTTTGCTCTGTGACATATTTGAAAATTTCCGACAACTATGTAAAAACATTTATAATTTAGATCCTTCTCAATATTATACTACTCCTGGTCTATCCTGGGATGCAATGTTAAAAACAACTGAAATAGAATTAGAGTTGTTAACTGATATTAATATATATAATTTTGTTCTCCGAGGTATCAGGGGGGGTATGGTTCAATGTTCTAACAGGCATTTAATGGCTAACAATAAATATATTAGTGTTTATGATTCTAACAAGGAATCAAATTATACAATATATTTAGATGTAAATAATTTATATGGTTATGCAATGTTAAAATACCTGCCATATAAAAATTTTAAATGGGTTGAACATTTTGAAAATTTTAATCTTAATAATATAGAAGAAGATGCTCCATTGGGTTATATATTAGAAGTAGATCTAGAATATCCATCAACACTACACGACTATCATAATGATTTACCTTTTTGTGCTGAGAATAAGAAAATTGAAGGCATGAAACAGCGAAAATTAATAACAAATTTAAATAATAAGAAAAACTATATTATACATTACAGAAATCTACAACAATGCTTACAACATGGTCTGATTTTGAAAAAAATGAATAGAATTCCTTTATTTACGACATTAAAACAGATGATCTATATAGTGATATAAAAAATGATATTAGTACACATTTTGATACATCTACATATTCAAAAGACAATCCATATAATTTTCTGCAAATTAATAAAAAGTATTAGGGATGATTAAGGATGAGTGTAATGGCAAAAATATTAAGGAATTCATTGGTTTAAGTGCTAAAATGTATTCAGTAAAAATTGATAGGTTAGGTCTAGGTTAGGTCTGAGTGGTAGCTCTGATTTCACAAAGCTCACTTGAGCACGCATAGCGGCCCGTTGTGATGCCACGGGTGAACGCAGTCCCTATACTGACCAATTTCCACCAAAATCAGGGAAGAGGAAGAAGTTGGTCAGCGCAAGGGCTGCACATCAAAAGCACTGTAGTGTGTTTGACTAGTCTAAGTTGCCATACCTTTTGTATGCAACTTAATATCAACGCATTCTTGTTGATATTGTCCACACTGCATTATATGCCCAGACATAAACAACTCGTGGAATATGCTGTCTAAGCATTTTCTCACGAGTACCATATAAGTTAGAACTTAAGGTTTAATGTACAATTATGTTTAAGTAAAAGATCATTAATAAATAAAGCATAAACATGAACGGCCGCATTAGCAGTCGTCAATAATAAACTATTGTTGTGTTATTATTTAAATATTATATGGCGATCCTGTCAATGTGACAGTGTTTTTATTTTTTTGCAAAAACAAGAAAAGAAAAAAATTTGTGAAAAGTGTGAATGAAAAAAAAATTCTTTAGAAATAAAAAAAAGTTAAGAGAAAACTGAAAAGCAGTTGGAACGAAACCTACAAATTAAGAAAAATTTTAAAAATTTTATGAAAAAGAAAATTAAAAAAAACCCAAAATAAATCCTCCCAAATAAAACAAGTGATTAAAAAAATTTTATTTTTAATAATTATTTGACGAGTAAATGTTCGCCAAAAAAATCACTTTAGCAATTTACTCGTATAAACTGAATTAAATTAAAAAAAATATTGAAATTTCAACAAGTGTTCGAACAAAACACAAAGGTGAAGTGACTTTTCTGCCGGACCTTTTTTTTAAAGGAAAACAGGGCTAAATGTGAAAAAAGAGAGAACAAAAAAAGACTGGTCAAAGGCCATACAGTTAGCTAGCGAAAACAACCAAGTGACAAGACTGATAACTGTATTTATGTCCACGAGTTTTTGTATTTAAAAAGCCGAAAAAGAAACCAAAAAAGGCAAATGATAAAAAGCAATACTGAACATAAATAAATACTGAAAAATAAAAAGCCGAACAAAATTATTGTTGCGTTTGGAAATAAAAAAAATAAATGGCACAAAAAATTAAAATACTCTATAAGCATTGAACAGTGTAAAAATCTTAGAAATAGACAAATAAAAAGAATATTTTAAATGGAAATAGATTGTGCACAGTGAATGAAAAAAACCGCTGAAAACGAAAACTAATATAAAAAGTGGAGTATAATAATAAAAACCCGCGCTAAAACGATAATCAAGTGTTCTTTTAAAATATAATTATTGTGAGAAAAATACGCAATGACAAAAACTGTGTTTTAATTACAAAAGAAATTAATAACGCAAAAAATGAACGAACTGTAAAAGTGTAATAACGAAATAACTGTTAAAAAGGAATTAGAATCGTTGCTTCAAATTTTTGTAACATAGGCAAAATTCAAACCTTTGTAGAATTGTGTGATAAAGTGCAAACAAACCGTAAAAAAATAACTCGGGGAAAATAAATAAATAAGTAAATAAATCAGCAAAAAAAAAACGCAATTAATAAATAAATTTCTATTATTAAACGATACTTAAACATGTAAATAAACTAAGCAAATATAAATTCAATTTAAACAATTCTGAATAGGTGAAAAAGCCAAAAGAAAATTAATTGCATTTATCAAAATCGAAAAACAAGAGAGAATATACAAAAAAAGAAAACGCTGTAGTGAACGTGAAAGAAGAGCAAAGGCAACAAAAATATAAAGAAAAGACACAAAAAAAATAAAATAAATAACGCAAATCCAAAAAAGTTGACTGTTGTAGACTGTAAACGCGCAAAGCCAAACATAACCTTACGAGTTAAAAATATTTTCGTTTTTTTTTTTCATTCATAATTGAAATTAATTTTGAAATCAAATTTAAAAAAAAGGAAGAGCATAATTTAAATTACGACAAGTGTTCTTGAGAGTTTGTGAAAAGAAAGCGATCTAAATCGAAAAAAGGGTTAATAAAATTGTAAAGTTAAAAATCATTTCAAAGAAATATTCTTTTAAAATTTCAATAAAGAGAGAGAACCTAATAACAATAATCAAAACAATGATCTTGAAGTGTAAAACAAATTTGTTTGATAATATGACCTAAGCGTTAAGTAAAACGTGTTCACACACGAATCACATACGAAAAAGTGGAAAAATTAACATTATAAAAATTAAAGAGACAATAATAATGATGAAATTGTGCGTGTGCAGGTGCATTTTAAAGAGCTTTAAATTTGAAAAAAAGTTAAAGGAACCTCTATAAAATTTTTATAAAAACCAAGCTAAACCAAATAAATAAAAACAACATTGTGACATAAAACGTAAAATAAATAAAACTAAAGGAAAATAAAAACAAATTAATTGGAAAAATGTTTTATTAAAAAAAAGAAGAGAATAATTTCTTTAATCAACCTTCATTTTGAGGATTTTCGTTTCAATTTCATTTTTATGCCTCTACTTTGTTACGCCAATTCCCACGTTTGGTACAACGAGAAAATCCAAAGTATAAAAAAGAAGAAAAATCATGCAAAAAAAGTGTTTTTCGTGTTGATAGATAAGTGTGACAATGGGATTCCAAACCCACAACATAAGAAAACAATTTAACGAAACTAACAAAGAAAATTCAAGTCTAAACATTAAATTAGAAAATAAAAAGTTACACAAAACAATACAAAAAAACAACAGTAACGAAAGTATAAAGCAAATGCAGATAATAACCACGAAATAAACAACAAAACTAAAATATAGAATCAGCAACAATTACACCTACTTGACCTACTACAACATAAACAGCAACATCTTCAATAACCTCAAGCAACAACATCAGCAACAACTGTAGTAACAGCACCAGCAACAGTGGTGAACTAAGTTAAGTACATAAGTATAGTACTAAGAATTTTAATATTAAAAAAGAAATTTAGAAAACAAAATACCGTAAATAATATATGTTTGTACGGTCTTTCATTTAAATATTTTATTTTATTTTAATTTAAATTTATTTTTTTTAATTCAAAAAAATACTTAAATTTTTATTTTCATTATAAATTTAATGTTGATTTATTTGAAATTTTATTAATTATTCAATTTTATTTTAGTGCACTAGAAGAGCACTGTAAATAATAAAGAACAATAGTTTTAAATATTATAATTAAATTTAATACAATTAAATAATATTAAGTCTTTATAATTTTATAAGCCTTTCATGTTGATTGGTTGTTTAATTCTGCTGCGATACTTACGAGTCCCTCCAGTAGTGTAAAAAAAACATCAACATCTATTGTAAAACTGCTGCGATACTTACGAGTCCCTACAGTGGTGTAAAAAAATTTTTTTTTTGTGATTGGCCTATTCAGATATCAATTGGCGATATCTGCTATATACCATCGCTTTGGGAGACTATATCTGTCGGTATGGTACCCAATGCCATGATATATAGTAATTTTTTTAACTAACCCTGACGTAAGGTAAACAATTAACAAATACTGACAAGACAGTTCTAGTTACTTTACAATCATTCAATTATTTGAATGATTGAATAATTAATTTTAAATATGGTAATTTTTTTCCAAACCCGCGGAATACAATACAATCATTGAGTGATTGAATAATTGATTCGTTTTTTACCTTACATTGAAACCTTCGTCTTGGTGTACCAACTTGACGAATCTGAATTAAAAATTCTTACTATAGTGTACCACACGAGTAAGTTCCGATTTTTTTTTTCTTTTTTTATCGTTCATCAAGGCATACGAGCCTTGATTTAAACATTTTTTTGGGACCCATATAAGGATCAATAAATTTATAATAATAATTTTTTATTCCAATCCCAGAGTTGGTAGACATTTATCTTTCAATCATGGGTAATCACGATTCAAAAATCGAGAACCCAAATGCGAATGTGATAAATGAAATCACTGTAAAGGTGGAATATCCAATTATATATTTATTGATCATTATCGCGATTTAGCAGTTCCTAACAACGCTCTATCAGTTGCACAAAAGATCGCTCAAAAAGAACTACAAAAGAGCAGCATCTATGGCAATTGACATAGACAAAGTTTAGGAACTTCATTTCTTATTGTTTATTATTCATATTTTATTTATTGGTTTTTAAATTTCGCGGCGCGCACTTTTTTATTCTGTTTTTATGGACTGGCAACATATCCTTATTAGGTTGCGACAATTAAAAGAACATTTTGATAGGTCCTACAAGTGTCTAAACACAGATAGACCTGCCAAGGACGAAACGGTCGAAAAACATATCAAAAATCTTCTCGACTGTTTCGAACAAATTAGAATCATAATAAATGTTAATCATCCACGATCAATATTCGCGCACACATTTGCTGCTGAAAATTTATTCTCTGACATCAGGGATAAGCTAGCAAATATCTTGTCACGCAGAGGTATAGAGGCAAAATTACCAGTAACATTTCATGAGAAACTGGAATATTGCCCTGTAATACACTCGAATCAAGAAAATACCCCTCAAGAGTGCGATAAAATTTCAAACACCATGCCTCAGTCAGTTACTGAATTCCTTGGCTTAGCCTCAAAGCTGCTCCCAGATTTTGATGGTACCCCAGAAAATTTACAAAGTTTTCTCGACGCCCTGAGTCTAGTGGATTTCATCAAGGACACTCAAAATGAAGTGGCCATTAACTTGGTAAAAACAAAATTAAAGGGTTCAGTACGCAACCTTATTTCTCAGGAGACTACACTCCAAGAAATTATTACCAAGCTTAGAAACACAGTAAAGGGAGACTCTGTAGACGTGGTGCTAGCCAAGTTGATGAATATACGTCAACTAGGAAAACCAGCAAATTCATATGCAAAGGAAATGGAGGACTTAACAAAGAAACTCGAAACCGCGTATATTAATGATGGCCTACCAAATATGGTAGCAGTCAAATATGCAACCAACTCTGCTGTTAAAGCCATCATAAAAAATTTAGACTTATTATGGAGTCGGGGACTTTCAGTAACCTGAACGAGGTTATTGCAAAATTCGTAGGCAGTTGTACTGAAGCCAACAGTCAACCCAACTCAATTCTAGTCTTTCACAGAAATAATGCCCACGCAATCGCGGTATTAGCTATAGGGGTAACTATAACAGAAACCGCAACTTCAATGCTAATAATATAATTCCTAACAATGGTAATGGAAACGGTAATAACAACCGCTACAATCACAACCAAAGAGGAAACCCAAACCGCAACAGAGGCAATAGAGGCAACAGAGGCAATGGAAACAACATCTCTCGTAACCGTAGTATTCACTACAACACCGAACAGACTTCGGAAAACTAACAAAAACCTCTAATGTTTCCATTAAAATCTACAATATCAATTTAAACTTGTATAGTTATTTGAAGTTTAAATTGTCAACAAATAGTTCTACATCAATTTTTTTAATAGACACAGGCGCAGACATTTCTGTAGTTAAACACAATAAAGTTCTAAACGAACAAATAGATAGCAGCAAAATAACAAATATTAATGATATTGGAAAAGGTCTAATCCAAACAATAGGATTAATAGACATAGACCTGAAAATAGCTAATATCTCAATACCAGCTGAATTGCATATTGTGAGCGATGATTTCCCAATATTGGTTGATGGAATATTGGGAATAGATTTCATCAGAAGATACAAATGCATACTTGATTATAGGGGTACGGAGGATAGAATAATTCTGAACGCTCCGTTACTACCAAACGATATTAGCCTAACACTATTAAGTGCTGCAAACATTAACTCAATTTCAATACCAGCAAGATCTGAAGTAATCAGACAAGCTAATTTTCAATCTGACGTTGAGGATGTATTGGTGCCCCAGCAAACACTACAAAATGTGGTATACATAGCTAACACCATTACATCAAAATCTCAGTCATTGGTCAGAATTATAAATACTACCAATAAGGACCTTGTCATTAATAACGTCCAAATAAAAACTGAAAATCTTAATGACTATAAAATGGTCCAAACCAGCTGCAATCAAAAATCTGACAGAGAGAAGATGCGAAAGTTATCTGCAAACTTTCCAGAATTCGTTAAAAGTGAGTTACATACACTGTGTTCAGAATTCATTGACATCTTCGCTCTAGAGTCAGAAAAAATAAGCGCCAATAATTTTTATAAACAACGGTTGAGACTTAAAGACAATCAACCAGTTTATATAAAAAACTATAGAATACCACATTCACATAAAGAAGAAGTGAATAGGCAGGTTACAAAATTGATAAATGATGATATTGTGGAACCCTCAACCTCTGAATATAACAGTCCCATACTCTTAGTACCTAAAAAATCATTACCAGGTCATACAGAAAAGAGATGGAGACTTGTGATTGATTACAGAGGCATAAATAAAAAACTAATTGCTGACAAATTTCCTCTACCGCGCATAGATGACATATTAGATCAATTAGGGAGAGCAAAATATTTTTCATGCCTTGACTTGATATCAGGCTTTCATCAAATAGAGCTCGAAGAAGAATCTAAAGACATCACGTCTTTTTCAACTGACAAAGGCTCTTATAGATTCAAAAGACTCCCTTATGGCATTAAAATTGCACCAAACTCATTCCTTGCTTGCCTTTTCGGGATTAAAACCGTCCCAAGCTTTCGTATATATGGACGATTTAATAGTCGTCGGTTGCTCTGAAAAACATATGCTCCAAAATTTGAAATATGTGTTTACTTTATGTAGACAACACAATCTAAAACTACACCCGGATAAGTGTTCATTTTTCTGTCACGAAGTGACATGTTTAGGACACAAATGTACAGATAAAGGTATATTACCTGATGACAGCAAATTTTCTGTAATTGAAAATTACCCTATTCCATCAAATGGAGACGAAGCTAAACGCTTCATTGCATTCTGCAACTATTACAGAAGATTTATTCCTAATTTTGGTGAATCATCACGTCATATCACTAGACTATCTAGAAAAAACGTACCTTTTGAATAGACTCAGGAATGCGAAAACGCTTTGCAATATTTAAAAAAACAACTCCTTGGTCCACAAATACTACAATATCCGGATTTTACAAAAGAGTTCTGCATAACTACAGACGCTAGCAAAAAGGCGTGCGGAGCAGTATTAAGCCAAGAAAAACAGGGTATTCAATTACCTATTGCTTATGCGTCCAGAGCTTTCACAAAAAGTTAAAGCAATAAATCCACAATTGACCAAGAGCTCACTGCCATTCATTGGGCAGTACAATATTTCAGACCATATATATACGGAAAAAAATTCTTAATTAGAAGTGACCATAGGCCACTCACCTATTTATTTTCACTTAAAAACCCGTCATCTAAATTAATGCGCATGAGATTAGATCTGGAGGAATACGGCTTCGTGGTCGAATACATTAGGGGTAGGGATAATCACGCGGCGGATGCGCTGTCGCGTATAAATTTCAATGATATAAAAAATACGGAATTACAAACAATACTGAAGGTAACATCTAGACTTCGGACTAAAAAGATAACAAACTGTGCAAATAAAATAGCACAGCCCAGTCCATCGGTTGAACTAAAATTATATGAAGGGATTACCGCCCTAGAGTACCGGAAAATGCCATGGTTGCATTTATCGAAGGATAAATTAATTATCCTAAAAGGAAAGAAAAAACTTTCCCAATTTATGTTGCATGACTTTGTTATTAATGGAATAGTTGATCTAGATCTACTTTTTCCAAAGCTTGAAAAATAGCTGATAACATAGGTCTGACAACCTTGCGACTTTCTATAAATGATTGTCTGCTCAATACCCCGGGGATAAGTATTGAAACCTTTAAGAATAAATGTAATGGTCTATTAAAAAGATTGACCATAGTGCTCTTACCAAACACAGAAACAGTAAAACCGATGCTAGAAAAATTGAAATCATCCAAAAATATCATGATGATCCCATTAATGGAGGTCATATAGGAATCACTCGTATGATTAGAAAAATAAGACTCCGTTATCATTGGAAAGGCATGACTAGAGACATTACTAAATATGTCAAGAAATGCAAAGCATGCCAAATGAATAAGGGCAAAGAACCCTTTATTTTAACTCCTACTCCAATAAAGCCTTTTGAGATAGTCATTATAGACACTATTGGACCTTTACCGCGGTCCGATTCTCAAAACGAATACGCGGTAACAATAATGTGCGACTTAACCTTAACCCATTGACAACAAGTCCGCCAGAAGTGTAGCGAAAGCAATCATGGAAGGATTCATTTTAATATATGGTCCAATGACTAAAATAGTCACGGACATGGGTACGGAATATATAAATCAAGTATTGCAAGAGCTATGCGCACTCATGAAAGTGGAGAAGGTAAATTCTACTCCATGTCATCATGAAACACTCGGTACTGTTGAAAGATCACATAGAACATTCAACGAGTATCTAAGATCATATATTTCAAATGACGGATCTGATTGGGACAACTGGTTACATTTTTTTGTGTATTGTTATAATACAACGCCTTCCACAGCTCATGACTATGTCCCTTTGAACTTGTTTTTGGAAAAATTCCACCTGTCTTGGATTTTACGAAAGACGTCAGCATAGCTCCCTTGTATAATATTGATTCTTATGAAAAAGAAGTCAAATTTAGACTTCAAGTTGCACACCGCAGAGCCGCTAGTTTAGTGGAAAATGCTAAATTGAGTAGACAGAAAATTTCCAATGATCACGCTAATCCAGTAAATTTGTCGTTAAATGACCTAGTCCTCCTTAACAACGAAGCGGGTCACAAACTGGATAGTGTTTATAAAGGACCCTTCAAAGTCATAGAAATCCAAGATAATAATAACGTTAAGATTGAGGATGATAATGGAAAAACAGCACTTGTACATAAAAACAGACTGAAGAAGTTTATCTGAAAGTTTGTATATAATATCTATGTAAATTATTGTTTTTCAACATTTCCCTCTGAATACCGATGTTTGACTATTTTGTTTTTAGTCATTTCCAATTTTATTTTATATATTCTATATATTCTACAACGGTTTATTTATCGTATTTATTATTATTTATTCTCCCTCACTAACTTCACAGTGTTAATGACATAACAAATTATTGCTCTCGTTTTAGATTTTTTATAGCAATTACTGTTCTATTTGTTACTAAACTCTTGAAGTATTGTCTAAGTTTAGTATCTTCTATTTGTAAAAAAAGTTTCCTTGGTTAAATTTTTTTTTGCATTTTCAAGACACAATCTCATTTCATCGTACTATATTATTTTAATTATATTACTTTAATTAATAATTTGCGGTATTTACGAATGCTTTTGCGCTCACCATATCATTATACTTTATTACAAATTCCTTTTATAAAAAATTTTTTTTTTGCAACTTACTCATCATTCCACTCACAGGCTACAATGCTTCAGCTTTAGCTTGTAATACCTGTCATGATCCCGTATGTTCGGATCGTTGGCATTCACATTACTGTTAAAGACTGTCCACCATTTTTTAATGTAACTTTCGGACTGTCGTTTTCTTTTCTTCTCTCTTTAATTTCACTAAAACCCATAGCTTTTAGTTTCACGACTAATAATACAAGCTTTAGCTTGCAATACTTGTCATGATCCCGTATGTTCGGATCGTTGGCATTCCCATTACTGTTACCGTCTGTCCACCATTTTTAATGTAATGTTCAAATGAAACAATTATTTTTATTATGGTACAGACTTTTCTTTATAATATTTAAAACACTTTTTAATTTATCTTTATTATATTTTTATTTTTGGGAACAGGTTTTGAGTTACATTTATAATTATGTTCTTAAAACCTAATTGTTATTATTCTTTTCATTGATCAATCCTTTCAGGTTGAGTATCATAACCTTCAACATGTCGACCGAAACGTCATGTTCGATATATATACCTTTTAACAGTCTCCGCAAGAGGCAGAATCCGTAGAATCACCATTAGCTCCAGCAGCATGTTCTCCTAATTAAAACCTTTTGAACGTCCACCACCTTATTTTATAACCGAATTTTTTGTAATATTATTTAACACTATATCACGGAAATTGGTCTTTTCGAATGTGGTAATGGATGTGGGTGCATTTTCACCAGTAACCTTAACTGGTATACTATCGTATTTAGAGAAATTAATACCACTGGTAATACCAAAGCCAAAAATTTCATCTTCATTATCTGTTGATTCTGGTGGTATATAAAATTCTCTCGATTTTTTCTGCTCTTTACCATCATCATTATGGCCATCTCGACTGTCATTTTAGTGGTATTTATTGGTTGCAAGGTTTATAGGAAAGCGCTGCAAAACAATTACTGCCAATTGCGTCAGTATCCCAATGCTTATCCACTACTAAGTAAGAATAGTAGTTCATTTTCCTTTTTACTGCTGTGAAATATCAGAGAGATTAACTCGAAAGTTTTTGCAGCAATTGTTTCTAATTTTATTACTTCAGCTATTAGAAGTACGTTTAATTCGAACTTTTTGTTGAAATTAATTTTATTTTTTTTTATGCAAATAATATACTCCTTTACTACTACTACTCCTTTATAGTGCCTTAGTCGTTTGGAAGTCTTGTATCTTCAGGTTGTATCTTTCCAACGTCATTTAGTTTTTCTTAGATCTGTACTTCTTGAGTTGGTCTGTCATTTCGTAAAAGTGATATTTTATTCTCAATTGCTTTATATTCTGTTGGTGACGAGTACTCACTAGCCTTAATCAAATAATTAACACAACTTCAATAATCCATTGCTGGTGGATTTCCCGATTTTTTTCCTTTACCTTTCTAGTCACCTATAATGGTGCTTGGTACTAGCGAATTTTCTCCTTCTGGTTTAGTATCTGTCTTGATACTTGGAATACTATTTACTTCTTTATCTGAACCAATATGATGCTTTGAGTATACGCTAGAAGTTGGCTTTCCTATACTATTCTTTTTATCAGTTGTATTTGATGACACATTTGATGCAACATCTCCGTCTTTGTTTTCACCATTGAATTTACTATACAATTTATTGATGTCATCCGTAATAATAACATTAATGTTGCTATCAGCTTCATTAATTTTAAATGTACGAATAAAAAGAAAATAAATTTTCTTTTTCTCTAAGAGGGGAGGTGAATGATGACACTTATATTATCTTATTTTCATACCAATTTTGTATATTCAGAATCATCCGCTCTAATTGATTAATATATCTCTTGGTTCTTATTTAATGACAATTTTGTATATTCAGAATCATCCGCTCTAATCTATTAATATATCTCTTGGTTATTCTTTAATGACAATTGTGTATATTCAGAATCATCCGCTCTAATCTATTAATATATCTCTTGGTTCTTCTTTAATGACAATTTTGTGTATTCAGAATCATCCGCTCTAATCGATTGATATATCTCTTAGTTCTTATTTAGTGACAATTTTTTATATTCAGAATCATCCGCTCTAATCTATGGATATACCTCTTAGTTTACCTTCACCTTGCTTATCACTTAGACGTGTGGCTACATTTGGTGAAAGCTTGAGATTTTCCTCTTCTAAAGAACGACCTTTCGTTCCTATTTCATTTTTGAATGAATTCAAATTATAAACATAAGAAGAAGAAAGTTTCAGGTGAATTGATAACACAAAACAACTTAACTCACTTTAAACTCACCTCTAAAAAAAAAAATTATGTATAAGTTAAGCAAAAATAATACGTAAAAAAACATAAAATAAATATAAATATACCAACATAAGGAAAAATATCTTTTATAATTTAATAACTACTTTTATTATTCTTATTATACCATACAATCTAATTTGTTAATTATTATTACTGTATGATTATTATAGTGTTATTAGCAAAAGAACAATCAACTCATGTTGATCGTTCTTCGTTAAAGCTGGAGGTCCACACTACGCGTTCTACGCGTTTTCGAATTCTACGCGGCTGTCAAAAAGTAGAATTAATGTATTTATTTGGTGCAAGTTACACGCAAAAAAGCGTAGGGTGCTATGACGTATAGAACGCGAAAAGTAAATCTACTTTCTACTTTTGTAAGCATCACAAGCGGCGCGCGTACGAAACAGCTGATTTTGACAGGTTGTTTTCTTTTAATTTGTGTAAACCATTGGCGCGTAAAAAGCATTGCATGTAACTTGAAGCGTAGAATGCGAAGAAGGTATGAAATGCACGCAACGATTTGACGCGAAAACGCGTGGTGTGGACCTCCAGCTTAAGAGGGAAGGTGTAGTGTGTTTGACTAGTCTAAGTTGCCATAGCTTTTGTATGCAACTTAATATCAATGCATTCTTGTTGATATTGTCCACACTGCATTATATGCCCAGACATAAACAACTCGTGGAGTACCATATAAGTTAGAACTTAAGGTTTAATGTACAATTATGTTTAAGTAAAAGATCATTAATTAATAAAGCATAAACATGAACGGCCGCATTAGCGGTCGTCAATAATAAACTATTGTTGTGTTATAATTTAAATATTATAGCACGACTACCCCATACTGGAAAACCAGCCAGAAAGTTTGATGAACGAAGCTATATCCTTGATATCAATAGATGATAGCTCCGTCAAGCTGACAAGAAATGGAGAGTCAAATAGCCTATATCTACACCTAGCGAGAGACGGGCACTGACAAAGAAAGTGGATAACAGTCTCCCCTTCCTCAGCGGACCTGCATCCACGGCAGAAATCGTTAAATGGGAGCCTCATTCTCTTCGCGTGTCTACCCATAACGGAATGACCTGTAAGCACGGCCACTGTGGTTGAGATGACGTCACGACCAAGACCAAGTAATTGGTTGGTACGCCTTCTATCCATCAAGGGCCAGGTGAGTCGAGCTGTGGAGCAGGACTCCTCATTGACCCAGGATAGGTTGGCGTCCCGAGAGAATTTCCGCGTAATGTCTAACTTGACCGAGGCAAGTGGCATACCCAGTTCAATTGAAGAGGATTCCGGAAGGAGCGCACAAGCCCTGGCGAGCTCGTCGGCCCTACAGTTTCCCGGAATGTTACTGTGCCCGGGGACCCACACCAGTGAGACACTGGTGAAGCGTCCAGAAAGAAGGTCGAGACAGCGGCGACATTCCCTAACGATCCTAGAGTTGTTCACGAAACACGATAGAGATCTCATCGCGGCCTGACTATCAGAAAAGACCGAGACGCGAGTGAAAGGAGCACCGTTGACAAGGATCCATTGAGCGGCGCGGTAAATTGCCGTCACCTCCGCCTGAAACACGCTGCAGTAGTCCGGCAGACGGAGAGAAATGTTCAGGTCCAGTTTCCCAGAGTAGACACCGCTTCCAACCCCATTATCGAGTTTAGAGCCGTCGGTATATACATCCAGGACTTCCGGGGGGACAACCGTATTATGATTCCAGTCGTCCCTACTCGGAATCAGAGAGTGGAAACCCTATCGAGACAATACTCAGCAGGGATATAGTCGATGTTCACGGGGGCCACTGGATCAACCTCCAGAATGGTGACCAGAAGGTACAATGTGCCAACGAGACAGGGCATTAAGTCTAGTCGCAGCAAACTTAGCCGCCTGCTTATCGAGAAGCACAGTAGGAAGCCAGTTGAGCATTGCGAACAAAGCTTTCATGGGGGTGGTGCGCAGAGCGCCAGTTATGTAAATGGTCGCAGAACTTCTGACCTTGTCAAGAAGTCTGACGTTGTATTGTCTGTCCAGAGCAGTCCACCAGAAAGCAACACCGTATAAGAGGTTGGGTTCGATGACCGTGGAATATATCCAACGCATGATAATTGGGCGAAGACCCCATCTGGTTCCGACCGCTCTACTACAGCAGTAAGCAGCACACGCCACCTTACGTGCCTTAGCAGCCAGATTCGCCCTCCAGCTGAGCTTGGGATCAAGGATCAGGCCCAGATATTTAACCTCGGGACTCAACGTCAGTCTGGTCCCGCATATACTAGGAAGGGAGAAGGTCGGAATTTTGTATCTCCTCGTGAAAAGAATCATATCGGTCTTAGAGGGGTTAATAGACAGTCCAAAATCCCTACACCAGTCCAATACAATTGACAGCGCCAAGTTCAACTTGTCCGACAGTGTCTGCGGACAAATACCCGACGCGGCAATAGCAATGTCGGCAGCGTAAGCAATGGCTTCATTGCCAGAGTGTTCCAGCCCCCTTAAGAGTGAGTTGACTGCAAGGTTCCAGAGAAGTGGTGACAGAACACCGCCTTGCGGTGTGCCTCTACGAACCATTCTCTGACAATTTGTGGTCCCCATTGTGGAGGTTACTATCCTCGACTTGAGGAGAAGCTCGATGAACCTGACCAGATTCTGTCCCAGGTTCAGAGTACCAAGAGCCCTAACTATGGCGTCCGGGTCGACGTTATTAAATGCACCCTCAATGTCCAAAAAAATGGCCAGAGTGTATTCCCTAACGTGCATAGACCTTTCCACCCGAGAGATAAGAGAGTGTAGTGCACTCTCCACTGATTTACCTCTCGTGTACTCATGTTGTGACGTGGATAGAAGCGCTGGATCAATCGAGGCCCTAATATGAACATCAATGACTCTTTCCAGTGTCTTCAGAAGAAATGAACACAGACTTATGGGTCTATAATCATTCGCCTTAGTGTGGGACGGTTTCCCAGCTTTGGGAATGAAGATCACCCTAGATATTCTCCAGCTCCAAGGGATATAAAGGAGCCTGAGACTAGCGTTGTAGATGGCAAGCAACCAAGGGAGAATTATCTCCTCCCCATGTTGAATGTCACCCGGGATAATACCATCCGGTCCTGGGGATTTGAATGGTTTGAAAGATCTAACAGCCCACTGCACTTGGTCAAGTGTAAGAGTCAGGGGGAGTAGTTTCCAGACGGTGGTTCGTTAACCTGATAAAAGGCCTTTCCGCCGAGGGTGACAAGTCAAGGGATTTGTCTGTGGAACTTAGAATTTTACGAAGACGGCCAGTTTCGGCAGAGGATTCCACGCTCGCGCAGTAGTTCCTCCACGAGGCCCTCTTCGCCCATCTTACAGCGTATTTAAGTTCCCTCTTCTTGGCCTTGTAGATTAACCACTCGCCTGTCGCCTTCGCCCTGTTAAAGAGCTTGCCGCAAGATCGGTGTAGATCATCGATCTCCTGGCTCCACCAGGGCGGTTTCCGTTTGCTCCTATGGGCAGAGGGTTTGACGGAGGATGTGGCTGCCGCCCTAAGCGCAGATGACAATGTGTCCGCAGCCCTATCGACATCGAAACGTCATGATAGTTGGGGGTAGAGGGAAGGCTGCCACGCAGTTTCTCTCTAAAAAAATGGTCCAATTAGTGTTCCTCCTATTGACCGGAAGGGTCAAGATACCAGGAGGAGACTCTTTCATGTCTATAATGAAGGTAATATATCTATGGTCCGAAAAGGAGCATTCATGAGATACAAACCAGTCCCTAAGGTTATTAGAGAAGACGGAGCTGACCAGAGTGATGTCCAGCACCTCCTTTCTGTTCGAAGTAAGGAAGGTAGGTTCATCTCCCCGATTAGCTATAGCTAGGTTATTACTAATAATAAAATCAAAGAGGCACTCACCACGTTCGTTGGTACCGGAACTGCCCCACATCGTATGGTGGGAGTTGGCATCTGCTCCGATAATGACCGGAACTCCGCGCATTCTCGCATCCGTCACCGGACGACCAATAGACTCCTGAGGGGGAGAGAGCCCATAGTCATGCCCCAGATACGATGACGTGATCCAGAGGGTCATCGAGTTTATTTCGATGACCATGCTGACGGTGTCCTTGTCGCTGAACCTGTGGAGGAGAAGAGCATTAATACTAGTCTTAACCATGACACAAGCCCTAGGCTTACCTGCGTTCTGGATATACGCTAAGCGATATCCTCTGGTATTGAGTCCACAAACCCTGCCGTCTAGACCAGGGTTCCTGGACCAGAATGAACTCTGCATCTTCGGTTGCTAGTCGGAGGAACAGAGCGGAGGAGGCGGTTTTAGAATGTTGTAGGTTAATTTGGATGACTCTGAGCATTGGCTAGAAAATCAACCATTGTCACATCAGCGTCCTCTTCGTCCGACAACGGAGATGTTGCGCCCGCGTCAATGTCAATGCCGTCGAAGAATTCCCCAGCCAGCTCAGAATTGGACTTCTTGCTGGCTGAGAAGCGTCGAGAGGAGTGACTGCACACGCTTCTACATTCGACGTCTTCGGCGGGTTCAAGGGGTTCAGGAGTAGGGTCAGATGGGGAGGAGTCTTGTGGGATGGGTTGCAATTGGACGGAATCTACGGAGATGGGTTTTGCTGGGGGATGTACGGCAGCGCGGGCATCCGACTTGTGGACCCTTAGCTCAATTGAGCTAAAACCATAGTTTATCACGCCCGCGCGGGCACTGATAAGCGGAAGTGACTCCTCAGTCAGGATGATTACCTTTGCCACTCTCCAGTTGTGAGTGGGCAGGTGAGTATTGCTGGCCTTGAGCATCGTCAGTATGGTTTCCGGATCCGTTGGTCCAGTCGGGATTCTCGCCTTGGATTGAAGCGAGGCTTGCTGCCGTCCCTCCCGGCCAGACTTCACAAATCCTGCTGATAGCCTCCTTATAGAGCTCCATAGAGGTCAAAGCAAGCTACCAACTTGATGTGCCCCTGATACCACCCTGCATCACGACAGCCGGGTGAAGGGCCAGGGTTGGAGTCAATTACCCCAAGGAAGAGGTCCAAGAGCGCGTGTTCCACCAGCTTCCACTTAGTGGGAGCGATGGAATCATCAGGGTGGCTCCTTTAAAACCGCACTGAGAGGCCTGGAAGGCTTGCCGGGGTCAGTACGTCTGGGTTGCGTCGACGAACGGGGTCTCATAAGGCGGGCAGATTTGGGTTGGTCACCTTAGAGCGTTTGGGAGGCTGGAGTGGAGCGTTTAGCTCGGTCGATCTTTACCTCTTTGGGGCCGTATCTGTCGTAATCGGAGAGGCGGAGGGGGGGCGATCATATTGATGGGCCGTAGCCCAGGCAAAGCGATCCTTCTCGTCCTCTGAGAGGAGAGCCGGGTCGATCGAGCCAAATCTCGCAATGATTCGCATGGCTGATCTGCGAGTCCTATATGCCCTAACGCTAACACTCACGGTACTTTTCACACCCGAGGATGGATTGGTGCCAGGGGCCTGCACGGCAGACTTGTCTGCCAATGTCTTTGCGGCAGCCGAAGAATGCATGGGCATATTCGCAGCAGCCTTAGAGGTAGACTGTGCCTCGGTAGAAGGTGCTAGGGTGGGAGGAGTGGCGACACTAGGAACCGGCTTCGCAGCCGGAGCCTTGTGTTCCAAGCGGGATTTCGCCGAAGTAGATCCTTTGGCATTTACTTTCGCGGAAGGGGCTGAATTTTTGACAGGTGCCTGTCTGGAGAGGATATTGCGTCCACTGATTACAGTGGATGCTTTGCGCTCGCCCACTTGGGTTAGCGCAGGTTTGGGTCTTGGGTTGGGGTTCGAGTTTATTGCAAATGGGTCCCCACTCAAAGCCGCTATCCTTGCCCGCAATGTGTAGTTACCCATAAGAGGTCCCGTGGTTATCTCTGCAAGCAGGGAGGCCACGCGAGGGTTGGCACCAGCCCTTATGGGGACAGGTGCTCAGAGCCAGACCGGGTACTAATCGGGAGTATTCTCAACCGAACCTACACCGCCAACTTAACGGCGACGGGCAAGGAACGTACTTTGAGGCCTGCCAGGGTTTTAACGGGACGGGGGCGACTGTAGCCCTAGCCTGGGGCCCTTCACACTGCGGTGCACCCCGGTGCTACCGTGCATACACAACTAGGTCCAGAAAGCTACAGCCACCAGCTCAAGGCAATCAAATCAGAAACAGGGGGGGGGGGGGGGAGAAGAGTGGTCAGAAGAAAAGAAAAGGGTCGTGCCAAAAGGGGAGGTGTCAGCCATAGTCACCCCGGCTGAGAGGGAGGTGTTTATTGACTCCCCAGTCTAGATCCGTAGTGTTTTGTTGAAGAGCAGGGCCACCTCTAGCAGGATGTGACGATGTCACGCACTAACGGTCTTGATAGGGTAGAGGCTGGAGGCTCCGAGGGAGCTATGATCGCATATCCCTATCCTGGGGAAACCGCTTGGCCCCATAGAGTTGATACAGAAATTAAAAAAAAATTAATGGTGTTAAAAAATGTGTAACTAAAAAATTAAGTGTAAATGACTTTAGAAAATGTTTATTAGAGAAAAAATTTTACTATGACACAATGTATATATTAAGATCTAAGGTACATCGAATTTATACACAAAATATTAGTAAACTAACATTAAGTTATTTAGATGATAAGAGATATATTATAAAAATAGTATCAATACATATGCATGGGGGCATTATAAAATAAATTCTGCATCAACATCATCATCATCAAATTTAATTTTATATAGAGAATTTATGCAAGACGATGATGATGAAATGTTTTTAAATGTAAATATATAGATTAAGTAGTTCAAAAGAAATGTAATGTACAAAATAATATGAATTAATAAAAAAAAGAATATATTATATCTATGTATACAAATTAAAAATTTTTTTATTTTATTTCAATTTATATTTATTGAATAAAACTTTTAAACACAAGTGTCCACAATTAAATGTATTAAATTTTTGTTTTCGTTCATAATTATATTCAATGGGATATTTTAAGTAGTTGACAATCTCAACTGGTGGTTGTAAGTCTCCAAAGCTATCAAAGTATTCTTTATAGTTGCGGTTTTTATAATATGCTACCCAATGTGTTCCCATACCATTTGAATCATCTAAATTAACAATGCCGCATTCTTGTTTGGATGGTTTTTTAGGTAAAGAATCACGCATGAAAACACCCCTAAAATGTTTGAGATGTTAACCATATTTTCTTATATCTAAATCTGTTAGCGGTCAATTGGGTAGGTTATCTAGTATTTTTTTGGAGCTGGACTATAGTAGAGACCATATCGAGTTTTATATGGTTTGAGATATAACCGTTTACCCATTGGAATTGATTCCATATATCTATTATGACGGTTAGCTTCTGCCAATTGTTCTTTTCCATTTTTGATAGTATTTACTGCTTTAACAATAGCAGATCCTCCACTTGCTAAACCACCAAGCGCTGACAATGCTGTCAGTACGGGAATAAGTGGAAGAAATCCTCCAATTTTCGGTACAGGTATAACTCTCGGTATTATAATGTTTGCTCGCCTTTTCCCTTTAAAGTTTGAATGAATAGTCTTTTGAGCTATTTTAACAGCATCATTTATATCAAGGGGTTTCTGTAGCTGTGAATAATTTCTTATTACATTTATTCTTCTTTCCTTTTCTCATTCTTTTCAAATTCTTTCTTTTCTTATGCCTCTGCTTCTTCATACCTAATCCAAATTTTACTTTAGTTTTCATTGCATTCGTTACAAACCATGCATTTGCACGTTCTTTAATATTACTATCTTTAGCTTTTACTCTTTGCCAGGCCTTTTCAGCTAATATTTGATCTGCTTGATGTGTTTTATTTATGTCGTGTGATTGTGAATATGCAATATCGTGTTCTTTACAAGCTGCGTCTAATAAATTCATACCCTTATCTCGCCTTGCTAAACGTTTTTCAAGTTTTGTTCCAGGTCCGCAGGATTGATATCCAGGTAAATGTAATTCAACAGGTAATTTATTTATTAAACTGTTTACGAATCCTCGTCCGATTTTAAACTGACTGAATGTGATTGATTTACTATAGTTTATAACCATTTTTGTCTTCTTTGATTTTACATGTAATCAAACGTGAAAAGTGATAATCTAACTGATCTCTTTCGCTATAAAAGACTGTATTTATAATACTAAAAGTTTATTACTTATCAGTATGCTAATAGTTATTTTATACTTATTAATTGTGGGACCATCAAACTGTGGTAAAACGAATGTTATGATTAGTCTCATCGAAAGTCCTAATGCACTTAGATTTAAAAATATCTATATATATTCAAAATCTCTATATCAACCGAAATACTGTTATTTAAGGGAATTAATCAACCCAATTAAGGGCATCAATCTCTATACGTTTTCGGAAAATGAACAAATTCCAAGTCCGGCTGAAGCAAAACAACATTCAATAATGATTTTCGATGATGTGATTTGTGGAAAACAAAATTCGATAAGAGTTTACTTTTGCATGGGTAGACATAAAAATATTGATTGTTTTTACTTATGTCAAACGTATACTAAAATACCTAAACATTTGATACGTGACAATGCAAATATGATTGTGATTTGTAAGCAAGACAAAATGAACTTGAGACATATGTATATATATATATATATAATGATCATGTTATTGGTGATATGTCATTTAATCAATTTGTAGATATATGTAATAGATGTTGGAAAGATAAATATGGATTTCTTGTTGTTAGTAAAGATGATGAATTGAACAAAGGAAGATATCGTAAGGGATTTGATAATTTTATACAGTTATAAGATAGGTTAAAAAAAGACAAAATGAATCATAAGCAGATCGTGATCAGATATAAAGCAGATAGTTACCAGATCATGATCAGATATAAAGCAGATCGTTACCAGATTGTTGTCAGATTGTAAACAGATAGTGACCAGATCGTGAGCAGATTGTAAGCAGTTCGTGACCTGATCGTGATCAGATAGTGACCAGATCGTGAGCAGATATAAAGCAGATTGTTACTAAATCTTAAGCAGATCATAAGCAGATTGTAAGCAGCTCATTACAAACAAATAAATATGAATAATAATAATAATAACTTACTAAAGGATATTGTAAAAACTAGAACAATATTAAAAGAAAAATTAAAAAATATTAAATTAAATAATATAGATAGTTACCCTATGTCTTAGAAGATACATTTCAACCTATAACAAAACCTTTAAATCATATAATTGAAAAACTTGAAAGCAGCAATAAGAAAAATTAAATAAGTATTCATTAATAAATGATGATCATATAGACGAATCATTTCAAGATGATGATAGTAGTTTTGAGACTATTAACAATTCAACTAAAAAAATAAAGAAAGATAATCAAATCATTCCTTCTGACAATTATAATAATGCTGAAGATGATATCAGTTACATGTCAACGTCTGATATACCTTATTCTGAATATGAAAATGCTATAGAAAGAACTAGTACACCGTTTAATAAAAATAAAAGTGTTGTAAAAAGACCCAGCTAAACCTGTTATGAAAATAAAAAAAATTTAAAAGTGACAATAATTTAAAAAAAAAATTATAAAGGATAAGACCAGTTAACAAATAAGAAAGAAAAAATTTTATAATAAACAAACTGCAAACAGTAAATCACACCGCATAAATTATCACCGCATGAAGCAAATGTAAATGTTCATGATAACTATAACAACGACAACAATAACAATGTCGAAGTTGAACAGGAATATGTACAAGCTAATACACTCAAACGAAAAAGTAAAGCTATACTGAATAATGATAGAAAAAGAAATAAAGCAACACATTCAATTGAAAAATATTTAAAGCGAAAGAATACATCCATATTTGATGATAATTATGACCACAACAACGAAGTTGACCAGGAATATGTACGAGCTAATACACTCAAACGAAAAAGTAAAACTATACTGAATAATGATACAAAAAGAAATAAAACAACACATTTGATTGAAAAGAATTTAAAGCGAAAGAATACATCTATATTATATGATAATTATGACCAATATAAAAAACGTAAAAAACAACACACTTATTTTCAAAAAGAAAAAGCAGTTGTGATATAAACAATGATAGAAAACGTATAAAATTCACAAGCAGTAATTTTGACATATCATCAACACTACTTAAAAATTTTCAACTTCTTATGAACAATAAAACTATAGATAAAACTTATGGTTTCAACATTGATGAAAACGGGAGTTGGCGATATGCGAATAACAAACTTGTCTTTAATAACGATAACTCTATTCGAATAGGAAATAAATTGAAAATGACTCCAGGTTTATTTGAATTAGTATTTCATACAAAACCCTTACATTATACAAAAACTGATTTAAATAAATATTTAAGATCAAAATATCAACCGAATGGACAAATAAAAGGTACAAAAGCTTTTAAATATCAACGTATAATAAAAAAAAATATTTAGTACAAAAACAAATAACTTAACGAAAGGTAGTGGTTTATCACTTAAATCTGTAGATTACATAAAACCAAACTATATATTGGGATAATCCTAATGAGTTAGTCAATAGACTAAGACTTCTTCTATCCTCTAAAAGTGTTGGACATAACAATCATAAAAACGAAATAATATCTATAGTTGAAGAACTGAAAGAAGCTAATATAATTTATTAGCAAATGAGTTCTATAAATAAATATGGAGAAAGCTTAAAAAGTCATAGCAAGGTTGAATCTAAAGATGCAGTTACAAAAGCAGTTAAAGCAAATTGATTTACTTCCAAATAAAATTGATAAGGTTGATAAAAAATTTAAAAACTCATTAGAATTATTACAACAAGAAATCAATCGTTCGCTTAGAAACATTAATACATCAATATTGAAGAATATAGAAAAAATTTAAAATATACAAACAAATAGTATTATATCGATATCGAAAGAAATACAAAATATAAAAGTTAATGTGACAACTCTTAAAAATAATTCTTTGCTATTTACTAATAAACAAATAAAGGAAAATGAAAAGAAATTTAAGAACATTGACAAGATATCTGAAACAAGTCTAACAAATGATATTGCTAAAAATTGAAAATGTTAAAAAAACTAATAAAATAGAATAGAATTGTCATATAGAATTTTACATTTGAATAGGAATATGAATGTGAATAAAAGAGATATAGTAAATGAACTACATAAACAAGCACGGAAAAATTTTGAGAGAATACGAGTTATAGTGAAAGGAATTGATGATTTATGGCAAGCGGATTTAGTTGAAATGATTGCATATTAATCGTATAATAGAGGTTATCGATATCTATTAACTGTTATACACGTTTTCTAAAAAAGCTTGGGCTGAAGCAGTTAAAAATAAAACTGCTTTAAGTGTAACAAAAGCAATGAAAAATATTTTTAATAAAAGCAAACGAAAACCGAAAAATTTACAAACAGACGATGGAAAAGAATTTTTTAATATACATTTTAGTCAACCAATGCAATTTCATTAAATTAATCATTATTCCACATATAGTGTTTTAATAGCATCAATAGTTGAACGATTTAACAGAACATTAAAGGGAATGATATGGAAAGAGTTTAGTTATCAAGATACATACAAATGGATTAATATATATCAAGATCTTTGTGATAGATACAACAACACACTTCACAGAACAATAAAAATGACACCAAACGAAGTGAATTCTACAAACGAAAAACATTTACTCGATACTGTCTTTAACAATTTAAAGATTTTTAGAAAACCTAAATTCAAAGTTGGAGATAATGTTCGTATTAGCAAATATAAACATATATTTGAAAAGGGTTATACACCAAATTGGACAACTGAAATTTTTAAAATTAAACATGTAAGAAATACTAATCCAAAAACATACATTTTAGAAGATTATCAAGGTCATGATATAAAAGGTGTTTTTTATGAATTTGAATTAATGAAAACTGAATATCCACAAACATATTTTGTTGAAAAGCTTTTAAAGAAAAAGGGTAATATGTTATATGTTAAATGGTTAGGATTTTCATCAGAGCACAATTCTTGGATTAATGCTAATGATCTACTATAAAAGATGGTTAATTAATTTAAAATCGTATTATTCAACAACTATACGCTGTTTACGCTGGTAACCCTAATTTTTTAATTTTTCTTTATTTACTTCATGTTTTATACAACTTGTATTAGGTTTACAATTTAAGATTATAACAATAAATATCGAAATAATAACAAAATTTAAATAAGATTAAAAAAAACTAAAATTATTAATTCATTAGTATTTATTAATTACTAGTTCCGCGAAGCAATATAGCTTGTCTGCAGAAGTATTAAATAAATAGGTTTTGCCATTAAAAGTGATATTTATAAATAAAATAAAAAGTAAATAATAAAATACTAACTGAATGGAAAAAAAGTGAAAATTATACAAAATAAAATGAAATAACATAAGTTAACCTTGCGAGCTTACGAAAAAGTTTTTCAAAAGTTTTTTTCTTTTTTGTTTGTACTGAATATTTAAAAGTTCTATTGGTAACATATTGAAAATTTTTGGCAGAGTTACTTCTAATGTGTTTTTGCCGTAATTATTATGGAAGCTACCAGTTTTAAACCTACCTCTCGCTATTCGCCTCGTGTTGTGCTGATGATCAATCTTTTGAGAAATCTTGAATCATTATACAATTCAGTTGTTAATGTTGTATAAAAAATAGATTTAATATTTAATATACGCTGTTCCTTTGCTACTATTTTGAACTGTATTGTTGACTATTCTGTTGTTGTTATTGAGGTATCTGGATCCATTGGCGATATTATTATTGTTGTTGTAGTTGCGGGTACTAATGTTGTTGCTATTGGTACTGTTATGACTGGCATTGTTGTAGATTGTGTTGCTGTTGTTTGTGTAGATGTTGTGCAAGAAGTTGTTGGTATCGATAATGTTGATCCTATGGTTGTTACTGTGTATGTTGTAGGTATTGATAATGTTTTTTGTATGGTTATTAAAATTGTTGTTGATGTTGTTGATGATGCTGCTGTTGTTGTTAATGAAACTGTTGTTGTGAACTATGTTGTTGCTGACCATCCTATTATTATTGATGATGTTACTCGCAGTGTAATTATTTTTGTTTATGTTGAAGCGTTGATTTTTTTAGAATTTTTAATAGTCGATCCTGAGTTTTTTGTATTAATCTACAGTGGGTAGCACTTCCCCATGCTGCAATCCCATGCCCAATGTGCGACTCTGCAATTGCGAAATACGTCTGCCTTAATACATCATAGATGGCACAATTTCTTAGATGATATAGCATGTAGGCGGCTTTCCTCAGCTTCTTTTGGAGATAATCGACATTCATATTCCATTTAAATTTATTATCAACGTAGACTCCCAGATATTTGTAATATGTCACAAGTTCTGTTAGCGTGACGCATGTATCATTGTTGCTGTTGCTATTATGCAGACAATTTGTGTCATGAAACTTAATTACAATGTTAGAGTCAGTAAAATTTGGTGGTTTTATATGCATAAGTTTTGTTTTTTGGGCGTTTATGATAAGACCGTTATCGTGACACCATTTGAATGCAATATTTAATTCGCTCTGCATTACCTCTGTAGCATCTTGGATAGACTCACGCGATACCACAATTGCTGTATCATCAGCGTATGCAAAGTTTGGCTATTATGCAAAGCGTTGAGCATATCATTATATAGACATACATTATATAGAGAATTGGACCAGGTTTGGATCCTTGTGGCACTCCACAATCAATTCGTACTTCTTCGCTTAGTTCATTATTTATTTTTACTCGATATGACCTACATTCAAGATAGTTTTTAAACCACAGTAAAGTATTACCTCTAATACCGTTTCTTTCTAGAATTTGAACGAGTGTGGTATGTGACAGAGTGTCAAAGGCTTTACTGAAATCAATGAACAATACAAGGCAATGTTTTTTATTACTTAAACAGTTATTTATATAATTAGCAAAATTTCCTAATAGATTGTTAATATTTTTTCCCTTTTGGAAGCCAAATTGATTACTATTCATTATATTGAATTTTTTTATGAAATTATTTAGTCTTCTAACCACTACTTTCCTCCACCTGGGTAACAATCTTCTCGCGATGTGGGGGCATAAGTGTACCTATCCCCAACTCGTTGGGGATGTGGTGCATGACTAAAGGTTACCCTAATATCGTGAGGGGACAATCTTCGAATCGACGTCTCTGTGCAATCTTTTCGACTCGCCCTGTCACGTATATTTCTTCTATACCCCTAATCCGGAGTGTTAAGCGACCCGTGCTCATCGGACGGTTTGCAGTCGGGGGTCTAATCCAGACTGTATTATAACGGAGCCTCACTGATACCTGGGCGCCTCAGTGAGTATTAGGTTTCTACCAAGTCCTTGTCATGCTACCGGGGCTTTGGCATGATCGACCTCCTTTCCCCCTCACTCGTGGGACTTATATGGAAAAGACACATAATACAAAAGAACTGAACGTGACTAACGATGACGAAATGGCTATGAAAACTGGACAGGACGCGTCCCAGCTCATTGCGCGAATCCAGGCGAGTATCGTTGACAATAACAACGAAATGGTCAGGAGCTTCGCCCCAGCTGGCATGAGGATTACGACTGTGGAGGAGTCCTTTAGTGAGGAGACTGCGTTGGCAATTCCCACTTCAACAGAAGAAATGTGCGTGGAGTCAGACTCTGTCTCCCCACTATCGGATGAAGATGGTTACAATACGGTCATCGAAAGGCTCCCCTTCACCCGTATCCGAATTTCTGCTGGGAGCAATGAGGTGGCGACTTCCCCCTTAAGGAACCCACTTATCAGACAGGACGCCTCGGACCCACTAGTACAATCATCTGATGACTGCATGGGTAAAGATGAATTGTCTGACAAGGTGGGCAAAAGTGGGCGGAAACGCTCCGCTATGTATAGAGAAAGGAATTCATATCGTAGGGCCTGCACGGTCTTAAAGAGATTTGCAAGCCGTGATGTGGATTCCCTCTCTGCCAAAGAACAGAAGATGCTGGCTCGACACCAAGGCACTGTTTCGCGGTATGAAACCAAGTATCCGGGCAGTGTCCTCTCACGCGGCGCTGATTCTGGTGATGGACCCTTGAGTGCCGATGGGAGCGTAGAACCAATTGCTTCTACCTCTCAAGCTGCAAGCAAGGGGCCTGAAGGTTTTACACCCCTGCTCCCAGCTGGTGCAGAGAAGACTACACAGGTTTTCATGCCTCCGGCGAAGAGAAAGGTTAATAGTGTTCCCTCTACAATGGATGAAGGAAAGGAGGTAGAAACTACCGCTAATCCTTTATCCCAGAAGAAGGACGTAAGGTTGGAGGCGAAGGAGGCGGGGAAGACATCTCGTTGGATGGGTCTTCTAAGGTTTCCCGTAAAGGAAATCACATGAAGAGAAATATATCCGACGAGGTGCCTTCTTTCGGCTCCAAGCGTCCTAAGGAACAAGGTAGCCTAGGAACTAACCCTTCCCTTCAGCTGGCTTTCATTGACAGGTCGGATTTAGATGGCAAAGTCTCTCCTGAAAGATGGGATCTGGTTGAAGAAAGGCCATTGAGTTTATAACGGAGGATAGGTGTGATGGCAGAAATGCCCGAATATCTTCCATCGGTTGGTCCAAGGGCATCAAGGTAGTGGGCTGTGAAAACGAGGGAACTGTTAAGTTCCTTGTGGAATCAGTGAAGCGCCTTGGTGAACTCTGGCCTGGTGCTCGCTTGGACGTGGTCTCTCAATCCGACCTCCCTCTACGTCCAATAGTGACGGTATGGGTCCCGCCTACCTTTAGGCAGGTGAATGTCATACCCAAACTTATTGGAAAGCAGAATGACGGATTGAACACCAGGTCGTTGGTAGTTGTCAACTCCCTGGCTGGTGATGGTAAGAACGGCTGCGATCTTCGGATCGCTATTGATCAGGATTCACTTCAGTGGCTGGGTGCAAGGGGTGGCGTGTTGTTGTGTGGGTTGGCATGCTTAAAGTTCCGTCATCCGGACATAAGTGGTGCCAAGGACCCAAAGGAGGCTAAAAGTGGTGCAGATTAATCGACATCACTGCGAGGCCGCCTCATACAACCTGCTAACCACCCTGCGCCGCCTTGAAGTTGATATTGCTCTTATCCAGGAACCTTGGATCCTTAGGAATAGGATTCTGGGTCTGAGCAATCCTGATTATAGGTTACTTGTTCCTAGAACAAGTGAGGAGGTAAGAACCTGTATTTTAGCTAGAAGTAATTTGTATTTGTTAATTACTCCTTCCTTTTGTACAGGTGACGTAACAAGTGTGGCGATTTGATGCTGTCATCTGTGTACATGCCGCATGAGGCTGCATCCCCTCCTGGTGACTTAATTGAATTACTGGTGGAGCATGCGAAGAGGAAAAGATGTCGCCTTGTCTTGGGTTGTGATGCCAATGCTCATCACACACAATGGGGAAGTGCTGACATAAATACTAGGGGAGAGTCGATTTTGAATTTCATTATTCGTAATAGCCTTACCATTTGTAACGTTGGTAATACGCCAACGTTTAGGAACCGTGTTAGGGAGGCGGTAATTGACATTACACTCTCTAATATGGATAGGTCTATGATTAGTGACTGGAGGGTTTTAGATGAGTGTTCTTTCTCTGATCACCAACTGATATCCTTCTGGTGGCTTTAATGAGCCCTTTAGGAATCCAAGAAGAACCGACTGGATCAGATATGAGAAGACTGTGGAGGAGGAACTCATGGCCCTTAGGGGTTGTTCCCCTCCTGGCATCAATGATCGAGTTGGATCTTTGACGGATATTTTGTTGTCTTGTTATAGAGATGTTTGTCCTCTCACTTATCCGGGTAAGAGGAGCCAGCCAGCTGGTGGAATGCGGAACTCCAGAGACTCCGCTGCTGTACTAGGCGACTCTTTAATAAGTCTAAGAGGTCGGGTAAGGATGTCGACTGCTCTGCATATAGATCCAGTTTTAATGATTATAAAAGGGAAATAAAGCGCTCAAAAAGAACCGCCTGGATGAGTTTCTGCACGAGTATCGGGGATGTTGCCGACGTGGATCGTTTCCGAAGGACCCCAAACTCCTAGGCTTTATCCAAAGGAATGATGGTAAGTGGACATCCTCGAGAAAAGAAACCCTAGAGGTCCTATTGATCACTCATTTTCCCAATTGTGAGGATCTAGTAAGGTATACATTGGGCGTAGCTGATCCCTTCTGTGATGCTGGCATGATGTCCGTCTTAGAGGATATCATTACCAGAGGCAAGGTCGAATGGGCTATAAGTGGCTTTGAGCCCTTTAAGTCGCCTGGTCCGGATGGTATCTTTCCGGCTCTGCTTCAGCATGCTGGTGATATATTACACGAAAGTCTGGTGGACGTGTATAGGGACTGTCTCCGGTTGTGTGATATACCTGATGGTTGGAAAGATGTGCTTGTGGTTTTTATACTAAAATCTGGTAAACCCAGTCACATCGGCCCTAAGGATTATAGACCGATATCGCTCTCATCCTTTCTTTTGAAAGCTTTGGAGAGACTTATCGATCTATATTTGAGGTCAAACATGGACCGATCTCTGTTGAGTAGGTCGCAACATGCTTACATTAAGGGTAAGTCCGTTGAGTGCGCTCTTCATGATGTGACAGGTTTTGTTGAGGCGAATTTGGCTAGGGGTGAGTACATACTGTCGGCTTTCCTTGACATAGAGGGGGCCTTCAATAATGTCACCACTTCCTCTATTGAGAATACTCTAAGGGATATACATGCCCCAGATTTTCTGGTGCGGTTTATCACCCACATGCTGGGTAATAGACTAATCCGATCGAATCTGGGTGGATGTTCTATCGTCAAGCGTGCGACCAGGGGTACACCGCAGGGAGGTGTCCTATCCCCTCTCTTGTGGCTCTTGGTGGCTAATGTTGGTCTGAGGCTTTTGGAAAGTAAAGGCTTTAGGGTTGTAGCATATGCCGATGATGTGGCTGTTCTGGTGGGTGGAAAATTTTTGCCGACGCTGGGGGAACTGATGGAGTCTGCTCTTGGAATTTTATCCTCTTGGGCTACGAAATGTGGTCTGGGTATAAATCCAAATAAGACGGACCTCGTCTTGTTCTCGCGTCGGTACAAGATTGAAGCCTTCAGATTGCCAAGGTTAGCTGGTAGGGAGCTTCCGTTGTCTTCTGAGGTCAAGTACTTGTGTGTTGTCCTGGACAGTAAGCTGAACTGGAAAAGAAACACCGAGGAAAGAATGAAGAAGGGACTGAATGCTTTCTACCAGTGTAAGAACTCCATAGGTAAGAACTGGGGTCTTCCGCGTAGGGCCATTCGCTGGATATATCCGGCGATTGTTAGACCGGTTATTACTTATGGCTGCGTTGTCTGGTGGAGTGCCTTAGATAAGAGTTTTGAACGGAAAATCTTAGATAAGGTTCAACGGATTGCCTCCTTGAGTATCACTGGAGTGAGGAAGAGTTGCCCTTAGGCTGCTCTTGACACTGTGCTCTGCCTGACTCCGCTTGACTTGTATGTCAAGCGGTGTGCAGCGCGTAGTGCAATACGCCTGAGGTAATCGGGCTGCTGGAAACAGCGCTCGATAGGTCACTCCAGAGTTCTGAATGTCGTCTTTCCTGATGGAAGATATGTGCTTTCAGAAAAAGCCACTGATTATATTGTGCCTGAGGCTATGTTCCTGCCTGGTTTAAGAATACTTATACCGGATAAAGCACAATGGAATGGTGGGGTATTCCAGAGGCAGAGTGGTATACCCATCTTCACAGATGGGTCTAAGTTAGGTGGACGTACAGGTGCTGGGGTTTTCTGTAGGGAACTCGGTCTTGAACTCCACTTCAGGTTGAATGATGACTGCAGCGTTTTTCAGGCGGAGATTTTCGCAATCTTGAAGGCTATTGGGGCCATAGCTGGTGGCCCAGCTTCGGATTCCGAATCTTACATGATCTTCGTTGACAGTCAGGCTGCCCTTAGGGCCATTGCGTCGGTCTGGTGCAAATCACGGCTTGTTCGCGAGTGCATGGAGTCGTTGAGGACTTTTGGACCGGACCGTCTGTGCTGGGTTCCGGGACATAGCGGAATACCGGGCAATGAGACGCCGGATGCCCTCGCGAGGCTAGGTTCGCTTTCAGTAGGCGATTTGATGGTTGGTCCTGACTCTCCAATCTGTCACCTATATGGCCTCATCAATGGATGGGTCATGGAGAAAGAGCAGAGGCGTTTGGGGAACGGATCGGGTTGTTTTGTGTCTAGGTGTCTATGGCCTGCTGTATACAGTAAGAGAACAGGTTGGCTGCTGAGCTTGAATAAGGCCAGCTTAAGGTTGTTTGTCGGTTTTATCACGGGGCAATGCGAGATTAGGTCACTGACGGGGACCTGGAACAGATCCCAGCCGGACTATTGCAGGGCGTGTTGCGATGAGGAGGAGTTGGAGACTATCGAACACCTCCTCTGTAACTGCCCAACCCTTGGTAGATTGAGGTTGAGGACCCTTGGTAGGCCCTTCTTTGAGATTTTGAATTCTGTGTTGAGAGCCGACATCAAGGCTCTCCACAGATTCATTAGTGGCTTAGGCTGGTTGAGAGGCTAGGACTTCATAGGTGTAGTCGCGCTCTCTCATCCTTTTGTTGTGTCTGGTCTGTGTGATTCCTCCGCTTCCCACTCCCCCCTTTCACATATACCCTCCTTTCATCCTACCCCCCATACTATCCTTCCCTCCTTTAGGACGTTGTACAATGGGTCAATCTGACCTCCGGGTACTGTACCTGTCTTGACTGACAGGTACACGTCCTCTAACCTAACCTAACCACTACTTCCTCCAGAATATTCTCTAACCCAGGTAAAATTGAAATTGGCCTATAGTTATTATAGTCTGATTTCGTTCCACTTTTATTATTGACCTTATTATAGATATTTTCAACATTTTTGGCACCATAGCATTATCCAGGCTTGAATTTACTAGTTTAGTTATTGTAGGAGTTAAGATTACAGCATTATTCTTGATGTCTTTTGTACGTATTCCATCAAGTGCAGCACTTTTTAATGTTTAAATGGTTCATTATATTAAATATTTCCTGTTTATTAGTGTTTTCCATAAAAATTGAATTTTGTATTGTAATTTCTCCAATAATAAAATCCAATGAGTTCTCTTTTCAGATCGTTTAAAGAGACCGCCATATTGGCCCCAAATTTAAATTAAATTTATCACACAATACTCTCCTCCCCAAGTACATACATACAACAAAAATATATATATTTTCAAGGTATTTAATTTGAATTTTTTTGAATATAAAAAGTGAAGTGTATTTTTTTTAAAGTGTAAGAATATAAAGTGAAAATTGAAAGTGTTGTTGTCAGAAAGCAATAAATACAAAAACAAGTGCATTGGTGTTGCTTTATTTTGTATGAGTAAGAAGTGCACAAGTGTTGTTTTTTAATTTGTTTATTGTTTTGGTAAGTAAACAATTTATTGCTTTCTATGTAAAGTTGTCAATTTTTACTAAGCCGCAGTTATTAATTTTCGATTGTTGACATTATTTTTTGCGTTTTTCTTTCGGCTATTTTGTTGTGTAATTGAAATCATTTATATTCTTACGCTTAAATTAAAATTATATGAATTTTTTCGAAAAAGTTGTGATAAAAACTTTTAAGTATATTTTAAATATATTTATACCAAATATATATACATTTTTTATTTTATTTATTTATTATAATTAACATAACACAACAAGATTTTAATCCTATAAGTTATAGTGCTATGCTTAGGATCAATAAGATATAAAACATAACAATAATAATAAAAGTTGTGAAATATAAGAAGTTAAGAAAAAATAACAAATTAATATAAAAAACAAATTGATTAAAATATTAAATTTAAGTAGAAATATAATTTAAAGCAATATAGAAAAACTAACAATACTACAGAAATAAAAAGAAAATAAAAAGTTAAAAAAATAAAGAATAATATAAAAAAAAAAAAATTTATAAAAATCGGTATAAGAAAGTAAGGATAGATATGTAACCGATATAATAACCATGCTAAGAACGTAACAAACTTTTCATTAAGAGAACAATTTAAATAACTCCTTTTTGAACGCATTTGCATTGCCTATCTTTTGGATGTAATTTGGTAGGGAATTCCAGAGTCTAGTGGTGCATATAAAGAACTGTCGCTGTGACAAAAGAGTCCTGTAACTTTGTTGAATAATCTTCAAGCCCCGGCATGACCTAGCAAACTTAATTCGGCTAATAAATATTCCGGCTGTCCCGTATTAATATTTTATGGAATAGAATGAGGCATTTAATTTTCAGAAGATTATCAAATTTCACACTAAATATCTGGTACGCTAAATGAGAAATATGATCCCGGCGACCCTTAAGAAAGATGTATCTTGCTATATTGTTGTCGGCCAAGTTTAGTTTCCGATTGTCATTACTATCGCAGTTTGCAAAACTTTCTCTCCCATACAATAGCACAGGAATTAAATAAGTTTTAGCAAGTTGCATACGAATTGCAAAAGGAGTTTGTTACGCGCCGGTTATACCCGAATAAAATATCAAGGTTAAGGGCATGCAAAGATCTCCCCGGTAGCTCAGACTAAAGTGGTTCTCAACCCGTATTTTACGACGCGCAAGCATATAAACACAGCCTGCCTAGACTGTGCGAATATAAAGAAAACATACAACAATGTCAAAACGCGAAAGTATCCGGAAACAAAAAAAAACCGAATCAAAACGATTTAACGGTTAGATGTTATCCCGCCTAGGGCATGAGTTCCCTCCCAGTGACAAAGTCACACGCCATGACAGACGGACGCCCTAATCAAATACTACATCTGTCCCTAATATAACCACGTGCCTCTTACCTTACCATGCTCCCAGCGTTTCCCTCCCTCCGAAATAGCAGATTAAAGGATCATGTTTCCTTAAACCTCACCAAGGAATGATATATATATATATGTGTATATTTTACAAAATATCAAAATATATTGATTTAAATATTGTGAAAAAAAAGACAATAGAATATTAATAGTAGTACTAATAATAATCATATATAATAATAATGTATAATAATAGTAATAATATTCATATACAATAATAATAATATTCAAAATAAATACGTTGGTCGACTTATCTGGAAACTCTGCGGTGCACCGCTCCCACGACGATGGCTTCTGAATTTTTTGCGTTGTAGATGGTGGTGTTTGCGATGATAATGGTTGGTTGTGGTGTTGTTGCTCTTGTTGATGGGTCTGGGCTTCAGATTATTGTTACCACTTCTTTATTTATTGATTGTATAAGCAGGTAAGTAAGTTTTTTGTTTTTATTTTTTTTGTGAATTTATTTTGGGTTTCTGTGTTTTTGTTTTTTTATATACAATTTAAAGGTAAGGATTGTTTTGTTTTATTTTTCTTTTAAAATTTGTATTTTGTTTTTCTTTTATATACTGTATATATATAATATATGTATGTATATTTAAAATATGCAAGAGGATATAGTAAATAAAAAAAAAATAAAAACTATGAAGTAATGTTGAATGAATTTAATTGTAAAACTTTGCATATTATTTTGTTTTTATTGCTAATTAAACACATGTTTTGAATTCAGTTTTCATATTTTTTTTAAATTTTTGTTTAATCTCTTAAGGTTAAAAAAAGTTAGTTTGTTTTTTTTTATTTTTTCAAAATTAATCATAAATTATTTTTACGCTTAATTTAGATTTTTGGCGTGGCCTGCGTCTAAAAATTTTAACTCCAAAATTTTTTTATAGTTTTTTGTTTATATCACACTTAGATATATTTGCATTTTGGTTTTTTTTTACTTTTTTTATTGTCTTTTTAGGATTTGTTTTTCTTGTTTTTTGTTTAATTATTAATATTTAATTATTTTCAATAATCTTTAATGAAACTAAGTTGAAATGTTTTTTTATTCTTTTTTTTAAGAATTTTTTCAAAAAAAAGACTATTCATTTTGCATTATTTATGTATAATGTTAATACAAATATATATATATGCATTTATATTGTTATTAACGTTTGTTTATAGTTCGTATAATTTTATTTCTTTTTAAATTTTTTTTAATTTATAACCCAACTTTAGATTTAGTTGATTTGTATTTGAAATTGTGTTTATACACACATATGCATGTATGCATAATGTTACACGATCTACACTAATTTTATTTGATTTAAACTTATTTCACTTGTTTTTGTTTTTTTATTTAAAAGAAGAAAAAAATTTGTGAACCATTCGGTTCGAGTACCACACGTGAACTCACTGTCCATCTCAACCTTCCTCTTTCTTTTTTATTTTTTTTTCTGGAATGTTCTTTTCTCCCGCCAAAACGCATAATCTTCCTCTACATATCTCCCTCATCCTTGTTTCTGACAAATGGCACATTCTGATTGGTTAAACTGTCTAACGGTAAAATTTTTAACGAAACAGACGCCAGGTGTCAAAATCTAATTGGTCGATCAGGACGCGCAAAAAAAAAATATAACGAAGTACATACATAGCAAAAGGGATAAAGATAATGGAAGAGTTGCAATTGCATCAATAAAAAAGGGTTGCAATAAAGTGCATTATTGCCAACCATACATGCAAATAAAAGGGTGGGAGTAAAAATTGCAATTCTAACTTCGACAATCCGTAACAAACCTGCTTCATCTGGAGGTCTATGATCGACAAGTGAACAGGCAGGATTGGAAGAGCCAATCTAAACTACACAGGCTGAGAAAAAGAAGGGGGGGAAAGAAAAAAACGTGTGGCTCGACCCACGACCCTAGGAAAAGAGGTCTCATGTTCTACTTACTAAATTAGCCGGGCTTCACAGTCAGTGTAATCTCCATAGCTTAGGGCCTTATGTCTGAAGCGTGATACTTCCCTATGTAGTTTCCCCTCAGATCTTCGAGTGTATACAGCGAATTTCATAACTTTTCTCTAATCCTGCATTTTATATATTTGGGGAGGAATTTCGCGTTAATAGCCGATTTAAAATCACTCTGTGCATGGTTTCTTCTAAAGACTTCCTGTCCTACGACAAATTCGCGGATTTACACCTCGTGTTGTAAGTTCTGCTTCCTTTTTCGTGAGCCATATCGAGATTCCTGCGGATGTTCTCTCGCACAACATCCAGTCGGTCATTGCGTAGAACCAATGTATCGTCGATGAGAATGTTAAGTCGGTTCAATACGTCGTAACTCGTTCCGCTCGTCATCATGTTCTGCCCGAAAAGTGCAAAATATGGAGAACATCTGATCGCCGAATGATAGTCACTGCGGATAATCTGTAATATTTGAGGTATTTTTCTGTCCCAGGCTGTATGGTTAGGATGATCCTTAAGAAAATATCGTATCTTAGAGATCACTTCTCGGTTAGCCCTTTCAGAGGCATTCGCCTGTGGCGAATAAAATGCTGTTGTTATGTGAGTAATGCCGTGCGCTTAGAAAAATTCTTCTATCTCTTTTGAAGTAAATTGCTTGGCGTTGTCAGTGTGAATGACTTGTGGTACTCCAAAAGTGCAGAATATGTCATCCTGAAAAAATTCCATTACATTTACAGAGGTTGCCGACTTCATGGGTTTCAAAAACAAAAATTTGGTAAAATGGTCGATTACAATCAAAAGTTGAGTATTTTTCGACTTACTACACGGGTATGGACCTAGAAAATCACAGAAAAGTCGTTGAAAAGGGCGATTTGTCTGAAACTGCTTACCCATGGGAGGGCGTAATATCTGGTTGGTCGGTTTAATTTCCTTACAAACATCGCATTGCTTAATGTATGCCCTCACGTCCTGTGTCATCCTTGGCCAGAAGTATTTTTGCCTGATTCTGAAAAGCGTTTTCACGGATCCCCCGTGGCATCCTTCTCTATACGCGTTTTTAATCACGTTCCCAGTTAGGGATCCGGGTAACCATAACCTCCAGGTGTCTTCCGGGTTATCTGATCCGCTCTGGATGTTTTCGCGTTTATAAATCAAGTTCCCCGATATACATAGGTTGGGGCTTTCAAATTCCGGTGAGGACAAGTCGACTTCAGGTGGATTATTGCACATTTCAAGTTCATCGGTATCGAATCTGGAAAGCGCGTCGGGAACCACGTTCAATGCACCCTTTCGGTGTTCCATAGTGAAGTTAAAAGCCTGGAGTTTCCGGCTCCACCGGGCCAATCTGCCATTCACATCTTTTTGGCTCATAAGCCAACGGAGGCTCGAGTGGTCCGTAATAATTCTGAAAGGAAGTCCCTCAATATATTGTCTGAAGCGCTTTACACTCACAATGGCCGCTAAACACTCCAGCTCCGTAACTGTGTAGTTCCTTTGCGCCTTGTTTAACTTCTGGGATACAAATGCAATAGGTCGCTCCTTCCCATCATTATCCATTTGATATAAAACACCCCCTACACCAGTTCGGGATGCATCACATTGGATTATAAATTCCCTATTGAAATCTGGTTCGGCGAGAACAGGTGCCTTTGACAATGCTATCTTTAATTTTTCGAATGATTCGACAGACTGAGGTGATAGATGAAAAGGCTTGTTTGTCTTTCTCAGACAATCCGTTAGTGGGCCTGCAAGATCTGAGAAGCAACCTATGAATGAGCGATACCAATTTGCCATCCCGATGAATCGCCTAACCTGACGCGGTGTTTTAGGAATCGGTAACTGAGATATGGCCTCGACCTTTTCAGGATCGACTTTCAAATGTCCGCCACCTATAAGGTAACCTAGGTATCTGATCTCGCGCTGACAAAACTTGCTCTTGCCTACATTAATTGTCAAGCCTGCATATTTAAGACATTTCGCGACTTCGAGGAGTAATTCCAGGTGCGTGTCGAAATTATGACTGCACACTAGTAGGTCATCGAAGTAGACGAATACGTTCTCTCTCAATTTCGCCGGAATTACTTTATCCATCAGACGGCTCATTGTTTGTGGTCCATTACACACACCAAATGGCATTACTGTGTACTGGTATAAGGACCTACCGGGTACTGCAAATGCTGTCTTCTCCTTGGATGTGTTTGACAATTTGATCTGGAAAAAGGCGTCTTTTAGATCTATGCCACTGATGAAGTAGGTGTCTTTTAGTCGACTAAGAAGTCCATTAATGTGGGGCAAGGGGTGCGAGTCCTTTTTTGTTAGAGAATTCAGTTTTCTGCAGTCCAGACAGAGTCTGATTTTTCCGGGTTTTCGAACTGTCATGATTGGGCTGCACCAGGGGGAATTCGATTCTTCTATAACACCGAGAGCTAATAATCTATCTAACTCTTCGTAGATCTCTGCTTCTCTGGGTGGCGAGAGAGGGTAGTGCCTTTGCTTTACCGGTGTAGCATCACCTGTATCTATATGGTGTTCCAGTAGGTGTGTACGCCCTAACCCTAACTTTTCGTAAGATGGAAAATTCGCCACAAACTTTTCCAGGCGCAATTTTTGTTCCGGAGATAATTGGTGAAAATTAGATCCAGTCTCCATGACAAGCTCCGAACAGGACAAATCTGAAAAAATCTGAGGAGCAATGTCGTAGGCTTTCCAAAAATCCACACCAGGGTATCCGAGCTGAGAGAGGTTCGGTGCTACATAAAAAATTATCGACTTTTCTACTCCCTTATACGTCACTGGCAATTTACAGTACCCCACCACATCATTTCTGGAACCATTTTAAAAATACTAGATCTAAATCTTTCAAATCGTATATTGTTCCTATTGACAAAATCAAGACTTCCCTTTCCTAATACAGACACGTTTGCACCAGAGTCCAATAGACACAGCAACTCCTCGTTCAAAATTCTAATCTTTACAAAAGGCCTTCCATCATCGTTGTCTGGCAAGCGTGAAGATTCTCTTACTTTTCTAAATTTCCTTCTCATACGGTATCTTTGCCTGCACTTGTAAATTCGTTGCGAAATTCTATGACCAACTGACTTGCGTCCACAGCGCTTAGGTTTATTTTCATGTTCTAGCTGAGTATATGTTTGTATAGACGGTAAATATTTTGTCCTATCAGGTAGTATGTCCTTCTGTGAAGGCTTTCCTCCTGTGTTGTGTAACTCGGGATTTATTTTGAGGAACGAGCATCCCCGGTCGCCCACTCGCTCCGACGAAAGTTTCCCCCATGAGGTTTATCGCACTTGACTGTAGTTACTCCTTGTTGCCGCATTTATAGCAGAAAACGTTTCGCTTCTCGGCAGGACAATAAATGTAACTATGACCGAGCTCTAGGCAATTCCAGCACCTGATTTTTGAATAGTCACCTGCTACCCAAGTTTTATTCACCTTTAGCGCCTCCACTTGAGGGTCAAAATCCGTGTCCGTATCTCCTGGTGTGGTTTCGACAGAGATCTCATTCACCTGACGTCGACTAAAGCCAGTATTCTTGTTTTCCAGGAGAATTTTCTCTGCTTTCCTCGCCAGATCCCGAAGAGTATCTAAATCATTTGGATTAGCTATGAAGAGCATCACTTTTAGTTCTGCGTGTACGTTCTTCTTTATTATATCAATTAAAGCTGCATCAGACAAAGGGTTTGTTAGACGTAAATTTAAACGAGTTACAAATGAATGGTAGTCATCATAACACTCCCTCGGCGACTGTCTACGCGTCGAGAGTTTAAGCAGAATTTCATGGCCACTTTCACTTGAGCCGAATTCCTTAGATAGTGCAGTTTTCAGCATTTGGTACGTTGCCCTCTGGTGTTGCTTAATATAATCCCAATAGAATGTTTCAGCTTTACCTGTCAGGAAAATGTGGAAATTCGACATAACATGGTCCTGTGAGCATTGCGAGCGCGCAACAAGAGTATCTAATTTGAAGAGAAAATCCGAGACACTGCCTTCTCCGCTGAAAGAATTCTTCCAGTCCTTTAGCTTTATATTCATGATAGAAGTAGCGTACGACGGAGAATATTCCTGAGATCCAGATGGTTGAACGTTCAGTCCGGGTGTAGCAGAATTGGGTCTGGTGTCAGCTGTACTCCCTATTGATTCTCTAAGAGCTGTTAGTTCTCTCCTAAATTCCTCCTGAGTCTTACGCATGGCCTCCTGGAAGTAGTCCAATAAGCTTTCCATTGTGTTGCCACCTGAAGCCTGGTTGTCCCCTTCTTTATCTCCTTTCCCTGGTGCCATTTCCACTGAAGCTTGGTTGCCCGATGTTGAGTTCCCTGAAAAGCTCGTTCCTAGCGCTGCTAAAGATCCAGTTAACGACTCGTGACCAAGATTGTCTCCCTCTATTTCGCCAGATGTGTTTGATTCCAGTAAACGGGAAGCAGATGATCCTCTTAATGCCCTAATACTCGAATCTGACTGTGGACTAAGCGAACGTCTCTTTAACACCGGAGTTGTACCCCTACCTCTACCCTGCGCTGATACTGAACTACGAGATGCAACTCTTACTTTTACTGGTACGTTAGCTAAATTTGACCTTGTGGCTGTTTCGCGTGAGGAAGCCCCAGTAGTGCTACTCGCCCGAGTGTTAGGCTTGGACATAATGCGCCATTGAACGCATGAAAGAAATAAATTAAACCCAAATAAAAGAAAATCGACACCGATCAAAAAAAAACAATTTGAAATTATCAGCTGGAAAAGTAATAAGAATAATTATGTATAATGAAAAAGGTTGTCCCTTCCCAAGGAAGAGGGGTGATAGGCAAAGGAAGAAAACGTTCGTTTCCCAAAAAAAAAAATGTAGGGAAAGGAAAAAAGGAAAACAAATACTTTTACCTGTAACTAAGATAAGCGCAAGCAAAAGAAAATTCCAGATTAGCAATTAAAATTTAATTCCGACAATAGAATAAAATAAAATTTCACAATTTCAATGAAGCAGTTCACATGTGTTCTCAAGGAGGACTGCTGGGAAACATGGTAAAATAGGCACGTGGTTTATAAAAAAAATTCATATATCAAAAAAAATCTCATCATAGATTCACACGTGATACGACTAACCTCAACCTGCACATTACTAAAACCTTCCAATTACCGCATCGTGGTGCAACTCGTCATTCAACACTACGGACAAGGACTCCCACGAGCAAAACCACTGCGCGATACCGACGAAAACTTTCGACCCTATATCGCCAGTTCGGACCTATAGTTCCCTGAATCTAGAGCAAATATCGCAAGAATGCTGACAGAGTTTCGGTCAAGACCAACTTGAGGGTGACCCTCCCTCGACGTCGCAAATGAAACCTCCAGACTTGTTGTCCAGATGGCATGACTTACGCCGATTTATGAAGGAAACCAACAAAGGCATGTAAAATCAGATAAAATTAAACGTGTTCCCCATTTGATGTCGCAAATGAAACATCCAGAGCAATCAAATCCAGATGTCATGACTTACATCAAATACACGAAAACAAGTAATAATTCTAACCGAAACCTGTCCAGTAATGTGCACTAAAATTATTTTAACTGTACTATCCGATAATGTCGATCACGTGTAACCATCGTCAACTCGAAACCCGTTACATAGCACGTGCCAGTGGCTCGGTCGCCACGTGGTGCGAATCACCGTTATACGTCATTTAGAACACGTGCTCTATCACGCTACATTGTTGCGTTGGACGCCATATATGTTACGCGCCGGTTATACCCGAGTAAAATATCAAGGTTAAGGGCATGCAAAGATCTCCCCGGTAGCTCAGACTAAAGTGGTTCTCAACCCGTATTTTACGACGCGCAAGCATATAAACACAGCCTGCATGCCATCAAGATAAAAAACCTAGACTGTGCGAATATAAAGAAAACATACAACAATGTCAAAACGCGAAAGTATCCGGAAACAAAAAAACCGAGTCAAAACGATTTAACGGTTAGATGTTATCCCGCCTAGGGCATGAGTTCCCTCCCAGTGACAAAGTCACACGCCATGACAGACGGACGCCCTAATCAAATACTACATCTGTCCCTAATATAACCACGTGCCTCTTACCTTACCATGCTCCCAGCGTTTCCCTCCCTCCGAAATAGCAGATTAAAGGATCATGTTTCCTTAAACCTCACCAAGGAATGATATATATATATGTGTATATTTTACAAAATATCAAAATATATTGATTTAAATATTGTGAAAAAAAGACAATAGAATATTAATAGTAGTACTAATAATAATCATATATAATAATAATGTATAATAATAGTAATAATATTCATATACAATAATAATAATATTCAAAATAAATACGTTGGTCGACTTATCTGGAAACTCTGCGGTGCACCGCTCCCACGACGATGGCTTCTGAATTTTTTTGCGTTGTAGATGGTGGTGTTTGCGATGATAATGGTTGGTTGTGGTGTTGTTGCTCTTGTTGATGGGTCTGGGATTCAGATTATTGTTACCACTTCTTTATTTATTGATTGTATAAGCAGGTAAGTAAGTTTTTTGTTTTTATTTTTTTTGTGAATTTATTTTGGGTTTCTGTGTTTTTGTTTTTTTATATACAATTTAAAGGTAAGGATTGTTTTGTTTTATTTTTCTTTTAAAATTTGTATTTTGTTTTTCTTTTATATACTGTATATATATAATATATGTATGTATATTTAAAATATGCAAGAGGATATAGTAAATAAAAAAAACTAAAAACTTTGAAGTAATGTTGAATCAATTTAATTGTAAAACTTTGCATATTATTTTGTTTTTATTGCTAATTAAACACATGTTTTGAATTCAGTTTTCATATTTTTTTTAAATTTTTGTTTAATCTCTTAAGGTTAAAAAAAGTTAGTTTGTTTTTTTTTTATTTTTTCAAAATTAATCATAAATTGTTTTTACACTTAATTTAGATTTTTGGCGTGGCCTGCGTCTAAAAATTTTAACTCCAAATTTTTTTTTTAGTTTTTTGTTTATATCACACTTAGATATATTTGCATTTTGGTTCTTTTTACTTTTTTTATTGTCTTTTTAGGATTTGTTTTTCTTGTTTTTTGTTTAATTATTAATATTTAATTATTTTCAATAATCTTTAATGAAACTAAGTTGAAATGTTTTTTTTTATTCTTTTTTTTAAAAATTTTTTCAAAAAAAAAGACTATTCATTTTGCATTATTTATGTATAATGTTAATACAAATATATATATATGCATTTATATTGTTATTAACGTTTGTTTATAGTTCGTATAATTTTATTTCTTTTTAGATTTTTTTTTTAATTTATAGCTCAACTTTAGATTTAGTTGATTTGTATTTGAAATTGTGTTTATACACACATATGCATGTATGCATAATGTTACACGATCTACACTAATTTTATTTGATTTAAACTTATTTCACTTGTTTTTGTTTTTTTTATTTAAAAGAAGAAAAAAATTTGTGAACCATTCGGTTCGAGTACCACACGTGAACTCACTGTCCATCTCAACCTTCCTCTTTCTTTTTTATTTTTTTTTCTGGAATGTTCTTTTCTCCCGCCAAAACGCATAATCTTCCTCTACCTATCTCCCTCATCCTTGTTTCTGACAAATGGCACATTCTGATTGGTTAAACTGTCTAACGGTTAAATTTTTAACGAAACAGACGCCAGGTGTCAAAATCTAATTGGTCGATCAGGACGCGCAAAAAAAATATAACGAAGTACATACATAGCAAAAGGGATAAAGATAATGGAAGAGTTGCAATTGCATCAATAAAAAAGGGTTGCAATAAAGTGCATTATTGCCAACCATACATGCAAATAAAAGGGTGGGAGTAAAAATTGCAATTCTAACTTCGACAATCCGTAACAAACCTGCTTCATCTGGAGGTCTATGATCGACAAGTGAACAGGCAGGATTGGAAGAGCCAATCTAAACTACACAGGCTGAGAAAAAGAAGGGGGGGGGAAAGAAAAAAACGTGTGGCTCGACCCATGACCCTAGGAAAAGAGGTCTCATGTTCTACTTACTAAATTAGCCGGGCTTCACAGTCAGTGTAATCTCCATAGCTTAGGGCCTTATGTCTGAAGCGTGATACTTCCCTATGTAGTTTCCCCTCAGATCTTCGAGTGTATACAGCGAATTTCATAACTTTTCTCTAATCCTGCATTTTATATATTTGGGGAGGAATTTCGCGTTAATAGCCGATTTAAAATCACTCTGTGCATGGTTTCTTCTAAAGACTTCCTGTCCTACGACAAAATTCGCGGATTTACACCTCGTGTTGTAAGTTCTGCTTGCTTTTTCGTGAGCCATATCGAAATTCCTGCGGATGTTCTCTCGCACAACATCCAGTCGGTCATTGCGTAGAACCAATGTATCGTCGATGAGAATGTTAAGTCGGTTCAATACGTCGTAACTCGTTCCGCTCGTCATCATGTTCTGCCCGAAAAGTGCAAAATATGGAGAACATCTGATCGCCGAATGATAGTCACTGCGGAGAATCTGTAATATTTGAGGTATTTTTCTGTCCCAGGCTGTATGGTTGGGATGATCCTTAAGAAAATATCGTATCTTAGAGATCACTTCTCGGTTAGCCCTTTCAGAGGCATTCGCCTGTGGCGAATAAAATCCTGTTGTTATGTGAGTAATGCCGTGCGCTAAGAAAAATTCTTCTATCTCTTTTGAATTAAATTGCTTGGCGTTGTCAGTGTGAATGACTTGTGGTACTCCAAAAGTGCAGAATATGTCATCCTGAAAAAATTCCATTACATTTACAGAGGTTGCCGACTTCATGGGTTTCAAAAACAAAAATTTGGTAAAATGGTCGATTACAATCAAAAGTTGAGTATTTTTCGACTTACTACACGGGTATGGACCTAGAAAATCACAGAAAAGTCGTTGAAAAGGGCGATTTGTCTGAAACTGCTTACCCATGGGAGGGCGTAATATCTGGTTGGTCGGTTTAATTTCCTTACAAACATCGCATTGCTTAATGTATGCCCTCACGTCCTGTGTCATCCTTGGCCAGAAGTATTTTTGCCTGATTCTGAAAAGCGTTTTCACGGATCCCCCGTGGCATCCTTCTCTATGCGCGTTTTTAATTACGTTCCCAGTTAGGGATCCGGGTAACCATAACCTCCAGGTGTCTTCCGGGTTATCTGATCCGCTCTGGATGTTTTCGCGTTTATAAATCAAGTTCCCCGATATACATAGGTTGGGGAGTACCCGGCAGTTTTTCCTTACATGGTCTCTTATTTTGTTGTATTCTGGGCTTTCAAATTCCGGTGAGGACAAGTCGACTTCAGGTGGATTATTGCACATTTCAAGTTCATCGGTATCGAATCTCGAAAGCGCGTCGGGAACCACGTTCAATGCACCCTTTCGGTGTTCCATAGTGAAGTTAAAAGCCTGGAGTTTCAGGCTCCACCGGGCCAATCTGCCATTCACATCTTTTTGGCTCATAAGCCAACGGAGGCTCGAGTGGTCCGTAATAATTCTGAAAGGAAGTCCCTCAATATATTGTCTGAAGCGCTTTACACTCACAATGGCCGCTGAACACTCCAGCTCCGTAACTGTGTAGTTCCTTTGCGCCTTGTTTAACTTCTGGGATACAAATGCAATAGGTCGCTCCTTCCCATCATTATCCATTTGATATAAAACACGCCCTACACCAGTTCGGGATGCATCACATTGGATTATAAATTCCCTATTGAAATCTGGTTCGGCGAGAACAGGTGCCTTTGACAATGCTATCTTTAATTTTTCGAATGATTCGACAGCCTGAGGTGATAGATGAAAAGGCTTGTTTGTCTTTCTCAGACAATCCGTTAGTGGGCCTGCAAGATCTGAAAAGCAACCTATGAATGAGCGATACCAATTTGCCATCCCGATGAATCGCCTAACCTGACGCGGTGTTTTAGGAATCGGTAACTGAGATATGGCCTCGACCTTTTCAGGATCGACTTTCAAATGTCCGCCGCCTATAAGGTAACCTAGGTATCTGATCTCGCGCTGACAAAACTTGCTCTTGCCTACATTAATTGTCAAGCCTGCATATTTAAGACATTTCGCGACTTCGAGGAGTAATTCCAGGTGCGTGTCGAAATTATGACTGCACACTAGTAGGTCATCGAAGTAGACGAATACGTTCTCTCTCAATTTCGCCGGAATTACTTTATCCATCAGACGGCTCATTGTTTGTGGTCCATTACACACACCAAATGGCATTACTGTGTACTGGTATAAGGACCTACCGGGTACTGCAAATGCTGTCTTCTCCTTGGATGTGTTTGACAATTTGATCTGGAAAACAGCGTCTTTTAGATCTATGCCACTGATGAAGTAGGTGTCTTTTAGTCGACTAAGAAGTCCATTAATGTGGGGCAAGGGGTGCGAGTCCTTTTTTGTTAGAGAATTTAGTTTTCTGCAGTCCAGACAGAGTCTGATTTTTCCGGGTTTTCGAACTGTCATGATTGGGCTGCACCAGGGGGAATTCGATTCTTCTATAACACCGAGAGCTAATAATCTATCTAACTCTTCGTAGATCTCTGCTTGTCTGGGTGGCGCAATTTTTGTTCCGGAGATAATTGGTGAAAATTAGATCCAGTCTCCATGACAAGCTCCGAACAGGACAAATCTGAAAAAATCTGAGGAGCAATGTCGTAGGCTTTCCAAAAATCCACACCAAGGTATCCGAGCTGAGAGAGGTTCGGTGCTACATAAAAAATTATCGACTTTTCTACTCCCTTATACGTCACTGGCAATTTACAGTACCCCACCACATCATTTCTGGAACCATTTGCGGTAAAAATACTAGATCTAAATCTTTCCAATCGTATATTGTTCCTATTGACAAAATCAAGACTTCCCTTTCCTAATACAGACACGTTTGCACCGGAGTCCAATAGACACAGCAACTCCTCGTTCAAAATTCTAATCTTTACAAAAGGCCTTCCATCATCGTTGTCTGGCAAGCGTGAAGATTCTCTTACTTTTCTAAATTTCCTTCTCATACGGTATCTTTGCCTGCACTTGTAAATTCGTTGCGAAATTCTATCACCAACTGACTTGCGTCCACAGCGCTTAGGTTTATTTTCATGTTCTAGCTGAGTATATGTTTGTATAGCCGGTAAATATTTTGTCCTATCAGGTAGTATGTCCTTCTGTGAAGGCTTTCCTCCTGTGTTGTGTAACTCGGGATTTATTTTGAGGAACGAGCATCCCCGGTCGCCCACTCGCTCCGACGAAAGTTTCCCCCATGAGGTTTATCGCACTTGACTGTAGTTACTCCTTGTTGCCGCATTTATAGCAGAAAACGTTTCGCTTCTCGGCAGGACAATAAATGTAACTATGACCGAGCTCTAGGCAATTCCAGCACCTGATTTTTGAATAGTCACCTGCTACCCAAGTTTTATTCACCTTTAGCGCCTCCACTTGAGGGTCAAAATCCGTGTCCGTATCTCCTGGTGTGGTTTCGACAGAGATCTCATTCACCTGACGTCGACTAAAGCCAGTATTCTTGTTTTCCAGGAGAATTTTCTCTGCTTTCCTCGCCAGATCCCGAAGAGTATCTAAATCATTTGGATTAGCTATGAAGAGCATCACTTTTAGTTCTGCGTGTACGTTCTTCTTTATTATATCAATTAAAGCTGCATCAGACAAAGGGTTTGTTAGACGTAAATTTAAACGAGTTACAAATGAATGGTAGTCATCATAACACTCCCTCGGCGACTGTCTACGCGTCGAGAGTTTAAGCAGAATTTCATGGTCACTTTCACTTGAGCCGAATTCCTTAGATAGTGCAGTTTTCAGCATTTGGTACGTTGCCCTCTGGTGTTGCTTAATATAATCCCAATAGAATGTTTCAGCTTTACCTGTCAGGAAAATGTGGAAATTCGACATAACATGGTCCTGTGAGCATTGCGAGCGCGCAACAAGAGTATCTAATTTGAAGAGAAAATCCGAGACACTGCCTTCTCCGCTGAAAGAAATCTTCCAGTCCTTTAGCTTTATATTCATGATAGAAGTAGCGTACGACGGAGAATATTCCTGAGATCCAGATGGTTGAACGTTCAGTCCGGGTGTAGCAGAATTGGGTCTGGTGTCAGCTGTACTCCCTATTGATTCTCTAAGAGCTGTTAGTTCTCTCCTAAATTCCTCCTGAGTTTTACGCATGGCCTCCTGGAAGTAGTCCAATAAGCTTTCCATTGTGTTGCTACCTGAAGCCTGGTTGTCCCCTTCTTTATCTCCTTTCCCTGGCGCCATTTCCACTGAAGCTTGGTTGCCCGATGTTGAGTTCCCTGAAAAGCTCGTTCCTAGCGCTGCTAAAGATCCAGTTAACGACTCGTGACCAAGATTGTCTCCCTCTATTTCGCCAGATGTGTTTGATTCCAGTAAACGGGAAGCAGATGATCCTCTTAATGCCCTAATACTCGAATCTGACTGTGGACTAAGCGAACATCTCTTTGACACCGGAGTTGTACCGCTACCTCTACCCTGCGCTGATACTGAACTACGAGATGCAACTCTTACTTTTACTGGTACGTTAGCTAAATTTGACCTTGTGGCTGTTTCGCGTGAGGAAGCCCCAGTAGTGCTACTCGCCCGAGTGTTAGGCTTGGACATAATGCGCCATTGAACGCATGAAAGAAATAAATTAAACCCAAATAAAAGAAAATCGACACCGATCAAAAAAAAAACAATTTGAAATTATCAGCTGGAAAAGTAATAAGAATAATTATGTATAATGAAAAAGGTTGTCCCTTCCCAAGGAAGAGGGGTGATAGGCAAAGGAAGAAAACGTTCGTTTCCCAAAAAATGTAGGAAAAGGAAAGAAGGAAAACAAATACTTTTACCTGTAACTAACTGTAACTAAGATAAGCGCTGGCAAAAGAAAATTCCAGATTAGCAATTAAAATTTAAATCCGACAATAGAATAAAATAAAATTTCACAATTTCAATGAAGCAGTTCACATGTGTTCTCAAGGCGGACTGCTGGGAAACATGGTAAAATAGGCACGTGGTTTATAAAAAAAAAATTCATATATCAAAAAAAAAATCTCATCATAGATTCACACGTGATACGACTAACCTCAACCTGCACATTACTAAAACCTTCCAATTACCGCATCGTGGTGCAACTCGTCATTCAACACTACGGACAAGGACTCCCACGAGCAAAACCACTGCGCGATACCTGATAAGATCCCGAGATCCTATCGCAACGAAAACTTTCGACCCTATATCGCCAGTTCGGACCTATAGTTCCCTGAATCTAGAGCAAATATCGCAAGAATGCTGACAGAGTTTCGGTCAAGACCAACTTGAAGGTGACCCTCCCTCGACGTCGCAAATGAAACCTCCAGACTTGTTGTCCAGATGGCATGACTTACGCCGATTTATGAAGGAAACCAACAAAGGCATGTAAAATCAGATAAAATTAAACGTTTTCCCCATTTGATGTCGCAAATGAAACATCCAGAGCAATCAAATCCAGATGTCATGACTTACATCACATACACGAAAACAAGTAATAATTCTAACCGAAACCTGTCCAGTAATGTGCACTAAAATTATTTTAACTGTACTATCCGATAATGTCGATCACGTGTAACCATCGTCAACTCGAAACCCGTTACATAGCACGTGCCAGTGGCTCGGTCGCCACGTGGTACGAATCACCGTTATACGTCATTTAGAACACGTGCTCTATCACGCTACATTGTTGCGTTGGACGCCATATATGTTACGCGCCGGTTATACCCGAATAAAATATCAAGGTTAAGGGCATGCAAAGATCTCCCCGGTAGCTCAGACTAAAGTGGTTCTCAACCCGTATTTTACGACGCGCAAGCATATAAACACAGCCTGCATGCCATCAAGATAAAAGACCTAGACTGTGCGAATATAAAGAAAACATACAACAATGTCAAAACGCGAAAGTATCCGGAAACAAAAAAAAACCGAGTCAAAACGATTTAACGGTTAGATGTTATCCCGCCTAGGGCATGAGTTCCCTCCCAGTGACAAAGTCACACGCCATGACAGACGGACGCCTTAATCAAATACTACATCTGTCCCTAATATAACCACGTGCCTCTTACCCTACCATGCTCCCAGCGTTTCCCTCCCCCCGAAATAGCAGATTAAAGGATCATGTTTCCTTAAACCTCACCAAGGAATGATATATATATATGTGTATATTTTACAAAATATCAAAATTTATTGATTTAAATATTGTGGAAAAAAAAGACAATAGAATATTAATAGTAGTACTAATAAAAATCATATATAATAATAATGTATAATAATAGTAATAATATTCATATACAATAATAATAATATTCAAAATAAATACGTTGGTCGACTTATCTGGAAACTCTGCGGTGCACCGCTCCCACGACGATGGCTTCTGCATTTTTTTGTGTTGTAGTTGGTGGTGTTTGCGATGATAATGGTTGGTTGTGGTGTTGTTACTCTTGTTGATGGGTCTGGGCTTCAGATTGTTGTTACCACTTCTTTATTTATTGATTGTATAAGCAGGTAAGTAATTTTTTTGTTTTTATTTTTTTTTTTTGTGAATTTATTTTGGGTTTCTGTGTTTTTGTTTTTTTTATACAATTTAAATGTAAGGATTGTTTTGTTTTATTTTTCTTTTAAAATTTTGTATTTGGTTTTTCTTTTATATACTGTATATATATAATATATGTATGTATATTTAAAATATGCAAGAGGATATAGTAAATAAAAAAAACTAAAAACTATGAAGTAATGTTGAATCAATTTAAATGTAAAACTTTGCATATTATTTTGTTTTTATTGCTAATTAAACACATGTTTTGAATTCAGTTTTCATATTTTTTTTAAATTTTTGTTTAATCTCTTAAGGTTAAAAAAGTTAGTTTTTTTTTTTATTTTTTCAAAATTAATCATAAATTATTTTTACGCTTAATTTAGATTTTTGGCGTGGCCTGCGTCTAAAAATTTTAACTCCAAAATTTTTTTTTAGTTTTTTGTTTATATCACACTTAGATATATTTGCATTTTGGTTCTTTTTACTTTTTTATTGTCTTTTTAGGATTTGTTTTTCTTGTTTTTTGTTTATTTATTAATATTTAATTATTTTCAATAATCTTTAATGAAACTAAGTTGAAATGTTTTTTTTATTCTTTTTTTTAAGAATTTTTTCAAAAAAAAGACTATTCATTTTGCATTATTTATGTATAATGTTAATACAAATATATATATATGCATTTATATTGTTATTAACGTTTGTTTATAGTTCGTATAATTTTATTTCTTTTTAGATTTTTTTTTAATTTATAACTCAACTTTAGATTTAGTTGATTTGTATTTGAAATTGTGTTTATACACACATATGCATGTATGCATAATGTTACACGATCTACACTAATTTTATTTGATTTAAACTTATTTCACTTGTTTTTGTTTTTTTATTTAAAAGAAGAAAAAAATTTGTGAACCATTCGGTTCGAGTACCACACGTGAACTCACTGTCCATCTCAACCTTCCTCTTTCTTTTTTATTTTTTTTTTCTGGAATGTTCTTTTCTCCCGCCAAAACGCATAATCTTCCTCTACCTATCTCCCTCATCCTTGTTTCTGACAAATGGCACATTCTGATTGGTTAAACTGTCTAACGGTAAAGTTTTTAACGAAACAGACGCCAGGTGTCAAAATCTAATTGGTCGATCAGGACGCGCAAAAAAAATATAACGAAGTACATACATAGCAAAAGGGATAAAGATAATGGAAGAGTTGCAATTGCATCAATAAAAAAGGGTTGCAATAAAGTGCATTATTGCCAACCATACATGCAAATAAAAGGGTGGGAGTAAAAATTGCAATTCTAACTTCGACAATCCGTAACAAACCTGCTTCATCTGGAGGTCTATGATCGACAAGTGAACAGGCAGGATTGGAAGAGCCAATCTAAACTACACAGGCTGAGAAAAAGAAGGGGGGAAAGAAAAAAACGTGTGGCTCGACCCACGACCCTAGGAAAAGAGGTCTCATGTTCTACTTACTAAATTAGCCGGGCTTCACAGTCAGTGTAATCTCCATAGCTTAGGGCCTTATGTCTGAAGCGTGATACTTCCCTATGTAGTTTCCCCTCAGATCTTCGAGTGTATACAGCGAATTTCATAACTTTTCTCTAATCCTGCATTTTATATATTTGGGGAGGAATTTCGCGTTAATAGCCGATTTAAAATCATTCTGTGCATGGTTTCTTCTAAAGACTTCCTGTCCTACGATAAAATTCGCGGATTTACACCTCGTGTTGTAAGTTCTGCTTCCTTTTTCGTGAGCCATATCGAGATTCCTGCGGATGTTCTCTCGCACAACATCCAGTCGGTCATTGCGTAGAACCAATGTATCGTCGATGAGAATGTTAAGTCGGTTCAATACGTCGTAACTCGTTCCGCTCGTCATCATGATCTGCCCGAAAAGTGCAAAATATGGAGAACATCTGATCGCCGAATGATAGTCACTGCGGAGAATCTGTAATATTTGAGGTATTTTTCTGTCCCAGTCTGTATGGTTAGGATGATCCTTAAGAAAATATCGTATCTTAGAGATCACTTCTCGGTTAGCCCTTTCAGAGGCATTCGCCTGTGGCGAATAAAATCCTGTTGTTATGTGAGTAATGCCGTGCGCTAAGAAAAATTCTTCTATCTCTTTTGAAGTAAATTGCTTGGCGTTGTCATTGTGAATGACTTGTGGTACTCCAAAAGTGCAGAATATGTCATCCTGAAAAAATTCCATTACATTTACAGAGGTTGCCGACTTCATGGGTTTCAAAAACAAAAATTTGGTAAAATGGTCGATTACAATCAAAAGTTGAGTATTTTTCGACTTACTACACGGGTATGGACCTAGAAAACCACAGAAAAGTCGTTGAAAAGGGCGATTTGTCTGAAACTGCTTACCCATGGGAGGGCGTAATATCTGGTTGGTCGGTTTAATTTCCTTACAAACATCGCATTGCTTAATATATGCCCTCACGTCCTGTGTCATCCTTGGCCAGAAGTATTTTTGCCTGATTCTGAAAAGCGATTTCACGGATCCCCCGTGGCATCCTTCTCTATGCGCGTTTTTAATCACGTTCCCAGTTAGGGATCCGGGTAACCATAACCTCCAGGTGTCTTCCGGGTTATCTGATCCGCTCTGGATGTTTTCGCGTTTATAAATCAAGTTCCCCGATATACATAGGTTGGGGAGTACCCGGCAGTTTTCCTTACATGGTCTCTTATTTTGTTGTATTCTGGGCTTTCAAATTCCGGTGAGGACAAGTCGACTTCAGGTGGATTATTGCACATTTCAAGTTCATCGGTATCGAATCTCGAAAGCGCGTCGGGAACCACGTTCAATGCACCCTTTCGGTGTTCCATAGTGAAGTTAAAAGCCTGGAGTTTCCGGCTCCACCGGGCCAATCTGCCATTCACATCTTTTTGGCTCATAAGCCAACGGAGGCTCGAGTGGTCCGTAATAATTCTGAAAGGAAGTCCCTCAATATATTGTCTGAAGCGCTTTACACTCACAATGGCCGCTAAACACTCCAGCTCCGTAACTGTGTAGTTCCTTTGCGCCTTGTTTAACTTCTGGGATACAAATGCAATAGGTCGCTCCTTCCCATCATTATCCATTTGATATAAAACACCCCCTACACCAGTTCGGGATGCATCACATTGGATTATAAATTCCCTATTGAAATCTGGTTCGGCGAGAACAGGTGCCTTTGACAATGCTATCTTTAATTTTTCGAATGATTCGACAGCCTGAGGTGATAGATGAAAAGGCTTGTTTGTCTTTCTCAGACAATCCGTTAGTGGGCCTGCAAGATCTGAGAAGCAACCTATGAATGAGCGATACCAATTTGCCATCCCGATGAATCGCCTAACCTGACGCGGTGTTTTAGGAATCGGTAACTGAGATATGGCCTCGACCTTTTCAGGATCGACTTTCAAATGTCCGCCACCTATAAGGTAACCTAGGTATCTGATCTCGCGCTGACAAAACTTGCTCTTGCCTACATTAATTGTCAAGCCTGCATATTTAAGACATTTCGCGACTTCGAGGAGTAATTCCAGGTGCGTGTCGAAATTATGACTGCACACTAGTAGGTCATCGAAGTAGACGAATACGTTCTCTCTCAATTTCGCCGGAATTACTTTATCCATCAGACGGCTCATTGTTTGTGGTCCATTACACACACCAAATGGCATTACTGTGTACTGGTATAAGGACCTACCGGGTACTGCAAATGCTGTCTTCTCCTTGGATGTGTTTGACAATTTGATCTGGAAAAAGGCGTCTTTTAGATCTATGCCACTGATGAAGTAGGTGTCTTTTAGTCGACTAAGAAGTCCATTAATGTGGGGCAAGGGGTGCGAGTCCTTTTTTGTTAGAGAATTTAGTTTTCTGCAGTCCAGACAGAGTCTGATTTTTCCGGGTTTTCGAACTGTCATGATTGGGCTGCACCAGGGGGAATTCGATTCTTCTATAACACCGAGAGCTAATAATCTATCTAACTCTTCGTAGATCTCTGCTTCTCTGGGTGGCGAGAGAGGGTAGTGCCTTTGCTTTACCGGTGTAGCATCACCTGTATCTATATGGTGTTCCAGTAGGTGTGTACGCCCTAACCCTAACTTTTCGTAAGATGGAAAATTCGCCACAAACTTTTCCAGGCGCAATTTTTGTTCCGGAGATAATTGGTGAAAATTAGATCCAGTCTCCATGACAAGCTCCGAACAGGACAAATCTGAAAAAATCTGAGGAGCAATGTCGTAGGCTTTCCAAAAATCCACACCAAGGTATCCGAGCTGAGAGAGGTTCGGTGCTACATAAAAAATTATCGACTTTTCTACTCCCTTATACGTCACTGGCAATTTACAGTACCCCACCACATCATTTCTGGAACCATTTGCGGTAAAAATACTAGATCTAAATCTTTCCAATCGTATATTGTTCCTATTGACAAAATCAAGACTTCCCTTTCCTAATACAGACACGTTTGCACCGGAGTCCAATAGACACAGCAACTCCTCGTTCAAAATTCTAATCTTTACAAAAGGCCTTCCATCATCGTTGTCTGGCAAGCGTGAAGATTCTCTTACTTTTCTAAATTTCCTTCTCATACGGTATCTTTGCCTGCACTTGTAAATTCGTTGCGAAATTCTATGACCAACTGACTTGCGTCCACAGCGCTTAGGTTTATTTTCATGTTCTAGCTGAGTATATGTTTGTATAGCCGGTAAATATTTTGTCCTATCAGGTAGTATGTCCTTCTGTGAAGGCTTTCCTCCTGTGTTGTGTAACTCGGGATTTATTTTGAGGAACGAGCATCCCCGGTCGCCCACTCGCTCCGACGAAAGTTTCCCCCATGAGGTTTATCGCACTTGACTGTAGTTACTCCTTGTTGCCGCATTTATAGCAGAAAACGTTTCGCTTCTCGGCAGGACAATAAATGTAACTATGACCGAGCTCTAGGCAATTCCAGCACCTGATTTTTGAATAGTCACCTGCTACCCAAGTTTTATTCACCTTTAGCGCCTCCACTTGAGGGTCAAAATCCGTGTCCGTATCTCCTGGTGTGGTTTCGACAGAGATCTCATTCACCTGACGTCGACTAAAGCCAGTATTCTTGTTTTCCAGGAGAATTTTCTCTGCTTTCCTCGCCAGATCCCGAAGAGTATCTAAATCATTTGGATTAGCTATGAAGAGCATCACTTTTAGTTCTGCGTGTACGTTCTTCTTTATTATATCAATTAAAGCTGCATCAGACAAAGGGTTTGTTAGACGTAAATTTAAACGAGTTACAAATGAATGGTAGTCATCATAACACTCCCTCGGCGACTGTCTACGCGCCGAGAGTTTAAGCAGAATTTCATGGTCACTTTCACTTGAGCCGAATTCCTTAGATAGTGCACTTTTCAGCATTTGGTACGTTGCCCTCTGGTGTTGCTTAATATAATCCCAATAGAATGTTTCAGCTTTACCTGTCAGGAAAATGTGGAAATTCGACATAACATGGTCCTGTGAGCATTGCGAGCGCGCAACAAGAGTATCTAATTTGAAGAGAAAATCCGAGACACTGCCTTCTCCGCTGAAAGAAATCTTCCAGTCCTTTAGCTTTATATTCATGATAGAAGTAGCGTACGACGGAGAATATTCCTGAGATCCAGATGGTTGAACGTTCAGTCCGGGTGTAGCAGAATTGGGTCTGGTGTCAGCTGTACTCCCTATTGATTCTCTAAGAGCTGTTAGTTCTCTCCTAAATTCCTCCTGAGTTTTACGCATGGCCTCCTGGAAGTAGTCCAATAAGCTTTCCATTGTGTTGCCACCTGAAGCCTGGTTGTCCCCTTCTTTATCTCCTTTCCCTGGCGCCATTTCCACTGAAGCTTGGTTGCCTGATGTTGAGTTCCCTGAAAAGCTCGTTCCTAGCGCTGCTAAAGATCCAGTTAACGACTCGTGACCAAGATTGTCTCCCTCTATTTCGCCAGATGTGTTTGATTCCAGTAAACGAGAAGCAGATGATCCTCTTAATGCCCTAATACTCGAATCTGACTGTGGACTAAGCAAACATCTCTTTGACACCGGAGTTGTACCGCTACCTCTACCCTGCGCTGATACTGAACTACGAGATGCAACTCTTACTTTTACTGGTACGTTAGCTAAATTTGACCTTGTGGCTGTTTCGCGTGAGGAAGCCCCAGTAGTGCTACTCGCCCGAGTGTTAGGCTTGGACATAATGCGCCATTGAACGCATGAAAGAAATAAATTAAACCCAAATAAAAGAAAATCGACACCGATCAAAAAAAAAAACAATTTGAAATTATCAGCTGGAAAAGTAATAAGAATATTTATGTATAATGAAAAAGGTTGTCCCTTCCCAAGGAAGAGGGGTGATAGGCAAAGGAAGAAAACGTTCGTTTCCCAAAAAAAATGTAGGGAAAGGAAAAAAGGAAAACAAATACTTTTACCTGTAACTAAGATAAGCGCAAGCAAAAGAAAATTCCAGATTAGCAATTAAAATTTAAATCCGACAATAGAATTAAATAAAATTTCACAATTTCAATGAAGCAGTTCACATGTGTTCTCAAGGAGGACTGCTGGGAAACATGGTAAAATAGGCACGTGGTTTATAAAAAAAATTCATATATCAAAAAAAATCTCATCATAGATTCACACGTGATATGACTAACCTCAACCTGCACATTACTAAAACCTTCCAATTACCGCATCGTGGTGCAACTCGTCATTCAACACTACGGACAAGGACTCCCACGAGCAAAACCACTGCGCGATACCTGATAAGATCCCGAGATCCTATCGCAACGAAAACTTTCGACCCTATATCGCCAGTTCGGACCTATAGTTCCCTGAATCTAGAGCAAATATCGCAAGAATGCTGACAGAGTTTCGGTCAAGACCAACTTGAGGGTGACCCTCCCTCGACGTCGCAAATGAAACCTCCAGACTTGTTGTCCAGATGGCATGACTTACGCCGATTTATGAAGGAAACCAACAAAGGCATGTAAAATCAGATAAAATTAAACGTTTTCCCCATTTGATGTCGCAAATGAAACATCCAGAGCAATCAAATCCAGATGTCATGACTTACATCACATACACGAAAACAAGTAATAATTCTAACCGAAACCTGTCCAGTAATGTGCACTAAAATTATTTTAACTGTACTATCCGATAATGTCGATCACGTGTAACCATCGTCAACTCGAAACCCGTTACATAGCACGTGCCAGTGGCTCGGTCGCCACGTGGTGCGAATCACCGTTATACGTCATTTAGAACACGTGCTCTATCACGCTACATTGTTGCGTTGGACGCCATATATGTTACGCGCCGGTTATACCCGAATAAAATATCAAGGTTAAGGGCATGCAAAGATCTCCCCGGTAGCTCAGACTAAAGTGGTTCTCAAACCGTATTTTACGACGCGCAAGCATATAAACACAGAATGCATGCCATCAAGATAAAAAAACCTAGACTGTGCGAATATAAAGAAAACATACAACAATGTCAAAACGCGAAAGTATCCGGAAACAAAAAAAACCGAGTCAAAACGATTTAACGGTTAGATGTTATCCCGCCTAGGGCATGAGTTCCCTCCCAGTGACAAAGTCACACGCCATGACAGACGGACGCCTTAATCAAATACTACATCTGTCCCTAATATAACCACGTGCCTCTTACCCTACCATGCTCCCAGCGTTTCCCTCCCTCCGAAATAGCAGATTAAAGGATCATGTTTCCTTAAACCTCACCAAGGAATGATATATATATATGTGTATATTTTACAAAATATCAAAATTTATTGATTTAAATATTGTGAAAAAAAAAGACAATAGAATATTAATAGTAGTACTAATAATAATCATATATAATAATAATGTATAATAATAGTAATAATATTCATATACAATAATAATAATATTCAAAATAAATACGTTGGTCGACTTATCTGGAAACTCTGCGGTGCACCGCTCCCACGACGATGGCTTCTGAATTTTTTTGTGTTGTAGTTGGTGGTGTTTGCGATGATAATGGTTGGTTGTGGTGTTGTTACTCTTGTTGATGGGTCTGGGCTTCAGATTGTTGTTACTTCTTTATTTATTGATTGTATAAGCAGGTAAGTAATTTTTTTGTTTTTATTTTTTTTTTTGTGAATTTATTTTGGGTTTCTGTGTTTTTGTTTTTTTATATACAATTTAAAGGTAAGGATTGTTTTGTTTTATTTCTCTTTTAAAATTTGTATTTTGTTTTTCTTTTATATACTGTATATATATAATATATGTATGTATATTTAAAATATGCAAGAGGATATAGTAAATAAAAAAAAAACTAAAAACTATGAAGTAATGTTGAATCAATTTAATTGTAAAACTTTGCATATTATTTTGTTTTTATTGTTAATTAAACACATGTTTTGAATTCAGTTTTCATATTTTTTTTAAATTTTTGTTTAATCTCTTAAGGTTAAAAAAGTTAGTTTTTTTTTTATTTTTCAAAATTAATCATAAATTATTTTTACGCTTAATTTAGATTTTTGGCGTGGCCTGCGTCTAAAAATTTTAACTCCAAAATTTTTTTTAGTTTTTTGTTTATATCACACTTAGATATATTTGCATTTTGGTTCTTTTTACTTTTTTATTGCCTTTTTAGGATTTGTTTTTCTTGTTTTTTGTTTATTTATTAATATTTAATTATTTTCAATAATCTTTAATGAAACTAAGTTGAAATATTTTTTTTATTCTTTTTTTTAAGAATTTTTTCAAAAAAAAGACTATTCATTTTGCATTATTTATGTATAATGTTAATACAAATATATATATATGAATTTATATTGTTATTAACGTTTGTTTATAGTTCGTATAATTTTATTTCTTTTTAGATTTTTTTTTAATTTATAACTCAACTTTAGATTTAGTTGATTTGTATTTGAAATTGTGTTTATACACACATATGCATGTATGCATAATGTTACACGATCTACACTAATTTTATTTGATTTAAACTTATTTCACTTGTTTTTGTTTTTTTATTTAAAAGAAGAAAAAAATTTGTGAACCATTCGGTTCGAGTACCACACGTGAACTCACTGTCCATCTCAACCTTCCTCTTTCTTTTTTATTTTTTTTTTCTGGAATGTTCTTTTCTCCCGCCAAAACGCATAATCTTCCTCTACCTATCTCCCTCATCCTTGTTTCTGACAAATGGCACATTCTGATTGGTTAAACTGTCTAACGGTAAAGTTTTTAACGAAACAGACGCCAGGTGTCAAAATCTAATTGGTCGATCAGGACGCGCAAAAAAAATATAACGATATATATATAATATATATAAAAGGGTGGGAGTAAAAATTGCAATTCTAACTTCGACAATCCGTAACAAACCTGCTTCATCTGGAGGTCTATGATCGACAAGTGAACAGGCAGGATTGGAAGAGCCAATCTAAACTACACAGGCTGAGAAAAAGAAGGGGGGAAAGAAAAAAACGTGTGGCTCGACCCACGACCCTAGGAAAAGAGGTCTCATGTTCTACTTACTAAATTAGCCGGGCTTCACAGTCAGTGTAATCTCCATAGCTTAGGGCCTTATGTCTGAAGCGTGATACTTCCCTATGTAGTTTCCCCTCAGATCTTCGAGTGTATACAGCGAATTTCATAACTTTTCTCTAATCCTGCATTTTATATATTTGGGGAGGAATTTCGCGTTAATAGCCGATTTAAAATCATTCTGTGCATGGTTTCTTCTAAAGACTTCCTGTCCTACGACAAAATTCGCGGATTTACACCTCGTGTTGTAAGTTCTGCTTCCTTTTTCGTGAGCCATATCGAGATTCCTGCGGATGTTCTCTCGCACAACATCCAGTCGGTCATTGCGTAGAACCAATGTATCGTCGATGAGAATGTTAAGTCGGTTCAATACGTCGTAACTCGTTCCGCTCGTCATCATGATCTGCCCGAAAAGTGCAAAATATGGAGAACATCTGATCGCCGAATGATAGTCACTGCGGAGAATCTGTAATATTTGAGGTATTTTTCTGTCCCAGGCTGTATGGTTAGGATGATCCTTAAGAAAATATCGTATCTTAGAGATCACTTCTCGGTTAGCCCTTTCAGAGGCATTCGCCTGTGGCGAATAAAATCCTGTTGTTATGTGAGTAATGCCGTGCGCTAAGAAAAATTCTTCTATCTCTTTTGAAGTAAATTGCTTGGCGTTGTCATTGTGAATGACTTGTGGTACTCCAAAAGTGCAGAATATGTCATCCTGAAAAAATTCCATTACATTTACAGAGGTTGCCGACTTCATGGGTTTCAAAAACAAAAATTTGGTAAAATGGTCGATTACAATCAAAAGTTGAGTATTTTTCGACTTACTACACGGGTATGGACCTAGAAAATCACAGAAAAGTCGTTGAAAAGGGCGATTTGTCTGAAACTGCTTACCCATGGGAGGGCGTAATATCTGGTTGGTCGGTTTAATTTCCTTACAAACATCGCATTGCTTAATATATGCCCTCACGTCCTGTGTCATCCTTGGCCAGAAGTATTTTTGCCTGATTCTGAAAAGCGATTTCACGGATCCCCCGTGGCATCCTTCTCTATGCGCGTTTTTAATCACGTTCCCAGTTAGGGATCCGGGTAACCATAACCTCCAGGTGTCTTCCGGGTTATCTGATCCGCTCTGGATGTTTTCGCGTTTATAAATCAAGTTCCCCGATATACATAGGTTGGGGAGTACCCGGCAGTTTTCCTTACATGGTCTCTTATTTTGTTGTATTCTGGGCTTTCAAATTCCGGTGAGGACAAGTCGACTTCAGGTGGATTATTGCACATTTCAAGTTCATCGGTATCGAATCTCGAAAGCGCGTCGGGAACCACGTTCAATGCACCCTTTCGGTGTTCCATAGTGAAGTTAAAAGCCTGGAGTTTCCGGCTCCACCGGGCCAATCTGCCATTCACATCTTTTTGGCTCATAAGCCAACGGAGGCTCGAGTGGTCCGTAATAATTCTGAAAGGAAGTCCCTCAATATATTGTCTGAAGCGCTTTACACTCACAATGGCCGCTAAACACTCCAGCTCCGTAACTGTGTAGTTCCTTTGCGCCTTGTTTAACTTCTGGGATACAAATGCAATAGGTCGCTCCTTCCCATCATTATCCATTTGATATAAAACACCCCCTACACCAGTTCGGGATGCATCACATTGGATTATAAATTCCCTATTGAAATCTGGTTCGGCGAGAACAGGTGCCTTTGACAATGCTATCTTTAATTTTTTGAAGGATTCGACAGCCTGAGGTGATAGATGAAAAGGCTTGTTTGTCTTTCTCAGACAATCCGTTAGTGGGCCTGCAAGATCTGAGAAGCAACCTATGAATGAGCGATACCAATTTGCCATCCCGATGAATCGCCTAACCTGACGCGGTGTTTTAGGAATCGGTAACTGAGATATGGCCTCGACCTTTTCAGGATCGACTTTCAAATGTCCGCCACCTATAAGGTAACCTAGGTATCTGATCTCGCGCTGACAAAACTTGCTCTTGCCTACATTAATTGTCAAGCCTGCATATTTAAGACATTTCGCGACTTCGAGGAGTAATTCCAGGTGCGTGTCGAAATTATGACTGCACACTAGTAGGTCATCGAAGTAGACGAATACGTTCTCTCTCAATTTCGCCGGAATTACTTTATCCATCAGACGGCTCATTGTTTGTGGTCCATTACACACACCAAATGGCATTACTGTGTACTGGTATAAGGACCTACCGGGTACTGCAAATGCTGTCTTCTCCTTGGATGTGTTTGACAATTTGATCTGGAAAAAGGCGTCTTTTAGATCTATGCCACTGATGAAGTAGGTGTCTTTTAGTCGACTAAGAAGTCCATTAATGTGGGGCAAGGGGTGCGAGTCCTTTTTTGTTAGAGAATTTAGTTTTCTGCAGTCCAGACAGAGTCTGATTTTTCCGGGTTTTCGAACTGTCATGATTGGGCTGCACCAGGGGGAATTCGATTCTTCTATAACACCGAGAGCTAATAATCTATCTAACTCTTCGTAGATCTCTGCTTCTCTGGGTGGCGAGAGAGGGTAGTGCCTTTGCTTTACCGGTGTAGCATCACCTGTATCTATATGGTGTTCCAGTAGGTGTGTACGCCCTAACCCTAACTTTTCGTAAGATGGAAAATTCGCCACAAACTTTTCCAGGCGCAATTTTTGTTCCGGAGATAATTGGTGAAAATTAGATCCAGTCTCCATGACAAGCTCCGAACAGGACAAATCTGAAAAAATCTGAGGAGCAATGTCGTAGGCTTTCCAAAAATCCACACCAAGGTATCCGAGCTGAGAGAGGTTCGGTGCTACATAAAAAATTATCGACTTTTCTACTCCCTTATACGTCACTGGCAATTTACAGTACCCCACCACATCATTTCTGGAACCATTTGCGGTAAAAATACTAGATCTAAATCTTTCCAATCGTATATTGTTCCTATTGACAAAATCAAGACTTCCCTTTCCTAATACAGACACGTTTGCACCGGAGTCCAATAGACACAGCAACTCCTCGTTCAAAATTCTAATCTTTACAAAAGGCCTTCCATCATCGTTGTCTGGCAAGCGTGAAGATTCTCTTACTTTTCTAAATTTCCTTCTCATACGGTATCTTTGCCTGCACTTGTAAATTCGTTGCGAAATTCTATGACCAACTGACTTGCGTCCACAGCGCTTAGGTTTATTTTCATGTTCTAGCTGAGTATATGTTTGTATAGCCGGTAAATATTTTGTCCTATCAGGTAGTATGTCCTTCTGTGAAGGCTTTCCTCCTGTGTTGTGTAACTCGGGATTTATTTTGAGGAACGAGCATCCCCGGTCGCCCACTCGCTCCGACGAAAGTTTCCCCCATGAGGTTTATCGCACTTGACTGTAGTTACTCCTTGTTGCCGCATTTATAGCAGAAAACGTTTCGCTTCTCGGCAGGACAATAAATGTAACTATGACCGAGCTCTAGGCAATTCCAGCACCTGATTTTTGAATAGTCACCTGCTACCCAAGTTTTATTCACCTTTAGCGCCTCCACTTGAGGGTCAAAATCCGTGTCCGTATCTCCTGGTGTGGTTTCGACAGAGATCTCATTCACCTGACGTCGACTAAAGCCAGTATTCTTGTTTTCCAGGAGAATTTTCTCTGCTTTCCTCGCCAGATCCCGAAGAGTATCTAAATCATTTGGATTAGCTATGAAGAGCATCACTTTTAGTTCTGCGTGTACGTTCTTCTTTATTATATCAATTAAAGCTGCATCAGACAAAGGGTTTGTTAGACGTAAATTTAAACGAGTTACAAATGAATGGTAGTCATCATAACACTCCCTCGGCGACTGTCTACGCGCCGAGAGTTTAAGCAGAATTTCATGGTCACTTTCACTTGAGCCGAATTCCTTAGATAGTGCACTTTTCAGCATTTGGTACGTTGCCCTCTGGTGTTGCTTAATATAATCCCAATAGAATGTTTCAGCTTTACCTGTCAGGAAAATGTGGAAATTCGACATAACATGGTCCTGTGAGCATTGCGAGCGCGCAACAAGAGTATCTAATTTGAAGAGAAAATCCGAGACACTGCCTTCTCCGCTGAAAGAAATCTTCCAGTCCTTTAGCTTTATATTCATGATAGAAGTAGCGTACGACGGAGAATATTCCTGAGATCCAGATGGTTGAACGTTCAGTCCGGGTGTAGCAGAATTGGGTCTGGTGTCAGCTGTACTCCCTATTGATTCTCTAAGAGCTGTTAGTTCTCTCCTAAATTCCTCCTGAGTTTTACGCATGGCCTCCTGGAAGTAGTCCAATAAGCTTTCCATTGTGTTGCCACCTGAAGCCTGGTTGTCCCCTTCTTTATCTCCTTTCCCTGGCGCCATTTCCACTGAAGCTTGGTTGCCTGATGTTGAGTTCCCTGAAAAGCTCGTTCCTAGCGCTGCTAAAGATCCAGTTAACGACTCGTGACCAAGATTGTCTCCCTCTATTTCGCCAGATGTGTTTGATTCCAGTAAACGAGAAGCAGATGATCCTCTTAATGCCCTAATACTCGAATCTGACTGTGGACTAAGCAAACATCTCTTTGACACCGGAGTTGTACCGCTACCTCTACCCTGCGCTGATACTGAACTACGAGATGCAACTCTTACTTTTACTGGTACGTTAGCTAAATTTGACCTTGTGGCTGTTTCGCGTGAGGAAGCCCCAGTAGTGCTACTCGCCCGAGTGTTAGGCTTGGACATAATGCGCCATTGAACGCATGAAAGAAATAAATTAAACCCAAATAAAAGAAAATCGACACCGATCAAAAAAAAAAAACAATTTGAAATTATCAGCTGGAAAAGTAATAAGAATATTTATGTATAATGAAAAAGGTTGTCCCTTCCCAAGGAAGAGGGGTGATAGGCAAAGGAAGAAAACGTTCGTTTCCCAAAAAAAATGTAGGGAAAGGAAAAAAGGAAAACAAATACTTTTACCTGTAACTAAGATAAGCGCAAGCAAAAGAAAATTCCAGATTAGCAATTAAAATTTAAATCCGACAATAGAATAAAATAAAATTTCACAATTTCAATGAAGCAGTTCACATGTGTTCTCAAGGAGGACTGCTGGGAAACATGGTAAAATAGGCACGTGGTTTATAAAAAAAATTCATATATCAAAAAAAATCTCATCATAGATTCACACGTGATATGACTAACCTCAACCTGCACATTACTAAAACCTTCCAATTACCGCATCGTGGTGCAACTCGTCATTCAACACTACGGACAAGGACTCCCACGAGCAAAACCACTGCGCGATACCTGATAAGATCCCGAGATCCTATCGCAACGAAAACTTTCGACCCTATATCGCCAGTTCGGACCTATAGTTCCCTGAATCTAGAGCAAATATCGCAAGAATGCTGACAGAGTTTCGGTCAAGACCAACTTGAAGGTGACCCTCCCTCGACGTCGCAAATGAAACCTCCAGACTTGTTGTCCAGATGGCATGACTTACGCCGATTTATGAAGGAAACCAACAAAGGCATGTAAAATCAGATAAAATTAAACGTTTTCCCCATTTGATGTCGCAAATGAAACATCCAGAGCAATCAAATCCAGATGTCATGACTTACATCACATACACGAAAACAAGTAATAATTCTAACCGAAACCTGTCCAGTAATGTGCACTAAAATTATTTTAACTGTACTATCCGATAATGTCGATCACGTGTAACCATCGTCAACTCGAAACCCGTTACATAGCACGTGCCAGTGGCTCGGTCGCCACGTGGTGCGAATCACCGTTATACGTCATTTAGAACACGTGCTCTATCACGCTACATTGTTGCGTTGGACGCCATATATGTTACGCGCCGGTTATACCCGAATAAAATATCAAGGTTAAGGGCATGCAAAGATCTCCCCGGTAGCTCAGACTAAAGTGGTTCTCAAACCGTATTTTACGACGCGCAAGCATATAAACACAGCCTGCATGCCATCAAGATAAAAAACCTAGACTGTGCGAATATAAAGAAAACATACAACAATGTCAAAACGCGAAAGTATCCGGAAACAAAAAAAACCGAGTCAAAACGATTTAACGGTTAGATGTTATCCCGCCTAGGGCATGAGTTCCCTCCCAGTGACAAAGTCACACGCCATGACAGACGGACGCCTTAATCAAATACTACATCTGTTCCTAATATAACCACGTGCCTCTTACCCTACCATGCTCCCAGCGTTTCCCTCCCTCCGAAATAGCAGATTAAAGGATCATGTTTCCTTAAACCTCACCAAGGAATGATATATATATATGTGTATATTTTACAAAATATCAAAATTTATTGATTTAAATATTGTGAAAAAAAAAGACAATAGAATATTAATAGTAGTACTAATAATAATCATATATAATAATAATGTATAATAATAGTAATAATATTCATATACAATAATAATAATATTCAAAATAAATACGTTGGTCGACTTATCTGGAAACTCTGCGGTGCACCGCTCCCACGACGATGGCTTCTGAATTTTTTTGTGTTGTAGTTGGTGGTGTTTGCGATGATAATGGTTGGTTGTGGTGTTGTTACTCTTGTTGATGGGTCTGGGCTTCAGATTGTTGTTACTTCTTTATTTATTGATTGTATAAGCAGGTAAGTAATTTTTTTGTTTTTATTTTTTTTTTTTGTGAATTTATTTTGGGTTTCTGTGTTTTTGTCTTTTTTATACAATTTAAATGTAAGGATTGTTTTGTTTTATTTCTCTTTTAAAATTTGTATTTTGTTTTTCTTTTATATACTGTATATATATAATATATGTATGTATATTTAAAATATGCAAGAGGATATAGTAAATAAAAAAAAACTAAAAACTATGAAGTAATGTTGAATCAATTTAATTGTAAAACTTTGCATATTATTTTGTTTTTATTGTTAATTAAACACATGTTTTGAATTCAGTTTTCATATTTTTTTTTAAATTTTTGTTTAATCTCTTAAGGTTAAAAAAAGTTAGTTTGTTTTTTTTTTTATTTTTCAAAATTAATCATAAATTATTTTTACGCTTAATTTAGATTTTTGGCGTGGCCTGCGTCTAAAAATTTTAACTTCAAAAATTTTATTTAGTTTTTTGTTTATATCACATTTAGATATATTTGCATTTTGGTTTTTTTTTACTTTTTTTATTGTCTTTTTAATATTTGTTTTTCTTGTTTTTTGTTTAATTATTAATATTTAATTATTTTCAATAACCTTTAATGAAACTAAGTTGAAATGTTTTTTTTTATTCTTTTTTTTTAAATTTTTCAAAAAAAGACTATTCATTTTGCATTATTTATGTATAATGTTAATACAAATATATATATATGCATTTATATTGTTATTAACGTTTGTTTATAGTTCGTATAATTTTATTTCTTTTTAGATTTTTTTAAAATTTATAACTCAACTTTAGATTTAGTTGATTTGCATTTGAAATTGTGTTTATACACACATATGCATGTATGCATAATGTTACACGATCTACACTAATTTTATTTGATTTAAACTTATTTCACTTGTTTTTGTTTTTTTATTTAAAAGAAGAAAAAAATTTGTGAACCATTCGGTTCGAGTACCACACGTGAACTCACTGTCCATCTCAACCTTCCTCTTTCTTTTTTATTTTTTTTTCTGGAATGTTCTTTTCTCCCGCCAAAACGCATAATCTTCCTCTACATATCTCCCTCATCCTTGTTTCTGACAAATGGCACATTCTGATTGGTTAAACTGTCTAACGGTAAAATTTTTAACGAAACAGACGCCAGGTGTCAAAATCTAATTGGTCGATCAGGACGCGCAAAAAAAAATATAACGAAGTACATACATAGCAAAAGGGATAAAGATAATGGAAGAGTTGCAATTGCATCAATAAAAAAGGATTGCAATAAAGTGCATTATTGCCAACATACATGCAAATAAATGGGTGGGAGTAAAAATTGCAATTCTAACGTCGACAATCCGTAACAAGTTGAATCAATGACCGCCCATAGATTCCGAAGCATGCCAAATATTCTGCCAACAGCGACACTTATATGGCCAGACCACGATAATCTGTCATTAAATACAATACCCAGATTGGTAGCAGACTTGACAATTTATTTTATATTTTTTGAATATTATATACTATATTTCCCCGTACATTTTTTAAAGTTTCGGTCTATTTTTTATACAATCGTTTCCTTTTAATTACTCGTGTCGGATTTTTGCGAATTTAACGTTGTGTACCGCGATTTCTGTTCTTCTTTTTAGGAAAGAAAAGTTTGTATCCCATTTTTTTAAGTTTTTCGTTGCGAAATTAATTTGTTTGTTGAGAAAAGAGGGATAATAAGGCTCCTCTAATCTAGTAAAATGGAGAGAAATTTGAGGAATTTTACTAAGAATTTCAACCGCCTGGCGGATTTTGAGACTTTTGTTCGGGCTATTCCGAAAGAGGGACTTTAGGAATTAGTCCGTTTGTGGAAGGTCTTCCGCGATAGTTATGAAGACCTTCTAGGGAATGCCGAGGATACCAAGATGTCGACAAAGGACGTCAAGACAAAGTATATGTCGGGATATACTTTGTATTCTTTGTAAATTAATCTACATCATCGTCTACCAAATCAATTTCACCATTACCTCGTGCTGCTGATATTTCGTCCATAACTAATAATTTTAATAACTTACAACCTACTTCAAGCTACTCGAAAGCTGTTGCAAATGTCGCTGATATTAATAACATCTTAGTTACCTCACCTAAGCCGTTAAGAGGAATACCACCTTCTAGAACCATTTTTATTTCATGTCTAGCTTCGGACACTGCCATAAAGGACATTGAATTTTATATACGCTCTAAAATAGGTGATGGCTGTAATTTATCAATTCATAAATTTGTTTATTCGCAGCCGAGAACAATATCGTCCTTTAAAATTACAGTTCCGGACGAATACTTTGAAAAAATAAAGGATTTCAATTTTTGGCCTGCTAAAACATATGTCCGAGAATATGTTCCCTCTGAAAAACAAAAAAATATTTTCGTCTACCTACACCTCAAATTCCAAAAAACTAAATATCCATGGTAATAGTTTATCAATAGTTTATCAAAATGTTCGTGGATTAAATACTAAATTGTCTAACCTCTTCGTTAATAGTCATGATTTTATGTATGATGTAATTGTCTTTACTGAAACCTGGCTTAATGACATTTTTTTTAATGCGGAAATTCTTTGTAACAAATATCAAATTTATAGATACAATCGTAATACACACAGAGTGCAGCCCTTGTGCTGACCAACTTCTTCCTTTTCCCAGATTTTGGTGGAACTTGGTTAGTACAGGGACTGCGTTCACCCGTGGCATCACAACAGGCCGCTATGCGTGCTCAAGTGAGCTTTGTGATAACAGAGCTACCACTCCGACCTAACCTAACCTAATACACACAGAGGAGGTGGTGTATTAGTTGTTGTCTCTTCATTATATCCATCTGAACAGTTTGTTCCCAAGACTTCTAATATTGAATTTGTTGCTGTTGTTGTAAAATTAAAAACGTCTAAAGTCTACTTTTCTTGTTCATATGTTCCTCCTGATTCTGACTATGCTGTTTACTCTGATCATGTTGACGCAATAACGTCTGTTGCCCAATGTGCTAAAAAAATGATTCTGTTCTTGTTATGGGTGATTTTAATCTACCCTCAATCGCATGGAAACATGTACCTGATATGCCTTATTTAATTCCGATTAAGAATAAGACTTGTCATGAGGAATTCCTGAATGATATTTTTGGACTATCACTGTATCAAATAAACTCACTTTGTAATGACTTTGGAAAAATATTGGATCTTGTATTTGTTAATGATATCAATCACTGTTCTGAACCCGTCACTTTGCCTGAGGATCGATATCATCCGACTTTAAAAACTAATTTTTTCCTTCCAACTAATTTAAATGCTAAACCTTCTAAAGTTGGTAAAGTCTACTGTTTTAATCAAACCAATTACAATTTATTTAATGACATGATGAGAAATACTTGTTGGAATGAAACCTTATCTATTCCTGTTAACAATCATTCAGATATTGACTTGATGATATCTAACTTTTATAAGAAAGTGCATTCAATAGTTGAAATTTGTGTTCCCTTAAAACTTTCGCAAACTATGGTTGGTCCACCATGGAATTCTAAACAACTGACGCGACTGAAAAATCGAAAGAACAAGTGTTACAAGAAATACCAAAGTTCTGGCTCTATTATTGACTATGGAAAATATTCTATTAGCAGGTCTGAATATAACATTCTAAATCACATATTATATAAAATATATATGGATAAAATGAAAAATAATTTTATTAAGAATCCAAGATCCTTCTATACGTTTGTAACTTCTAAGAGAAAATCTGCTGGTTTTCCATCCTTTATGAAATTTGATGATAAAGAGTCTGGTAATGAGGATGTCATATGTGATATGTTTGCTGGTTTCTTCGCCAGTACTTATTCTAATTCTGCTTACAATGATACAAATATTTACCCTTACTCGCTGACATCGGCTCAAGTAATATCTATTCCAACATTTAATGACTATGATATTTTCGTGAACCTGAAAAATTTTAAGATGTCTTTTCGTCCTGGTCCTGATGGGGTTCCAAGTTGTATTTTAAATCGATGTGCAGAATCATTCATCACACCATTAGTCATATTGTTTAATACCTCGATTAATTATGGATATTTTCCTGTTTTGGAAGAACTCATATATCTTACCGCTTTTTAAATCTGGCAATAAGTCTGATGTTACAAATTATAGGGGCATTGCAAAACTGAGTGCTATTCTAAAAATGTTCGAGAAACTGATTGCCGATTTTTTGGTTCATCATACTTCATTGTTATTATCACCTCATCAACATGGTTTCCGAAAGGGCTGTTCAACAACGACCAATGTACTTCAGTTAACATCCATGATAAATGCGGCCTTTTGTCAACAGAAGCAAACTGATGTAATTCTTACGGATTTTAGCAAAGCGTTCGATAAAGTGAATCACAAACTTCTGTTAACAAAATTGGATTTAATGGGTGTAAATTATAGGTGTTTAAGATGGCTTGAATTGTATTTGACTGGTAGAAAGCAGACCGTATGTGTGAACAATAGCTTATCTAAGCATATTTATGTGTTATCTGGTGTCCATCAGGGCAGCCATCTTGGTCCACTTCTTTTTTCGCTGTTTATAAACGATCTTCCTAATATAATTAATTTTGCCAATATCTTGATGAATGCTGACGATGTAAAAGTTTTTCTCTCGTTTATTTATTGATTAACTTCAGTACAACAAGCATTTAATGTTATTTAATAGTACTGTTTATATATTGTTATAATTAAAGTAATAGTTATATATATATGTAGGTAAGTTTCACAAAAAAAGCAAAATTACATTAATTAAATTTAAGTTAGCCATAAATTGGATTGAATTAAATGGTAAATCTTAGAGACAAGAAAAGTGTGTTAAAATTGCAGTTTTAAATTGCATTACATTTACGGCGTTTATCCTATAGCCCCTGTTAGTTCTGAAAAATTTTAGTCTAGTAAATAGATAATTCGGTTCCCCTGAATAAACAATATTGTGTAGAAAAATTAGCATATGATATTTTAAGAGGTTTTCCAGTGTCATGTCGTAGATTTTGTAGGCAAAAAACGATATACTACTATATCTAGTGCGTCCAAAAATATATCTTGCAATGTTATTATACGTCACGTTAAGTTTATTCCTGCTGACCGAGTCTAAACCCGCAAAAAGCTCACATCCATATAAGAGGGTTGGAATCAGGTATGTCTTCGCCAAGAGCATACGTATATTAACAGGCGTAAAGGACTTAGTCCTGCAAAGATTCCTGAGCATAGCATAAGTTTTCCCACAAATAATATTAACATGGTCAGTCCAGGAGAGTTGACTATTCAAAGTAATACCCAAGTTTTTGGCATATTTTACCAATTCTATGGGCGAGTTCCCAACGACTAATGGTGGCAGTAAGTTCGGCAAAACGCCAATTTTTCCAATTATGATAGCTTTAGACTTATTAGCGTTCAAGCAAAGACCATTCGCAGTGGCCCATTTAAATATACTGCCAAGGTCCTGGTTCAATCTCAATATACAATTGTCGATGTCAGTTCTAAAACATCTAACGTAGAGTTTGACATCATCGGCATACATTTGAATTCCACAGTGAGAAGGTAGGTCATTAGAATACATTATGTAGGTTAGGTTAGGTTAGAGGACGTGTACTTGTCAATTAAGACAAGTACAGTACCCGGAGGTCGAACTAACCCATTGTACAACGTCCTAGTTTCTCACACCACTTATGTTGTGTGTGTTAATTTTATACATGAGTGGTGGGACCTACAGTTTAAAGTCGGCTCCGAACGACAGATTTTTTTTTATTGAGAAACTTTTCATGACAATTTTTATTTTACTCTCAGAGTTTTTGCCAGAAATCTACTGAGAGGAAGTCACCGAAAAAATACTTTTTGTATTTTGTGATTGAAGCCTGGCCTGGGGCTCGAACCCAGGCTTTTGCGTCTAATAAGCCAACACACTACCTACTAGACTACGGCGACTTCTATACATTATGTAAAGCAGTGGTCCGAGAATTGAAACCTGTGGTACTCCTCTCCGGACCAGGCTGCTAAATGATTTAGCATCGCCATAGTGCACTGTCTGACTTCTCTTATACAGGTATGCACGTAAAAGTTTTACTGCTGATGTTGAAAATTTAAACGTTTCCATCAACTTGTGACAAAGAATGTCATGGTCAACAGTATCAAAAGCCTTTGAGTGATCTAGAAGTACCAGAATAGACACCATGTTCTGATCCATTTTTGACCTCAACTCCTCTACAACATCCACTAATGCCGTAACGCAGCTGTGTTTGGGTCTGAAACCAGACTGTCTGTTAGTCAGTAAGGAATTTTCGTACAAATGTTTGCTAATTTGCCCATGAACCAAACGTTCGAAAACCTTAGACAAGTTCAGGAACCTCGGGTGCATTTCATCGTAGCCAATTGAATTTGATTTGATTTAATAATTTCATCGAACATATTTATCTTCAAAATGATCTCAATAATTTATTTTTGTGGTGCGAGTACAACATGAAGGAGCTGAATATTAAAAAATGCAATTGTATGCGGTTCTCAAGAAATAATTTTGTCACGGTTAATTATTTGCTTGGTGGTCATCAATTGGAGATAGTGGACTCTTTTCTTGATCTTGGGATCCTATTGGACACAAAATTAAACTTTAATGATCATGTCACTTTGACTGTAATTAAGACAAGAAGCACTCTTGGCTTCATAAAACGTTGGACAAAAGAATTTTCTGATCCATATATTACGAAACAGCTTTATGTATCACTTGTCAGACCAATTTTGGAGTATGGATCCATTGTATGGGATTCTCACTATAATGTTTAGAGCGAACACATCGAATCTGTGCAGAAACAATTTTTACTCTTCTGTTTGCGTGGCCTTGGATATAATTATTTGGATATGCCTTCATATACTAAGAGTCATCGGACAATGTTAAATATATCCTTCATGATTAATCTGATCAATGGTAATATTTGCTGTGAATTTCTGTTAAATTCAATGTTCCTTGTCGTAACTTCCGCTGTTATAATCCTATTTATATTCAATTATGCAGAACTAATTATGCTGTTGCTGATCCGTTAACTAGAATTTGCCGTCAATTTAATCATTTGTCAGACATTGTCGATTTTTCTTTAAATTCTTGCGTTGTAAAACGGAACATTATTGTTTTTCTCAATACATAACTTTTCATATTTTTATTGTAACAATTGCTTGTATTTTTGTTTAGACTATTTGTAATTCTATTTAACTTTATTCGTACCTATTGTTGTTATTAGTCAGTAAGGAATTTGTCCATTGACTTAAATAAATAAATAAATAAAAAAATAAAATTTCGAACTGGTTTCATTTCTCGATAGTTTAGTTGATAATTTTAAGTCTAAACCCGCGAACCCTAGTGGTACTATCCCCATACACCTTCCCCGTGTGACACCCAAACATTTTCTGGGGATTACGCGTCCTGACCAACTTTCAGGGACATGTTCTCGGCCCTTTTCGGGACTAACCCCCACATTAGTAATATTCAGAAGATGTATTATCTTCTTCAGAAAACGGAAGGTGAGGCGAGGGATATAATCCGAACTTGCCCTATTACCAATGACGGTTTTGACATGGCGTGGAAAAATCTGGTAGACCGGCACGAGAACAAGCGAGTACTGGTAAACTCCCAATTGAAAACTCTGTTCAATCTTTCGGTTATTGAAAGAGAATCGGGACCTGCAATTAAACAATTGCAGAGGACAATCAACGATTGTATAACAAATTTATCCTTGCTCGGAATTGAGACACGTGTATATTTGTTCCACTCGATTACCTGAGAACACGCTTGGCCTTTGGGACAGTCCCAGGGCCCTAATTCGTGCTTGCCGAAGTGGAGTAGCATGGATGAATTTTTGACTGCAAGATACCGAACTCTGAAATCAGTTTCAGATATTATCGGCAGTCACAACCCGAATCAAGCGAGTAATGGTACTCGAAACTTGAAAAATTCTCCTCAGGAGAAACGAAAGTTTAAGAGTTTTGGAACGACAGTGACCCCTACTTTACTCCCGAAAAAATGCCCACTGCGTTCGGATAATCATCCGCTTCGATTGTGCTCCACATTTCTCAGGATGTCGGTAACCCGAAAGGATAAATGTTGCCAAAAGGAACAAGATTTGTACGAATTGTTTGGCAACCTCGCATGAATTTAGAAGATGCCAGAGCACTAATGTTTGTTATATGTGCAAACAAAAGCATCATTCACTGCTTCATCGCTCTGAAGCCCCTAGTAATTCTCGACCCAGTTCGGAGAATAGGTCAGTAACCCCCGCGACATCAGGTCACTCTGCTCCCATTTCGGAGCACCCTTCTCGTTCTGAGAAAAATTTAGTGGAGCGACCATCAACTTCTGCCGAGGCTCCCTCGTTTAAAAATTTTGCTACACGATTACAGTCCACCCCGTATTCTACAGTCTTGTTGGCCACGACTGTAGTAGATGTCTTGTTTAACGACGTAAGATATTCTGCTAGAGCATTGATTGACCCTGCCTCTCAGGCCATCTACCCGCCTGCTCTCTAATAAACGTAAGTGATTTCGATTTGTCCAAAATCCCAGTTTCTGACCTCAAATGCTGTCATATGGATCTACTATTAGGAGCAGATATATATTCACAGATTATGTTGACCGATGTCAAACGGAACCCTAGGGGTTCGCTCATAGCATGACAGACAGTGTTTGGATGGGTTCTGACTGCTAAGATTCCTCAGCCGAATTCGTTGAATTCTATAGTTTCGTTTTTCAGTCACTTGGACTTGAATGACCAAATCACCCGGTTCTGGGAAGGCGAAGAAGTTCCCAAATTTAAGAAAGTGTCGGCTGAGGACAAATTTTGTGAGGACTTGTACCGTCGTACCACCACTAGGAATAGAGAGCATCGATATGTGGTTACCCTATCCTTTAGGTCCGAATTTCCGACCAGTTTGAACCTTGGGTTCTCCCGAAAAATAGCCCTCTCGCAGTTCATAAGGAATGAAGCGAGATTACTGAAATCCCCAGAGGTTAAGAGTCAATACGACTCGGTTATTGAGGAGTATTCTACCTTAGGTCATATGACAAAGGTCAACCAAAGCTTCTTGTGGGGTGGAACCTGAAATTGGACTTTGGGTGGGTATTAATAATTGTGGGTGTTTTGGGTAAAAATTTGGGTAGGTAAGGATGGTGTTCGGGTGAGTAATGGGTGTGTAACGAGGGTGAAAATGGAAGATTTAAAGGAGTTAATTAGTGGGTGGGTAGGACTACGACCTTGGTTATGGGCCGAGTCAATGTTCCGGTTGATGTGTGCAATTCGACTACTCTAGGCAGTCCATCGGAACCTGGGTAAGTCTTGGTTACTCGTCCGAGTAACCATTCATTTGAGGGTAGGTTGTCCTGTTTAATGATAACAATGTCATTGATTTCCACAGGACGTTTAGGGTTTCTCCATTTATAACGTTTATGGAGCTCCTTCAAATATTCATCCTTCCATCTTTTGCAAAACTGATGGTGTTGAATTTTCAACCTTTGCCATCTGTTTGCTAGGGTAATATTTTCGTTACTAAAATCGGGTTCAGCGGGTGATAATAAGGGTGAGCCAATCAAGAAATGACCTGGGGTTAATGGGTTAAGATCTTGAGGGTTTTCACTCGACGGGCTTAAGGGTCTTGAGTTGAGGCATCCTTCTATTCTAGCCAATAGGGTTGCTAGTTCCTCAAAGGTATATTTAAAATTTGCGAGCTTCTTAATATGACACTTGAAACTCTTTACGCCGGCTTCCCATAAGCCCCCCATATGTGGAGCTCCGGGTGGGATAAAGTGCCACGTCAAGTTTTGAAAGCTATTGGTTGATGTAACCAATCCCTTCAACTGTTTGAGGAATTCCTGTCGCTGCTTTTTAATTAGTTGGCTAGCTCCAACGAAGTTGGTTCCATTATCGGAATACACAGCGACAGGGCATCCCCGCCTCGAAAAGAATCGGGCAAATGCCGCCATAAATGCTTGGGTAGACAGGTCAGATGTGGGCTCTAAGTGGATAGCTTTGGTAGAAAAGCAAACAAATACGCAAACATAACCTTTGGTTATCCTACATGTTCTACCAATGTAGGATTTTATGTCAAATGGTCCGGCAAAATCAACTCCAACAATATTAAATGGTCTGCTAATTTGGGTACGTTCGGGGGGTAATGCAGCCATAAATTGGGTAGTTTGGCGATTCCTATATTTCGTGCAGGGTACGCACCTATTGACTACAGAACTGATAAGATTCTGCAGTCTCGGAATCCAAAAATTCGAGCGAATTACTCGCAACATTAGACGATTTCCGCCGTGTAGGGTTATAAGATGAACGTGTTGGGTTAATAATTTAGCAAAGGCGCTAGGGTAGGGTAATAAAATAGGATGTCGTTCATCATATGTTAAGTTGTTGGAGTTTGCCAATCTGCCATTTGTGCGCATTATATTCTTTGTGTCCAAAAAGGGTGTAAGGGTGAGTAAATTGCTTTTCTTGGGTAAAGGGTTCGATTTCTTCAGACAAGAATATTCTTCACTGAAATATTGTGTCTGACAAAGAATTATCAGTCTATCACGGGTTGCTTTGATCTCATGCGCATCAAGTTCAATACTCGGGTGGGTTAATAATCTATTGAGTCTTTCGTCAATAGATTGTGGAATTTTTCGACACAGAACTACGCTGTCATATCGAATTCCATTTCTTCGAGTAACTGATGCGCGATCACAAAATCGATAGACATATGACAATATTCTAAGTGCTTTGGACCATTTAGAAAATCTTTCCAAAATGTCCTGGGTAGGGTGGGTAGAGTCCATAGATGTTTTTGGGTTCAAAGTCGTAGAGAACGACTGACAAATTTTAGCTTCAGCTTGAGTTTCGTAGGGTAAATGTGTTGTTGGCCACTTTGTTGGATCTTCCTTCAACCAAGTTGGTCCATTCCACCATAGCTTGTCGTCCTTCAGTTCATCTGCGTTGCATCCACGACTGGCAACATCGGCTGGGTTGTCGTAAGAGGCCACATGACTCCAGTTCTTGGTTCCTACAGCCTCGGCTATTGCAGACACACGGTTAGCCACAAAGGTATTCCAGGTAGTCGGGGGTTTATTGAGCCATGCCAAAACTATTGCGGAGTCCGTCCAGAAATACATTGGGTATTGGGTTAGTTGCAGCTGGGTAATTATGTTTTGTGCCATTTTTGCCAACAACACTGCACCACAAAGTTCTAATTTCGGTAAAGAAATAACCTTGATAGGTGCAACTCTCGTCTTAGCGACGAGTAGGGTTACGGACATAGGTCCGCTTATGGGTATAACTCGTGCGTATAAAACCGCAGAGTATGCTTTTTCAGAAGCATCTGAAAAGCCATGAAACTCAAATTTTGCTGAGGGTGAAAAATTTATCCATCTAGGAATTCGAATATTGTCAATGTTATCATAAAACTGCAAAAACTTGTGCCATTTAATAAGTGTGAGTGGGTTAAGACATTCATCCCAAGCTGTATTATCCTGCCAGATTTGCTGCATCACGATTTTTGCGGATATTATAATTGGTGCTAACCAACCAGCTGGGTCAAAAAGTTTAGCGATGTCAGATAAAACTGCTCGCTTAGTGTAGGCTGGTTTTCTCTCTATTTTTGGGGCCTCAAAGAAAAAGTTGTCCTCTTTTGGATTCCACCGAATGCCTAGAGTTTTAGGGTTTTCCGATTCCGGAAGGGTGAGTAAGGCGGCATTGAGTTGGTGGTCCATGGGTAAATTATCTAGGAGCTTTTGGGTATTTGATGTCCACTTTCGTAGAGGAAAACCAGCAGATTCAAGTGCATTGATTAACTGTTTTTGAGCGATTTCAGCCTCTTGAACAGTATGAGCACCGGCTAGTACATCATCGACGTACATATTCTCTCTCAAAATTTGAGATGCAATGGGGTGGGTATCTTGAATGTCTGCGGCTAATTTGTGTAGGGTCCTGATAGCCAAATAAGGGGCACAGTTAACGCCAAATGTGACTGTTTGCAGTTCGTAATCTTGAATGGGTTCGTTGACGCTTTTACGGAATAAAATTCTTTGATAGGGTGTGTGAGTAGGGTTCAATTGAATTTGCCTATACATCTTGGTGATGTCGGCATTAAAAACAATCTTATAAAAGCGCCATCTCAAGATTGAAACAACCAAATCTTGTTGTAGGGTAGGACCAATGTGTAGGGTATCATTCAAGCTGTTGCCGTTCGAAGTTTTGCTCGATGCATTAAAAACAACTCGAACTTTTGTCGTAACACGATCGGGTTTAACAACAGCATGATGGGGTAAATAATAATGGGTGTTTGAAGAAGTGTTTGGGTTATAAATAATGGGTTTCATATGACCTAAGTCAATATACTCTTGTAGCGCGTCATCATATTCAAGTTTTAGATCGGTTTTCTTTAGTAAATTCTTCTCATTTCTTAAATATTGAGCCATCGCTATATGGCGCGAGTTTCCTAACTCAATTTGAGGGTTACGAAATGGAAGATTTACTTGATAACGGCCATTGGGTAAACGACGGGTAGTTGTCGTGTAAATTTTCTCACAAGTACAATCGTCTTCGGATTGAATGGGTTCTTGTGGAATTTCTTCAATTTCCCAAAATTTGGTCAAAAATTTATCAAGCTTGACAGAACTGTAGTAAGAGACGATTCTTCGGGTAGGGTGAGAATCTTGTACTGGTCCGGTTAAAATCCAACCAAACTCAGTTTCTTGAGCTATTAATGTGCCAAGAATATCTTTCTTGACACCAGCTCTGATAATTTGTGGGTAAAAATCGCTACCAATTATAATATCAATTGGGCGGCTTTCATAAAATTTAGGATCAGCCAATGGGATTCTGTCCAACTCTTTTATGAAAGTAGGGTTTAAGTTTCGGGTGGGTAAATTGCGGGTGAGGGTTTTGACAACAATTGCCTGAATATTCAATGAAAATTCCTTATTAGTGTTAGAACCAAGATGTATATTACACATCTTGTTCGAACGTGCTGAAACAACCTCATTTAGACCTGAGATTTCAGCAACTATGGGTAGGGTGGGTAAGTGTAATTTGCGCCTTAGCTTATCAGAAATGAATGAAAAGTCTGATGCTGGGTCAATAAGCGCTCTAGCAGGGAATTCTTCACCGTGTATTTGAATATTCAAGGCAGCTGTGCCTAATAATTTAGCTCTGTCGTCTAATTGGGTTTTGCTTGATTGTGTTTGGGTAGAGAAAGACTGTATTGCACTTGACGTAGAGGGTTTATCGTCATTCTGTGGGTTAGTGTTTGGGTTGGGTTTGTGTAATAGGGTATTATGTCTGCCGCCACAGTATCTGCACGTAAATGTGCTTCGACATTCTGATACCATATGGCTAATGGCCAGACAATTGTAATAAATTGCACTCTTTTTTACAAATTCAATTCTTTCATTTACTCCCAGGGAAGTAAATGATGAGCATTCCCTCAAAGTATGGTTACTTTTGCATAGTTTGCACAATGAACCATCGGGTTTTTCCTGGGTTTTTTGGTAATTATGGGTATTTGGGTGGGTTTGGTTTGAATTCGAGGGTTTGCTTTGGAATACATTTGTGGATCGGGTATCCTTCCTATTATTGTGTGTCACATTATGGAACGTTTTTACTCTTCTGTCAATTCGATTGTTGATGTCCTGGAGGAATTTGTGTTTTGGGTGGGTGTTTGGGTTAGGGTTAGGGTTACTTTCCGGAACATCATTGACAGAAGTGAGTTCCTTGAATGTATTTGTTAGAAATACATCCACATCTGTCCAGGAAGGCATTTCAGCACAATCCTTTAGGGTTTTCTCAAATTCCCTTCGGGTTTCCTTGGGTAATTTTGTCAAACAGAGATATACTATGATAGGATCCCAATTGTCCGTATCTATCTCCAATGTATTCAAATTTGCAATACAGCAATTAATCTTTCTCTGTAATTTTCTTATTGAAACACTGCACATAGTGTTTACCGCTGGTAAATTTAAAAGGGTCTTAATTTGTGCGTTAATTTGCATCCTTTTATTTTCATATTGATTTACCAGTTGGGTCCAAGCAATAAGAAAACCATCATTAGTTAAGGGTGCGTTGTCGACTATTTCTTTAGCTTCGCCGCTGGTCTTATTTTTAAGGTAGAAAAGTTTTTCTACACCACTTAGGCGGGTATTATTGCCATAAATGGCCTTGAATAGGTCTCTGAACGAGGCCCAAGACTTGAAATCCCCACTGAATGTTTGCATATCGCAAGGGGGTACGTTAAATCCAACTGATTGGGTGGGTTGTGTGGGTTCGGGTTGGGTGGGGTTTGAATTTTTGGGTTGGGTAAAGTTTTCTATAGACTCATCTATGGAAATCATAGATGACCTATAGAATTTTTTAGCTGATCTCACATTCCTGGAGAGGCTATTAAAATTTATCGAATTGGCTACTTCGGGTTCATTGAGTTGTGGCGACTCTCGGATCTGTCTGAATTTTCCGTCAATATTCGACCACAACTCTTCCAATTCATTCTTCATGAATCTCAATGCGGGTAGTGATTGAGACTTCTCTGTGCTGGCCTTAAAATCTTCCTCAAAGGCACTTAAATCCTGTTGGATATAACGTAGAATATCGGCGGCTAAAGTTTTTAATTCCGACATATTTATTTTCTAAAATTTAATACGCAGAGGATTGGAAAAAGTTATTAAATTGCGAATTATCGCGGGTAAATTTGGTTCCAAAAAATATTTATTTCAGAATTGAAATAAATCTACTTAGCAGACAAAATTGCCTATTGGGTAGTCTTTGTGTTTTTGTTGCACTACACAAAGAGAACGGCAATATGTGTTACTCACAATATTTTGAAAATATTATCGAAAAAAAAAGGGTAAATATTGGGTGGGTTTTATAAGATAATATTTTATATTGTGAGTTTTTTTTTTACAAATTTAAAAATTCGCGAGAAAATTACACGATAATTTATAAAAAAATGTAAATTGAAAATTTTCAACTTACCTTGTCTGCTGAGGGTAGGGTACAAACCAATTTAATTTTTCCAATTCCTCTTTGTGTGATGTTTGTTGTGTTGTGTTTGTGTGCAATGTTAATAATGTTAATTTGTTATTAGTTGCTTATATTTGTAATTGTTTTTGATTTATTTTTTGTTAGTGAACTGTATTGGAATGCAATTGTTTGTGCACTTTATATTTTTCAATTTTTTAATTTTTGTCACTATGTACTTTGTTGTTACTTGTTTTGAATTTTGTTCGATTTTTTACTTTTCTTTTATCACTTTGGTTCTGTTTATGTATTATTCCAAAAAATGTGCAATATGTGTTCCTCTATTACTGTGTATTTTGTTTCTATTTTTTTTGAACCTTTGTGAACTTTTGTGTTTCTTTTTTAATTTATATTTGATTTGGGCTCTTAATTTTTTTTTGCTTTTGTATTATTTTGAAAATGTATAATTTTTGTTTCTTTAATGTAATATGTGTTTTGTTTGTATTTTTTGTGAACTTTAGTAAACTTTTGTGCTTTCCTTTTGATTTTAGATTTGTTTTTAACTTTTATTTTACTGTTCTATGTAATATGATTTTATTTTTGTTCTTTTAATATGTGTGATAATTTTAAATATGATGTATTATTATTTTTGATTTTGCACTTTTTTTACTGTTTTTTATATATGTTGTTTTTGTTAATGTACTGTTTCTTTTAATGTGACCTTCTGTAATTATTGTTTGTGTTAATTGTTAATTTGTGTTTTTTTTGATTTAAGTATTTTGTTGGCTATCGAGTTATGCGTTTTTGTTTGTAGGATATTTTGTAACGTTTTTTGTATAGGGTGATTTATGTTTAACACTGTTTTTGTTAGTGTATGTGTGTTTATTTTAATTTGTATATCTGTTTCCCTTTGCACTTATTTGTTTTCTGCACAGCACTATTGTTGTTATTGTTTTAAATTTCTTTTTATTTTAGCACAAATTTTTAAATCAGGGTTTTGTGGGGTTATATTTTTTAGGGTGGGGTAGATTTTTCACAAATTAGGGGGTGTTTTGTGGACTGTATACATAAGTGTCGCTGTCGCTTCTTTTTCCTTGAAGGACCATGAACGAACGGGTTCTGGGGTAGGGCTCGAAGGACCATGAACGTACGGGTTATGGGGTAGGGTTAGTATGTGGGGTAAGAGGGGTAGGGTATATAAATACACAAACCTTTTATGTATATAAATTATGTATATATGCAAATGATAAGTGTTTGTTAATGTTTTGTGTATATATTTTAAAAACGTTATAAAATGTATTTCTATGTAATTGTTTTACAATATATATAATTTGTTCACTATCGTTCACATTTAGATTTAAATTTATTAATGTTCACAATATTTTACAAATTCTTTTAGTCTTGTTAATTTCCACAATATTTAAAATGATATTATATGTGGCGCACTCGCGAAAGGATTGTTGGGTTGTTCCTTTTGTTCTCGATGTCGATAATCAACTGATCTTATAAGGATCAAATAATTATGTTGAAGGTGTTGATGAAGTGTATACGTGATGTGTGTGGTGAATTTTGATATGTATGATGAATGTTGATGTGTGTTGGTGTTATTATTGTTATTGTTTTTAAAGATGTTTCTGTTGTCCTATTGGAAGTCAGGGTTAGGTTTGTGTATTTGTTCACTCGTGTGAACACCCCGGACCAATTTTACAGTCTAATCTCACTATCCTGGTTTTGCGTTGGAGGCTGTTCAGATACGTCTTTAATGCCGACATAGAGAAGATGTATAGGCAGATACTGATCAGACCGGATCAGGCACTTTTTCAACGAATATTATTTCGTCGAAATCCCGAGGGAAATATAGAGGATTATGAATTAAGAATAGTTACATTCGGAGTGAACTGTGCCCCTTATTTGGCAATTAGAACGTTGCACCAATTAGCTAGCGACTGTGAGTCAAGCTACCCTTCTGCGTCCACCATTTTGCATACACAAACGTACGTGGAGGATATTTTGTCGGGTGCGCATTCTATTGAAGAGGCAATTCATAATCGCGATGACTTAATTCACGTTTTGAAGTTGGCTGGTTTCTCGTTGCGGAAATGGACTTCGAACGAACAGTGTCTTATTCGAGCCTTACCCCCGAACATTTATTGGATTCCAATTTTTTGAAATTTTCAGATGCTAGTACTGCTAAAAAGTTGGGTTTACGTTGGAACGCGAGCTTGGACACATTATTCTTCAAGCCATCTCCATCGCCCGATATTACCCAAGTCACCAAACGTTCTGTCCTTTCTCAAATAGCCAAGTCTTAATTGTCGCTAAGATTATTATGCAACAAATTTGGAAAGACAGAACCGAATGGGACGATTGTTTGAAACCCATGACGTTACACAGGTGGCGCGAATTTGTCGATGACTACCCTTTCAACGAACGGATTAACATCCCCCGCTGGGTTAATTTTGACCCTGAGTATGAAGTACAACTTCATGCATTTTGTGATGCTTCTGTGAAAGCATATGCTGCCACCCTCTATAGCAGAATCAAATTCGGAAGCTTTCTATTGGACAGACTCGACAATAGTTCTGTCCTGGTTTCAGAAACCCCCGTGCCATTGGCCAACTTTTGTGGCGAATAGAGTTTCATATGTTTTGGATACTATTGGCATCGATAATTGCAATCATGTAGAGTCTCATTGTAACCCTGCTGATCTGGCTAGTCGAGGTATGACAGCCAGAGAACTCGTTAATTCTGACCTCTGGTGGAGGGGTCCTACTTGGCTAAGTCGTCCGCGTTCAGAGTGGCCGAAATCATCATTCAAGCCCTGTACCCAGCTTGAAACACGTTTGGTTCAAGTGAACCTTAACACGACAACGCCCACGTAGGAAATTTTAAGCAGATTTTCTGATTTGCCTCGTGCATTACGAGTGTTGTCGTACGCTTTTCGTTTCTACCATTCTGCTGATAAGACCCACCGGTTATCTCACAGATACTTGTCCATGGAACTCACTCAAGATGAGATCAGTTTCGTAAAGCGTGGGTTGATTGTCAAAGTTCTCATTTCCCGGAGTACTCAATTTTGAAAGACGGAGCTACTTTGTCTCGTAAGAGCTCTCTTATCGACTCTAATGGTTTCTTAAGAGTCAATGGAAGACTCTCTCGACCACCGACTTTGACGTACGATGAACGCTTCCTCAAATTACTCCCCTACATTGGCCATTTTACCCGATTGTATTTGGAGCACCTTCATAAGTGCTCAGTACATGCAGAATTGTCCCTGATGCTGCGCCTCATATGGCAAGAGTTTTAGGTCCCTAAACTTAGAACACTCATTCGAACCGTCATTCATAACTGCAAGATCTGTACGATCTATCGGAAGAATTTGGGTCAACAATTTATGGCTGCGCTACCTCCGGAAAGAACCACGTTAACTCGTCCTTTCACCCACACTGCTCTAGATTTCGCTGGCCCTTTTGAAATTAAATCGTATATTGGACGTGGTTGCCGAATCACTAAAGGATATGTGCTAGTGTTCGTATGCTTTGCTACGGCAATTCATTTGGAATCAACCAATGAAATATCGACGGATTGCTGTTTGGCAGCGTTTACTCGTTTTTCCTCTAGACGAGGTTGCCCCGCAAATATCTATTTGGACAATGGAACCGCTTTCGTTGGCGCCGCCAATATAATGAAAAAGGACCAGGCTAGGTTCCTTACTGAACTGAGGCAGAAGGTTGTATCGGAAAACATTTTCCAATCAGTCGAATGGCATTTCATTACCCCTGGAGCACCACTTATGGGCGGCCTCTGGGAGGCCGGTGTTAAAAGCTTCAAGACCCATTTGCGGAAGATATCAAATGCTTAAAAATTTACTTTTGAGGAGTTCGCTACTATGCTGGCAAGAATAGAAGCTTGCTTGAATTCTCGTCCTCTTTGTCAGATGAAGGATAACCCCTCGGATATTAACCCCTTGACTCCAAGCCATTTCCTTGTGGGAAGTGCGATCCTCTCCCCCCCTGATCTCTCGTTGGAATCCCTCAACTATGTTAATAGGTGGCGAAAATTGAATTCTTCACATTTTGTTTGCGCGTCGCTGGAAGGACGAGTACTTGGTTGATAAGCGCCAAAAGTGGAAATGTTCCCAGCGCGATTTCGCGATTGACGAGTTTGTGGTCATTCGGCATGATAACTTGCCTCCAAACGAATGGAAGCTCGGACGCATTTCTCGCGTTTATGTCAGCTCCGATTCTAAAGTACGAGTGGCTGATGTTCGAACTGCCAATGACGTTGTAACGAGGCCTATTGTCAAACTCGTATTACTCCCTAATCCAAATCAGAACTAACTCGTCTCGCCTTTTTTCCTTGTTTGTTTGTCCTTTATTTACAGATGTCTGAAACAGCGCCTCGCAGACTTACCGTCGAACGCTCTGAAGTTAAGAGCCGTGACGAAGTCATTGCTAGTACCGGGTCCAAATGTCGCCTCTGCAAAGGTACCCACTCCCTACAGAAATGTCCGACATTTCGCAATTTAAATCCACATAAGCGATTGGGTGTAGTAAGGAAATTCAAACACTGCATCAACTGTTTGGCCCAATCGCACTTTTTGAAGAATTGCCGCAGTAGAGATCGGTGTATGGAGTGCCTGGGACGCCATCACACGATGTTACACTTTCGACAGAACCAGCGCAATAATAGCAGCAATTCCCTTCGAAAGGTAAAGGGGAAAACTAAGAAGTTCGTTAACAACCCTAAGAGCACAACCCGTAGCCAAGCTCGTCACTGTTCATGCCGATCTCGGACTGTCAACGGAGACAACACTGTGGTTGCAACACCAACTACTGCTGGGGCCACGATTGTAATCAATGTCCTCAGCAAATGATTTTCGTTGTTTATTATTCTTTTATTTTCTTTATTGTTTATTTAATCTATTTAATCTTTATTTATCTCTACTTTTATTTCAATTTCATTGTTATGTATTTTTAATACTATGACTTGCATTTAAATGAATTGTAAATGAACTCCGTAAATTGAATTTATTTTAACCCAGGTAGCTTCCCGTTTCCTTTTATTGCAACCCTAATCTTAAGTAATAGATTTAAGTAATGTAAATACGCTTATGTATGTGGAACGTGAATAAGAAATAAAAGAAAATAATTGATCGTGCTATTCTCGATCAACCCCCGAAGTAAAAGGTAATGTTTTATTGAAACATTTTCCCATTTTGATTTTGAAAATTAATATTTATTTTTTTCCCCAATCTATTGGAATATTTTATTTTTGGACTCTTCAATACTTCCCCGAAACATACGCTAAGGTGTTCGATAACGTCAACATTAAACGGAAACACTTCTATACTTGTTGCAAACTATTTTCCGCCAATTCAACTTAAGGAACCTTATCTTTGTGGATTAATTAGTTTCGATACATATCACTCTATTCCAAATGTTGATATTGAAAATAATATATTTCATATTGGTGATTAGAAAATTGAAGTTCCTATTGGATCATATGAAATATCTGATGTTTTAGATTTGATTAATAGTAAATATTATAGTCTTAATCCTAAAGGGCAACTGAGAATTGAAGCTAATTACAATACTTTACAGACATTTGTAAAAAGTTCATTAGACACGATCTATTGCAATGAAGAACGATCAATTGGCTCATTGCTTGGTTTTAGCAATAGAGTACTTAAAAATGGCGAAGAGCACTATTCGGATAAAACTATAGATATAACAAAAATAAATATAACATCCATTGATTGTAATATTGCAAGTGGATCGTATATAAACAGCACATCTGCTCATACCCTACATCAGTTTTCATTGAACGTTAGTCCAGGCTATAAAATAACAGAAGCACCAGCTAATGTTATATATTTACCACTTAATACAAGAACAATAAATACATTAATTTTGAAAATTGTCGATTAGGACGGAAATTTAATAAATTTTCGCACAATAATGATTATTTTCGATAAAAGGATCTCGAATGCGGAAACAAAATTCATTCTACCATCAACACTCACTACGCAGCAAACAAGGAATAAATTATCTTCTTCTTTCAAAGAGCATATAAAATTGAAAAAAACACAAGAGGAAAACGAACCGAAAATTAATCTAAGTAAAAGTAATCAAAAGTTTTTACAAAGTTTAGGATTTCAATTAAAGTTAACAAAAGAAGAATAAGAAAATGAGTAATATAATAAACGTATTACAAAAACCACAATTTCATATTTCAATTATTAAAAAGGAATATCATAGTTATACATCATATTTACAATCTTATAAAAATAATGATGAAATTCGAATATCAATTCAAAACCAGGATTATATGTTTTACCAACTGAAAGCTTTCTCTATATTGAAGGGCAAGCAACAAAGGAAGATTCAACAACCGCCATCTCTCTAAAACTTCTTAACAACTGTATGGGTTACCTCTTTGATGAAATCCGATATGAACTTAACGGTATAGAAATTGATCGTACACGACATTTGGGAATAACTACAGAAATGAAGAACTATGTATCATTAAATGAATTTGAAAGCAATTCGTTAATAAATGCAGGATGGGCACCAAATAATGCTGATGATCTTACACTAACTTCCGGTAATTTCAATTTTTGTGTTCCATTAAAAATGATTCTTGGATTTGCTGAAGATTTCAATAATGTAATAATCAATTCTAAACATGAACTAATTCTCCTACGCTCTAAAGATGATTCTCAAGTACTCAAACCTATTATTGCTAGTGAAAAATTTAAGTTATCTATTCTGAACATTACATGGAAAGTACCACATATTCAATTGGCTGATGCTTACAAGTTGGAAATATTTAAAACAATTAATACCCGTCGACCGCTAAATATTGCCTTTAGAAGTTGGGATACATATTATTATCCTTCACTTCCACAAAGCACAGCTGTTCTATGGAATGTTAAGCTAGCGAGTGAAAATGAGAGGCCACGATTCCTGCTTTTAGCATTTCGCAATAATCAAAATAAATTTGTTCATTGTGATTTAACTGATGTAAAAGTACATTTGAATTCTGATGTATACCCATATGATGACTTAAATCTAAAATTCGATCGAAATCGTTTTGCAGTATTGTATGATATGTATTCAAAATTTCAACGAAGCTATTATTTACGTGACTCACAACCATTATTAACAAGGCAAAAATTCAAGACAATAGCGCCAATAATTGTATTAGATGTTAGCCATCAGAATGAAGCAATTAAAACTGGACCAATAGAAATCCGTATAGAAATAAAAAACTTTAACAAATATACCTGCAAATACATCTGCATATTGTACAATTATACACGATAGAATGTTTGAATATATTCTTCTTACCAATGAGATAAAAAACTTTTGTAAATATATATGTATACTTATATAATTTTTTTAATGATAAATGAAAGAATGTATTGTTACGTTTTTACCTTTTTAAAAACGTTTAAAGATGAGTTCGTTAATTGCAAAACAAGTAAAAACAAATATGCGTTTATTTTCTCTTAAACTCTATTATTTACACTACTTTTGTGTACCACCGTATAGAACTTAACGATACAACAACAATAATCTGTTTATTCACTGTACTAGTTCACACAAGTATTCGCTAGATCTTTACAACCACGACTTACTTCACACAAGGCTGACTGTATTAACTCTGACTGCTGCTTGCTTTGTCCAACCCTTTTATAGTCCGCACACACGCGTATCAATCAGTATGATGAACGTTCTCGATGTGGAAGGTTCTCACTCGTGCCTTCTCGAGAACTCTATTGCTAGTACATTGTTGTTTGTGTACTTGCTTATGTTATGTACCAGCCGCAAACAGGTTCGTTACATTACATGTTGTTGTTGCTACCTGGCTCGTTGTACACATGTGTGTGTGCAGCTTTAGATAATCAGCACGTTCATTGTATTCTTAGTGTTAGTGTGTATTTGTATTATGTGGCTTTTGTTTATCGTGTTTATTGTTAAACGATATTAGGTCGTTTCGCTTTGCGTAACATCGCCGCCCACTTAAGCCTGTTCGTCCCGAATAGGCTCATTATCTCCTTTCCCATATTTTGCCAGTCGCTCTATGTGTACGACCTTCATTTTTGCTCGGGGGCTGTTAGCTTTCTGTATCCTGTACACGACATCGTTTAACCGTTTAATTATTTTATACGGTCCATCCCAGCTGGTTTGTAGCTTGGGAGATAACCCCTTCTTCCGCTTTGGGTTGTATAGCAGAACCATTTGTCCCTCATGGAAGCCCTCCGTGTTTGCCACACGATCATACCTGGCTTTCATTCTATCACTGACCATTTTTATACGGGTGCGCACAAACTCATGAAGTTCATTTAGGCTTTCATCTTTTCCAGTGTATGTGGCATCCCTCTCTGTGCCGGGCTTAACACCAAACTCTAAGTCACCGCGCAGCATTATCTCAGTCCCAAAGATAACCTTGGCGGGTGATCTAGATGTTGAATCATGGACCGCGGATCGGTAGAAACCTCGGAATGTGTTCGTCCCAATCCTTCTGTTGCTCGCTCACTACTTTCCGCAAGTATTCCTCCAGGGTTCGGTTAAATCGCTCTACCATTCCGTCTGACTGTGGGTGAAGAGGCGTCGTTCGAGTCTTCTTAATGCCATATACTTCGCACATTTCCTAGAATACAGCTGACTCAAAATTTCTGCCTTGATCGGAATGTAGTTCTATTGGAACCCCGTAGCGGCATACCCAGTTGTTCACAAAAACGTTAACTATTGTGTTCGCCTCTTGATTGGGTATGTTATACACTTCCGGCCACTTGCTGATATAGTCTATCACAACGAGAACATATCGGTTTCCGGCATTGCTGACAGGAAAAGGGCCTGCTACGTCCATCGCTATCCGCTCGAAAGGTGCGCCTGAGTTATATTGTTGCAGCTGACCTCGAGTTCTTCTTGTTGGACCTTTGGCTGCAATACACTGGGTACAATTTGCTATCCAGTCCGACACTGCTTGCTGACATCCAACCCAATAAAAACGTTGTTTTAGCCTTTCCAGCGTCTTGGTCACTCCAAGATGTCCTCCGCTGGATCCATTATGGAACTCCTTTAACACTTCTTTCATTTTGGAGGAAGGCACTACCAATAGGTTGGATGAGGTCTTGCCATCAGCGCTTTCCCAAAGTCGATATAGGCACCCATTTATGATCTTTAGGCTGTCCCATAGTGCCCAATATACTTTTGTAAGAGGACCTTCTGCGGATATCTCAATTCTTGTAGGTCGTTTGTCCTCCTCCTTCGCTGCTATTACCTTCGCCAATATTGGGTCACTCCTTTGTGCTTGGGACCAGTCTTCGTTGGCTTCAATCCGCGTCAGCCGGATATCGACGATGGACTCCTTTTTCTCAGCTTTCACGCAATGTTTACACTCTAAATTACAAGGTCGGCGTGAAAGAGCGTCAGCATTTCCATGTTTTACGCCCCTTCTGTGTTCAATGCTGAAGTCGTAAGTCTGGAGGCGTTCAATCCAACGTGCTAACTGTCCTTCAGGGTTCTTGAATTGTAACAGCCATCTCAAGGCGGAGTGATCAGTCCTTAGCAGAAAATGTTGGCCATACAGGTATTTATGGTAATGTTTGATGCACTCCAGAACTGCCAGTAGCTCTCGTCGGGTTACACAATAATTCCGTTCAGGCTTTGACAATGTGCGACTATAGTAGCCTACGACTTTCTCTCTTCCATAGATCACTTGGGAAAGTACACCACCAATACCATACCCGCTAGCATCACTGTCTAAGATGAATTTTTCTCCTGGGACTGGATACGCCAAAACTGGTGCTGCACACAATAGGTCTTTTAGTGTCTGGAACGCCTTCTCCTGTGGCTCACCCCATTGATAGATTTTTGACTTCTTGGTGAGCTCATGCAAACTTGCAGCCACGCTGGCAAAGTTAGGCACAAAGCGTCTGTAGTATGTGCATAGTCCCAAAAAGCTGCGTAGTTCATGAAGATTCTGTGGACGAGGCCAGTCCTTTACTGCTCGTATTTTATCTTCATCGGTGGATATCCCATCTGCTGTGACAAGATGCCCCAAATATTTCACCTGCTTTTGGAAAAATGCACATTTCTTTACGCTTAGTTTCAGTCCAGCCGTTGATATCCGTTGCAGAACTTCTCCCAGGTTCTTGAGGTGTTCGTCGAAAGTTCTGCCCATCACTATTATGTCGTCGAGATACACCAGGCAAGTCTTCCAATGCAGTCCCTTTAGCACACGTTCCATAAGCCGCTCGAATGTGGCCGGAGCATTACAGAGTCCAAATGGCATAACCTTAAACTGCCATAAGCCGCCGTTCGCACTGAATGCGGTTTTCTCTTTGTCCTTGTCTGCAATCTCCACCTGCCAATACCCGCTTTGTAGATCCAATGTGGAGAACCATTTTGTTCCGGCTAGCGTGTCGAGTGTGTCGTCAATTCTTGGTAGCGGGTAACTATCCTTTTTGGTGACATCATTCAGCTTCCTGTAGTCTACGCAGAATCTTGTACTGCCATCTTTCTTCTTTACTAAGACTACAGGTGAGCTCCACGGACCCGAAGATGGTTCGATTACACCGCTCTTCCTCATTTCGTCGACTAACTCCTTAACCTCATTACGCTTCGCCAGCGGTATGCTTCTGGGTGCCTGCTCTATCGGTCGCGCTTCGCCAGTATCAATTTCATGTTTGACCATGGCTGTTCTTCCTTGTCTTTTCTTGTTCGTGGCGAAAGCGAAATCATACCTCTTTAGCAGCTTTTTGGCTTTGTTTTTCTCTGCAGCTGCTAAACCTGCTATCCATTTCTCAACATTTTCACCAAATTCATTTTGATCCTTGGCTGACATATCGGCAGGTTGCGGCGTTTGTTCGCTGTTTATTATCGCCTCTACTGGAACACATTGGCCCACCTCTGAGTTTACAGACGACTCTTTCATGGCCTGATAGATTTAGCACTCTCACCGGGACTAGCCTTTGTCCTGTGGATTTGACGAGGGCCTTTGCTGATATTAAATCGGTCTGTATTTCTGCTGGTTCAACAACCCACAGGCGGTTTTCCACACAATCTCCATCCATACGCGCCCATATCAGTGATTCACTCTGAGGTGGCAATTTGAGTTGTTCGACCGCAACTATCCTTCTGGCGTCCACTTGGTGCTTGTACCCCACGTCTAGAGGTATCTCTACATTTCGCCAACTCATAATCTGTTGCCCCATATTCAAATTGATGCCATGAGCTATCATAAAATCGGCACCAATGATAACCTCGTCCACAATATCGGCAACAATAAAGATGTGACTTACACTAATGTTGGCTATAGTCACCTTCGCCTCTGTTTTTCCGTGGACGGTGGCAGACTCTCCAGTAGCTGTCCGTAGTCTTACATTGCTAAGTGCCTCACATTTTCCCTTCACTACATCTGGTCTGATGATAGACTGCGTCGCTCCGGTGTCTATTGTGAAGGTATGTGGTCTGCCATTTATGTATCCGTACGCCGTAAGATTGTTGTTGTTCTGTTGCATCACTGATATTGAGATTGTGGGGCCCTCGCTTGTGGGAGCTAGCACTTGCCCCTCAGTGCTAGCTCGTTTTAGTTTAACGGGGACTCTTGTGAAGATGGTTGGTAGTTCGCCCGTTTCTTGTTCCTTGATGGTGAGGCGGATCTTGATCTCTTGCGTGGCGCTTTGCAATTTCTTTGGAAATGGCCACCCTTTCCACAATTGAAGCATTTAAGTTTAGTCCTTTGTCCGTTCTCTTCCATAGCTTGCTTCACCATCTCCTTAACTTTAGTTAAAAGGCATTCATCTTCCTCCACGACTTCCATTCTTCGCACTTTGCCTACTTGTGGTCTGGAAATAGCTCGAGCGGTCTCCTGGGCTAGTGCGAAGGCCACGGTCTCTGCAAAGGTTACCTTCTGCGTGGAACATACCGCCAGTTTAATGTCAGGATCTCGTATACCATTGACAAACGCCTCGGTCTTAATGTTGTCTATCAGCGGGTGGTTTTCTCCAGGGTATGTAAGCTGCACTAATCTCTCGACTTCCATTGCAAAGGCCTGAAGTGACTCATTCGCCTTTTGCGCCCGGCATCTCAACTCCATGCGGTATAGTTCCCGTTTGTGCTCATCGCCAAATTTACGCTGCAACGCCACCATTAACTCGTTGTAGTTGTTTCTGCTGCTGGCTGGCATGGTTTCTAGAATCTCAGCTGCGACATCTTTTAGAGCCAAAATTAGTTCTAGTGCTTTCTCCCCATCGTCCCATCCGTTTCTGCTGGCTACCGTCTCAAATTAGAACTCGAATACGGATAGGGGTGAGCTGCCATCAAAACAAGGTGCTTTTATTCTGCCGGTACTTTCGGATTCGACTCGCACTGGTTCCGGTCGCTGGCTTTGGAGGTTGTTGATCTTTTCCTCCATCATAACGATTTTTCCGCCGACGGTCCTTTCCAAATTGTCCACTTTAGTGTCAACGGGCTTTTCCAAATTGTTCACTTTAGTGTCAACGGCCTTTTCCAATTGTGACACCCTTTCCTCGACACCAGTGATCCTTTTGCTAACCGACTCATATACTTCCTCCAACTTCCCTGGTACATCAGCAAACAGCCTTTCGTTCGCCTCTTGCATTTTGCGATTTTCGGCTCTGGAAGCTTCTTGTACTTCAGCTAGAAGTTTTTGATTTTCACTTCTAGAAGCTTCGAATAACTTCTGGTTTGCTACTTCCATTTTCTCCATCATAGCAGCTAGCAACAAATTTATGTCAACACCGCTAGCTGTTGCAGGGGCCTGTAGTTCTCGTTCCTCTTCTTCCTCGAACTCGTGAGAATCGATGTTAATGCCCTGAAGCTGCAGATGTTCCCTTAACCGCCTTTGGAGTTCATTCTTCGTTCCCGTTGTCGGCAGCTCTAGTTTACCCAACTCTCGTTTCAGTCGTTCCACTCTTAGTTCGGTGAGATTCATTTTAATTCTTTTTTTTTCTCAAATATTTATTTTTACTTTTGAATTTTTGCAATCCCACTTCTGACACCAATTGTTACGTTTTTACCTTTTTAAAAACGTTTAAAGATGAGTTCGTTAATTGCAAAACAAGTAAAAACAAATATGCGTTTATTTTCTCTTAAACTCTCTTTATTATTTATACTACTTTTGTGTACCACCGTATAGAACTTAACGATACAACAATAATAATCTGTTTATTCTCTGTACTAGTTCACACAAGTATTCGCTAGATCTTTACAACCACGACTTATTTTGTTCACACGCAACTTCACACAAGGCTGACTGTATTAACTCTGACTGCTGCTTGCTTTGTCCAGCCCTTTTATAGTCCGCACACACGCGTATCAATCAGTATGATGAACGTTCTCAATGTGGAAGGTTCTCGCTCGTGCCTTCTCGAGAACTATATTGCTAGTACATTGTTGTTTGTGTACTTGCTTATGTTATGTACCAGCCGCAACCAGGTTCGTTACATTCCATGTTGTTGTTGCTACCTGGTTCGTTGTACACATGTGTGTGCAGCTTTAGATAATCAGCACGTTCATTGTATTCTTAGTGTTAGTGTGTATTTGTATTGTGTGGCTTTTGTTTATCGTTTTTATTGTTAAACGATATTAGGTCGTTTCGCTTTGCGTAACAATATGTAAATAGAAAAATTAATAGTGTTTTAATAATCACATCTTCAATCTTTCTTAACTAAACAACAACAACAGCAATTGATTAGGCGTTATGATGATGAAATAGTATAAATATGAGAACAATTAATGTTAAACATTATTTGCAATCATTGCATATGAACATACAGCAACTAGATATATAAAATGTTTCTCACAGAATTATTAAATTTTTTAAAAACATTTACACATATTATTTCCAATGAAGATAGGAAAAAACTGATTGATATACAATCACTTGTTGAACATATTGATAATTTAAAAACAAAACAAACTACACATGGAGAACATTTCGAAGATTGCGTCTGGTCTAATGAAGACGCAACATGCGGTCCAGACACCTGTCATTGGAGTTATTATAAGAATAAATAGAATCAAGTAGAAGAAGAAGCAAGAAAAATAATGAATTTCTATTATGTATTGAAATGTAAAAACTGTACCTTTAATAAAATTTAATTATAATCCTAAGAAATGTATTTAGTATAAGGTTTAGAATAATGTTTTTTTTCCAATAAAAATATTAATATAAAAATAAAACAAATTAAACATCTTTTTTATTTCAACATTAATCACACTTGGTAAAGCGTGAGAATTCAGCAGATTGAATATCACAATGAAAAACATATGAAATATTTTTTTGTCGACACGCGCCAAAATAGTATGTAACTTGATATGCATTTTGCATTGAATAAACTGTGACTATATGTTTTTAACTTTTAATAAATGCACTTTTATAAAAATAAAAAAAA